>OX411544.1:47008572-47499786 GCA_948146395.1 Fragum whitleyi
ATTATGTGATA
This sequence comes from Fragum whitleyi, assembly GCA_948146395.1. NCBI lineage: Eukaryota > Metazoa > Mollusca > Bivalvia > Cardiida > Cardiidae > Fragum > Fragum whitleyi. Next base: position 47,008,584 of record OX411544.1, read on the forward strand.
CGACCGTACGTAATGAACAAATAAATTTTTATGTAGTCTTGAAAATGATTCTGACCACAACAGTGATTTTCTATACATTAATCATTCAGTGGACGAATTATGAGTTCTAAATAAGTTTACGTCTAGTCATCGCAAAAGAGTTTTTGATATTGAGAATAACATGTTAGTGTCTTAAAATATCAATTTTATTTGGTCGAGGCTGGGAGAATTTATAATGACGAAGCCTCGTCATGATAATTCGCGCAGACCAGATAACATTGATATTTTAAGACACTTACATGTTCTTAAATATTTATCATTCAATCATTTTTCAGCCCTTAATTATAATAAACCCCCAAAAATGAATTTAAAAATATAATTAAAATCAGGTGAAAGTCTATGCAAATTGTAACTAAAATTGGACTACCTGATATTATTTTGTGTTAACAGAAAGGAGATATCAGGTCAATACAGTTTTCATTGCGTGATAATTGATATTTCATGGTATTCATGCAAAGTTCAATGCACGATTTTGCATGAGGTAGATTCACGATTTTTAAGTCACGCTCCGTTTCTATGCAAAGAGATTTTTCTAACTTAGCGTTTAGAATGTGAGTTTTGCTTGTGAGATTTTTTTTGTTTACTTGTTTGCATTTTTGCTTAATAATAAATATTCCTGTTTTGGATTGAAGGATTAGTGAAAGAATAGTCTGCTCATATGGGTTGTCTGATTTAATTCACCAATACTTCAAATCTTTCAAACATTGCTGTTTTTTCTACTCAATTTTAAAAGAAACCGTAAAATTCGACAGATGTTTTCTATGTAATGCATTCTGTCATTACTGCGTACTGAATGCAAAAACATTTACGAACGTTAAGAAATTGAACCCCTCTTTGCAAAATGACGTGAGTGCAAAGCGGGGTAACATTTCTCAAACGATTATATCCTGAATGCAGAGCTAGATACGCTTGTGTAAAAAATGACTTTTGATCTGTCAAGGCTTGGTCAGTAATTGAAATACCTGAACTTACCTCCTCGCGTGAAGTTTATGTCAGTCGTTGCCCAAGTGGGAAAATGTGAAGAAATAATTTTTGGAATGATATTGTTTTTGAAATTCTGTGAACGGTATTTTACTTAATAAATTCAAGATAGAATATGGAATTGATATTTGTGACCCGTCACGCGAAAACGGACAATCAGGAAAGTGCGTATAGTGTCGACCCTTGTCAGACTGCGTGGATTGCGCAGACTGACAAGGATCGAAATTGTTCGCACTAAACCAATTTGCCTAATCTAGAAAAATAAATTTACATTCCTGGGAAAGAAATTTTGAAAATGCGACCTCTGGTTGGCCTGTTGTTCTAGAACCATCTGTGAATTAAAATATGCGTACAGGTTCTATGAATAGCATTTCATGTCTTCACGAACGCATATAATACGCTTACAAAATTCAGTTACACCAATGAAATTGTGGATTTTTCTACCTATTTTTATTTATGAATATCGTTGTTGATCTTATTTTTTAAATGATTTTAGGGTGTTTTTGAATGGTTTGAGTGAGCGTTTGTAAAAAATGAATGGAGCGCTGAGTCAGCGATTTAGAATGGTTTTGAATGAGATGAATGTCAATTCCTCGATGTAACTACTATACTCTAGGAGATCGCTTTTGAATGTTAGACTCTTAAAAATGGAAATTTCTTGTTTAATTCATAAAACTATAAGAAATACTAGTATGCTGTTTTTCCCCAAAAGAAAACGATCTGTTGTACATGTTCATGATAACATTTTCCAACTTATCGGAGTTTTCTATGCACAAGTGGCAATCAAAAGTGCAAACATTGAAGAAAAAAAAGAAATTGCTGATTTCGAGTGATTTCTCTCCTTTATCAATTTTTCTGCTATGTTTTGTAGTCTCTTTTCAGTTTAAATGCAAATTGAATTTACGATTGTTTTTCTTTGAATTTTGATCAGTTTAAGGAAGTTCGCTTGTCTTTTTCCTACTATTAAACTTTTCTTTAAACCTGATTTTTTTTTAAAAAAAAATCTAAATGTGTTTTTTCGATTTTTGAAAAGGAAACAATTGGGTCACCTTGCTTATTTTTTTTCTTTGGGCCGCATGAAAATAGGTACCAAAATCATTTAGTGCCCTTGAGTTCTTACCTTTGAATTTATTTGAAAAATTTATCCTTACCCTGAAGTTATTATTTTTGGACAAATAAATATTCTGAAAGTATTTGATTTATGCTCTATGTAAAAACGATAAACTATTCCATTTGATTATTCAAAAATAGGGAAATTTTATGGGGCATAAGAAAAAAATATGACATCTTCTATCGGTCCTTAGTAAAAGTATTTCCCTTTAATATTGATGGCTACTTATACATGCTTCACAGTACAATAAGTATAGTTCAATTATTAACTTCTCCTTAAACTCTTAATTTAAAGTTATGACATAATGAAGAATATTTTGTTATGAAAGAAAGTCGGAGTCAAAGTATTACTTGTTTACATATTTTGACTTATGTGTTAAAATAAAAGGAGGTCATTCACAAAAAAATCAAATATCAAAACACATTTTCTTTTTGGAAATAGGGGTTCTTTTTACCATTTTCAAAAGTCAAAATTTCTTGATAAACTTTAAAAGGCGGTCACCTAAGAATTATTTCTGCTAAGATTTGGTAAAATCCGCTCATTGGTTTGGGCGGAGAAGATGATAAGATGAAAATAAAATAAAAAAATAAATAAAAATACACAAGGGCGGACCACTGGACGCACGTCTGATACACCGTCATGTGGCGCTAAAATCGATTTTAAACACTATAATAAGTAAGCTTTAGAGTAGATATATAAGTTTGTTTGGTCACAAAGATGTTAACAATGTTCGAACCCGGATCAACCCGTGCTATCAACGAAGCTAGTAGACACGGGCTTATTAAGATTATCTGAAAGCTAATGTTCAGCACATGGAATTTTAAATCAATAAGTCGAAATGGTAGAATCCGGCTGTATACAGTTTATGTTTTAAGCAGTTTATTGCAGGCAATTGTTTCATAATCCAAATTTGGCATTTACGTAGGTTATAAAATTATTATTACTCATACGACAAAGTTTTGGATTGTGAAACAATTCAATTTCTGTAGTACAGGTCACATAAAGGTTACGAGTACTGCACTGCGTTCAGGATGACAAGACGTTGCAAAGAGTTTTCCAATTATACCCCGGTTTGCACGTGCACTTGTTTGTAAAGCGGGGAAAAAATGAAAAACTGTTTGCACTGTTTCGTCATCATGAACACAGGGTTGATCCTTTTAGGCTTGTTGTACACGCAATTCAGAACCTCTTTGGGACTATTAAGCTAGGTTTATACAGTTCATACAGTTTTCGAGACCTGATGTATTTATATTTTGTTTCATTAATAAATGTTATCTTACTATCTTACTATTTGCCCCTACGTATATTTATTTATTTTTATTATTTTTTTTTTTTCAAATTCATGCGTGCCCAATTGCTTTCTCACCCAATGACTTAGTAGCGGCTAGTTTATTTCACCCTGCCGTTTGAAGACATGTATCTGAGACGGTTACACTGTAGTAGAGTCGCTTAAGTAAAAAATCGTGACAAGTCAGACGAAAGTGACATTTTTTGGTCATGGTCAGAGGGTTCTATGAGCAATATTTTGCACCGGGGGTGCCCGGATTTGAAGGCCTATTTTAAGATATCAGAAATAATTCACCTTGGACATTCTTCTATTATTCTTGAGTATAGTATTGGGAATACTTTTTGAATTTTATGTATTATTTATGACTAATTTTAGGTACCATTGAAAAGTATTTTCGCTTTTTCTCTGAATTTGTTGCTAAATACATATCTTAGATTTCTCTACAGTTTATGCCTATATGAAAGGGCGGGGAGTCGACAGGCATTCTTTCTTTCATTGCTTTTTTCTCATTATTTTTAAACCAGTAGATATAAATCGGAAATGTAAGAATTTAACTTAGAAAGATAAAACACTAATAATTTTTGAATTAGACAAAATCTGAAAAGACTACACAAACTAGCGTTTTCCGGGGTCGAACCTCCTGCCGACAGAAAAAAAAGGTTTGGTTTTTTTTTTGATTTGTGAACGGCCCTTGTGTTTAGCCCTCACAGCCAATCCGCGGATTAATGCAAGAATTGATAAAATTGTATTTAAGTGTTAACAATTAAAGGCTATATGTATTTATAGTTTAAATTTTATAGAGAAAAAAAAATCGTTTTTCAAGAATAACAATATGAATTTACTATTTTGTCTCATCTGTATTATGATATCAATCCAGTATTATTTATTTAATTCAATTTTTCCTTCAAGTTATATTGATAACATTGGAAAACTCTTTAAGCTAGCTTAATATAAAATTTTATTCTTACTGCTATTTAAATAGGGCTTATTAAATATTCATAACCAGATAACCATAACAAAACATATAATTTTCAAATAAAAACCAACTTTTTTCCGAAATTTCAGTGCTGAAAAGCAACTCAAGTGCGTTCACCTAGGTGTGAATGTACTATTTTTTCGAGTGAGTGCCCGGTGGGCATTCCTCTATCTCTTTCTCTCTCTCTATCCCTCTACAATATTATATCAACTTCCTGTTACACTAGAAGGGAACAACTTCTACTCTTTAAACAGTGCATAAATGTTTTGATCCCATGAAAACTGCACTGTTATCAGCCTCGAAATGCCCTTTTGTAGGAAATACATTATTTGATGTATATTCTACTGAAATGCTTTGGTTCCCTTTTAGTGTGACATGGTTATGGTTGAAATGTAAGCGTAATAGTGGGAGGGAGGGGGGAGAGAGAGAGTGAGTGAGTGAGGGAGGGAGGGAGGGATGAGAAAGAGTGAGTGAGAGATGGAGATAGTGAGAGAGAGAGATATAGAGGGAGAGAGGGTTAAGAATGAAATGTAAGCGTAAGAGAAAGAGAAGAGGGAGAGAGAAAGGTAGGATGAGATAAAGTGAATGAGAGGCGGAAGGAGAGTGAGTGAAGGATAGAGCGAGCGAGAGAGGCGGCAGGGTGAGAGAGAGAGGGGGACAGGGTGAGAGAGAGAGAGAAAAAGGGCGACATAGAAGGGACAGGGTGGGGGGAGAGAGAGTAAGGGACAGGGTGAGAGAGTGAAGGGGCAGGGAGAAAGATGAGGGAGGGAGCGAGAGAGAGCATGAGAGAGAGCATGAGAGAGAGAGAGAGGGAGAGAGCGAGCGAGAGCGAGCGAGAGAGAGCGAACAAGAGAGAGAGAGCGAGAGCGATAGAGAGCGAGCGAGAGCGAGAGAGGGAGAGAGAGAGAGCGAGAAAGAGAGAGAGCGAGAGAGAGAGAGCGAGAGAGAGAGAGCGAGTGAGAGCGAGAGAGAGAGAGCGAGTGAGAGCGAAAGAGAGAGAGCGAGTGAGAGCGAGAGAGAGAGAGAGAGCGAGAGAGAGAGAGCGAGAGAGAGAGAGCGAGAGAGAGAGCGAGCGAGAGAGAGAGAAAGAGCGAGCGAGAGAAGCAGAGAGAGAGCGAGAGAGAGAGTTTTAAAGAGAAAGAGAGAGAGAGAGAGAGAGCGCGCGCGCGCGAGAGAGAGAGAGAGAGAGAGAGAGAGCGCGAGAGCGAGAGAGAGAGAGACTTATTTAAAATCATTTCCACATAGTTTGGCTATATATACTTAGTTCCAAAAGAAAGTGTGCACTTTTGAATTTTGAATATCTCTGAAATTATGCAATCCATCGTCATGAAATGTCGCATGACTATCCCCAAGAGTATGTGCAAACGATATTTGAAAACGAAAATCACGCAATGAGCAAACATTTTCTGCTATATTGAGACATTTGATTTCGCATGTTTTGCATGTAGTACACGCGTTAGACGAATAATTGGTCTGAAATGCATTCAGTTCAATCTTTGCGACTTTCAAAAGCATAAAATCACATCTTCAACTACAGCGTAGTTTGCCTACCAATAATCGTTGTTGAATAAAATCGAACCCTGTCAGATTTAGAACGTCATTAAAATTGATTGAGCATTCATGTTCCAATAGAAATCGAGGTCATCATTTTGTAAGGTCTTTAATAAGCAAATCGAGATGTCATAGAACGCCATTGCACCATTCGACGACAAGTTAATGGCCTAACAACGTAGCAATGTCTAACGTTGACGTACACGTAACGTCTGAATAAAAATTAAAACTTTTGTTTGGAAATGGCTTGGAATGGCTTCTTAAATTCTACAGGGCAACATCAACACAGAGCCTTTACCATAGAAAATGTTGTACGGAGGTCAAATCGCAACAATTTAAGTTCTGTCTGCGCGTATGTAGCATGCGATACTTTATCCAAATCTGATTTGACTTTTAATTTCAAAAGGCCTTGACTAAAGTATGGTATCAAAATTTACTCCATAATTTCCCTCAAACTTTGTAAAAATCTAGAGAAATGCAAAAAATGAAATTGCACACTTTCTTAAGGAACTCAGTATATTTATACCGGTATAGATAGGGTTGTCTTATGTTGCCTAAATGCTTCTACTCAGCTAGAGTTTCATTTCGAAACATAAGATAACTGGGTATACTGCTCTTTCTTGGCAAATGAATTGTCCCAAAAATTGAGTCCAAATACATCAGACGAACCTCATGTTTTATTAACAATTCATGTTCAGAGGGGATTTGAATAAAAAAAAGTTAAATAAACTTATTTAAAGCCGTTTTTCCAACGAGAGAACAAATTTACTAACTTGAAAAGGCAAATTTGCACCTGAATTTATGAAAAATAGAAATAAAAAAGATATTTGCACAAATTTCAGGAATTGCTTTCAATTACTTCACGTGAACCTCAAGTTCTATTATCAATCAATGTTCTGAGGGGATTTCAATGAAAAAAAAGTTAAATAACGAGAGAACGAATTTACTCACTTGAAAAGGCAAATTTGCACCTGAATTTATGAGAAAAACAAGATATTTGCACAAAGTTCAAATGGCACTTAAAATTATGTGATACGACCGTACGTAATGAACAAATAAATTTTTATGTAGTCTTGAAAATGATTCTGACCACAACAGTGATTTTCTATACATTAATCATTCAGTGGACGAATTATGAGTTCTAAATAAGTTTACGTCTAGTCATCGCAAAAGAGTTTTTGATATTGAGAATAACATGTTAGTGTCTTAAAATATCAATTTTATTTGGTCGAGGCTGGGAGAATTTATAATGACGAAGCCTCGTCATGATAATTCGCGCAGACCAGATAACATTGATATTTTAAGACACTTACATGTTCTTAAATGTTTATCATTCAATAATTTTTTAGCCCTTAATTATAATAAACCCCCAAAAATGAATTTAAAAATATAATTAAAATCAGGTGAAAGTCTATGCAAATTGTAACTAAAATTGGACTACCTGATATTATTTTGTGTTAACAGAAAGGAGATATCAGGTCAATACAGTTTTCATTGCGTGATAATTGATATTTCATGGTATTCATGCAAAGTTCAATGCACGATTTTGCATGAGGTAGATTCACGATGTTTAAGTCACCCCCCGTTTCTATGCAAAGAGATTTTTCTAACTTAGCGTTTAGAATGTGAGTTTTGCTTGTGAGATTTTGTTTACTTGTTTGCATTTTTGCTTAATAATAAATATTCCTGTTTTGGATTGAAGGATTAGTGAAAGAATAGTCTGCTCATATGGGTTGTCTGATTTAATTCACCAATACTTCAAATCTTTCAAACATTGCTGTTTTTTTCTACTCATTTTTAAAAGAAATCGTAAAATTCGACAGATGTTTTCTATGTAATGCATTCTGTCATTACTGCGTACTGGATGCAAAAACATTTACGAACGTTAAGAAATTGAACCCCTCTTTGCAAAATGACGTGAGTGCAAAGCGGGGTAACATTTCTCAAACGATTATATCCTGAACGCAGAGCTAGATTCGCTTGTGTAAAAAATGACTTTTGATCTGTCAAGGCTTGGTCAGTAATTGAAATACCTGAACTTACCTCCTCGCGTGAAGTTTATGTCAGTCGTTGCCCAAGTGGGAAAATGTGAAGAAATACTTTTTGGAATGATATTGTTTTTGAAATTCTGTGAACGGTATTTTACTTAATAAATTCAAGATAGAATATGGAATTGATATTTGTGACCCGTCACGCGAAAACGGACAATCAGGAAAGTGCGTATAGTGTCGACCCTTGTCAGACTGCGTGGATTGCGCAGACTGACAAGGATCGAAATTGTTCGCACTAAACCAATTTGCCTAATCTAGAAAAATAAATTTACATTCCTGGGAAAGAAATTTTGAAAATGCGACCTCTGGTTGGCCTGTTGTTCTAGAACCATCTGTGAATTAAAATATGCGTACAGGTTCTATGAATAGTATTTCATGTCTTCACGAACGCATATAATACGCTTACAAAATTCAGTTACACCAATGAAATTGTGGATTTTTCTACCTATTTTTATTTATGAATATCGTTGTTGATCTTATTTTTTAAATGATTTTAGGGTGTTTTTGAATGGTTTGAGTGAGCGTTTGTAAAAAATGAATGGAGCGCTGAGTGAGCGATTTAGAATGGTTTTGAATGAGATGAATGTCAATTCCTCGATGTAACTACTATACTCTAGCAGATGGCTTTTGAATTTTAGACTCTTAAAAATGGAAATTTCTTGTTTAATTCATAAAACTAGAAGAAATACTAGTATGCTGTTTTTCCCCAAAAGAAAACGATCTGTTGTACATGTTCATGATAACATTTTCCAACTTATCGGAGTTTTCTATGCACAAGTGGCAATCAAAAGTGCAAACATTGAAGAAAAAAAAGAAATTGCTGATTTCGAGTGATTTCTCTCCTTTATCAATTTTTCTGCTATGTTTTGTAGTCTCTTTTCAGTTTAAATGCAAATTGAATTTACGATTGTTTTTCTTTAAATTTTGATCAGTTTAAGGAAGTTCGCTTGTCTTTTTCCTACTATTAAACTTTTCTTTAAACCTGATTTTTTTAAAAAAAAAAAATCTAAATGTTTTTTTTTTCGATTTTTGAAAAGGAAACAATTGGGTCACCTTGCTTATTTTTTTTCTCTGGGCCGCATGAAAATAGGTACCAAAATCATTTAGTGCCCTTGAGTTCTTACCTTTGAATTTCTTTGAAAAATTTATCCTTACCCTGAAGTTATTATTTTTGGACAAATAAATATTCTGAAAGTATTTGATTTATGCTCTATGTAAAAAGGATAAACTATTCCATTTAATTATTCAAAAATAGGGAATTTTTATGGGGCATAAGAAAAAAATATGACATCTTCTATCGGTCCTTAGTAAAAGTATTTCCCTTTAATATTGATGGCTACTTATACATGCTTCACAGTACAATAAGTATAGTTCAATTATTAAACTTCTCCTTAAACTCTTAATATAAAGTTATGACATAATGAAGAATATTTTGTTATGAAAGAAAGTCGGAGTCAAAGTATTACTTGTTTACATATTTTGACTTATGTGTTAAAATAAAAGGAGGTCATTCACAAAAAAAAATCAAATATCAAAACACATTTTCTTTTTGGAAATAACACATTTTTGATATTTTGGTTCAGGGATATGAGGTAGGGGTTCTTTTTACCATTTTCAAAAGTCAAAATTTCTTGATAAACTTTAAAAGGCGGTCACCGAAGAATTATTTCTGCTAAGATTTGGTAAAATCCGCTCATTGGTTTGGGCGGAGAAGATGATAAGATGAAAATAAAATAAATATATAAAAATACACAAGGGCGGACCACTGGACGCACGACTGATACACCGTCATGTGGCGCTAAAATCGATTATAAACACTATAATAAGTAAGCTTTAGAGTAGATATATAAGTTTGTTTGGTCACAAAGATGTTAACAATGTTCGAACCCGGATCAACCCGTGCTATCAACGAAGCTAGTAGACACAGGCTTATTAAGATAATCTGAAAGCTAATGTTCAGCACATGGAATTTTAAATCAATAAGTCGAAATGGTAGAATCCGGCTGTATACAGTTTATGTTTTAAGCAGTATATTGCAGGCAATTGTTTCATAATCCAAATTTGGCATTTACGTAGGTTATAAAATTATTATTACTCATACGACAAAGTTTTGGATTGTGAATAATTAAATTTCTGTAGTACATTACGAGTACTGCCCTGCGTTCAGGATGACAAGACGTTGCAAAGAGTTTTCCAATTATACCCCGCTTTGCACGTGCACTTGTTTGTAAAGCGGGGAAAAAATGAAAAACTGTTTGCACTGTTTCGTCATCATGAACACAGGGTTGATCCTTTTAGGCTTGTTGTACACGCAATTCAGAAACAATTGGGTCATTAGTAATGACGACATAGATACAGGTTATCCTACTTTAAAAACCTATCATTTGAAATAATCAACCAAATAAAGTTAAAAAAATGGGATACTGACGAACCTTTAGAAGAATATGACGTCATACTTAAGGTAACTGCGGACAGAAAACATTGTTGAATTTTCGACTTTCTTAAAATCTCACAATAATTGCTGAGATTTATATTTGAAATGTGGGCTTTAGCTAACACGCAATAAGAAGGGTCCGAAGCTCGTTCATTTGACGTCGTGACGTCATTAAGGGGCCAACCCCTTTTCGACCCGCCAAAATCAGTATTTGCAAATATTTTAAGAATTAATCGGCCGATTTTTATGAAAAAAGTTTCGTTTAGAAAGTCCAAGAACGCCCGAGGTAGTCGTATAATTTCTGTGCACATTAAAATAGAAAAGCAGGCCCGAAACGCTATCTATTTAGCGAAATTTAAGATTTGGCGTTCCTTTTTTCATTTCATTTTTTGTAAATAAATAGAAATTTCTCGAAATTTTGTCCGGTGACCTATGCTGATTTTTTGTAATTTTGAAGCGAAAACAATAGGCTTTGCTCTTATCAAATATAAATGATAAGTCTTCGGGTTAGATTTTTTTATTAAATCGATTTTGTGAAGTTGGTGCAACATTTTTCGTCGATTTCGACGTCGCGCCAAAACCATCAGTACTATGCTTATTTAATCCAATCTCCGTGTAATAACGTATTCTAAAATATTTGAAATTAAGGTTTAATGTAAAATACAGGCTTCAAAAGTATTAAATCTGAATGTGATTTTAAGAAATTCAAAAATTCACTTAATTTTTCATCCGTTTAAAAAGACAGCTTTTGTGAACATTTGACGCGACGTTGAAATATCCTTTCATTTGCGATGTCTTCGCAGAATTGAATTTTACAAAAAATCTAACCCGAAAACACATGTTTTTTATTTCAAAAATCTTCAGCGGAATGGTTTGGCAGCAACATATCTAAATTTCAGCATAGGTCACCGGACAAATTTTCGAGAAAAAAGGCAATATTTCCAGTGAGTGTACTCGAAAATAGCAGCGCAGAAGGAATTAGCTCGGGCGTTCTTGGCAATACCAAGTCCCCTACCGGAGGGCTACTTATACATTCTTCATAGTAAAATAAGTATAATTCTACTATACTACTCAAAATTTGCTAAGGATCACTTTTTTCTTGTTGAATATTTTGTATCATGATTAATTTATACAAGTTTTTTTATGTTCCTGAGAACTTCTGTGTTTTATGTAACCAGATCTTTTAAAAGAATTATTGTATGGATGCTGGTTTAAGAGGAAGTCTTTCCCATAGGAAATAATGGTAAAAAATGAACAATTTCGATGTTATCATGAAAATAAGGAAATTTGGTTTGTCAAAAGAAAAAAAAGAAATTTCTGTACACTTCAATTGCAAGAACTAAATTTTAGCTAGGTTTATACAGTTCATACCGTTTTCGATACCTGGTGCATTTATATTTTGTTTCATTGATGTTATAAAAATTACTATAGAATATTTTTTTGGATTTTTATGTATTATTTATGACTACTTTTAGGCACCATTGATAAGTAATTTCGTTTTTTCTCTTAATTTGTTGTTGAATACATGTCAAAGGGAATTTTAGATTTCTCTACAGTTTATGCCTATATGAAAGGGCGGGGAGTCGACAGGCATTCTTTCTTTCATTGCTTTTTATGCCCCCGATAGGGAGGCATAATAAATTTGACTTGTCCGTCCGTCCGTCCGTCCGTCATTCCGTCCGTCCGTCTGTCCGTCCGTCCGTCCGTCATTCCGTCCAAAAACTTTAACATTGGCCATAACTTCCTTATTACTATCAAAGCGGTGTCGGGGGCATTGTCATCTTACAGTGACAGCTCTTGTTTCTCATTATTTTTAAACCAGTAAATATAAATCGGAAATGAATAACTTAGAAAGATAAAACATTAATAATTTTTGAAGTGGACAAAATCTGAAAAGACTACACAAACTAGCGTTTCCCTGGGTCGAACCTCCTGCCGACAGAAAAAAAAGTTGATTTGTTTGATTGGTAAACGGCCCTTGTGTTTAGCCCTCACAGCTAATCCGCGGATTAATGCAAGAGTTGATAAAACTTGTATTTCAATGTTAACAATTAAAGGCTACATGTATTCATAGATTAAATTTTGTAGAGAAAAAAATCGTTTTTCAAGAATAACAATATGAATTTACTATATTTTCTCTTCTGTTTTATGATATCAATCCAGTATTATTTATTTAATTCAATTTTTCCTTCAAGTTATATTGATAACATTGGAATACTATTTAAGCTAGCTTAATATAAAATTTTATTCTTACTGCTATTTAAATAGGGCTTATTAAATATTCATAACCAGATAACCATAACAAAACATATAATTTTCAAATAAAAACCAACTTTTTTCCGAAATTTCAGTGCTGAAAAGCCACTCAAGTGCGTTCACCTAGGTGTGAATGTACTATTTTTTCGAGTGAGTGCCCGGTGGGCATTCCTCTATCTCTTTCTCTCTCTCTATCCCTCTACAATATTATATCAACTTCCTGTTACACTAGAAGGGAACAACTTATATTCTTTAAACAGTGCATAAATGTTTTGATCCCATGAAAACTGCACTGTTATCAGCCTCGAAATGCCCTTTTGTAGGAAATACACTATTTGATGTATATTCTACTGAAATGCTTTGGTTCCCTTTTAGTGTGACATGGTTATGGTTGAAATGTAAGCGTAATAGTGGGAGGAAGGGGGAGAGAGAGAGTGAGTGAGTGAGGGAGGGAGGGAGGGAGGGATGAGAAAGAGTGAGTGAGAGATGGAGATAGTGAGAGACAGAGAGATAGAGGGAGAGAGGGTTAAGAATGAAATGAAAGCGTAAGAGAAAGAGAAGAGGGAGAGAGAAAGGTAGGGTGAGATAAAGTGAATGAGAGGCGGAAGGAGAGTGAGTGAAGGATAGAGCGAGCGAGAGAGGCGGCAGGGTGTGAGAGAGAGAGGGGGGACAGGGTGAGAGAGAGAGAGAAAGAGGGCGACATAGAAGGGGCAGGGTGGGGGTAGAGAGAGTATGGAACAGGGTGAGAGAGAGAAGGGGCAGGGAGAAAGATGAGGGACGGAGTGAGAGAGAGCATGAGAGAGAGAGAGAGGGATGAAGCGAGCGAGAGAGAGAAAGAGCGAAAAAGAGAGAGAGCGAGCGAGAGAGAGATAGAGAGCGAGCGAGAGCGAGAGAGAGCGAGAGCGAGAGAGATCGAGAGAGAGAGAGAGAGAGAGAGAGCGAAAGAGAGCGAGAGCGAGCGAGCGAGAGAGACAGAGAGAGAGCGAGAGAGAGCGAGAGCGAGAGAGGGCGAGCGAGAGAAAGAGAGAGAGAGAGAGAGAGAGAGAGAGAGAGAGAGAGAGAGAGAGAGAGAGAGAGAGAGAGAGAGAGAGAGAGAGACTTATTTAAAATCATTTCCACATAGTTTGGCTATATATACTTAGTTCCAAAAGAAAGTGTGCACTTTTGAATTTTGAATATCTCTGAAATTATGCAATCCATCGTCATGAAATGTCGCATGACTATCCCCAAGAGTATGTGCAAACGATATTTGAAAACGAAAATCACGCAATGAGCAAACATTTTCTGCTATATTGAGACATTTGATTTCGCATGTTTTGCATGTAGTACACGCGTTAGACGAATAATTGGTCTGAAAATGCATTCAGTTCAATCTTTGCGACTTTCAAAAGCATAAAATCACATCTTCAATGAAATTGTGCATGATGCTACAGCGTAGTTTGCCTACCAATAATCGTTGTTGAATAAAATCGAACCCTGTCAGATTTAGAACGTCATTTAAAAAGTTTTGAGCATTCATGTTCCAATAGAAATCGAGGTCAACATTTTGTAAGGTCTTTGATAAGCAAATCGATATGTCATAGAACGCCATTGCACCATTCGACGACATGTTAATGGCCTAACAACGTAGAAATGTCTAACGTTGACGTACACGTAACGTCTGAATAAAAATTAAAACTTTTGTTTGGAAATGGCTTGGAATGGCTTCTTAAATTTTATAGGGCAACATCAACACAGAGCCTTTACCATAGAAAATGTTGTACGGAGGTCAAATCGCAACAATTTAAGTTCTGTCTGCGCGTATGTAGCATGCGATACTTCATCCAAATCTGATTTGACTTTTAATTTCAAAAGGCCTTGACTAAAGTATGGTATCAAAATTTACTCCATAATTTCCCTCAAACTTTGTAAAAATCTAGAGAAATGCAAAAAATGAAATTGCACACTTTCTTAAGGAACTCAGTATATTTATACCGGTATAGATAGGGTTGTCTTATGTTGCCTAAATGCTTCTACTCAGCTAGCGTTTCATTTCGATACATAAGATAACTGGGTATACTGCTCTTTCTTGGCAAATGAATTGTCCCAAAAATTGAGTCCAAATACATCAGACGAACCTCATGTTTTATTAACAATTCATGTTCCGAGGGGATTTGAATAAAAAAAAGTTAAATAAACTTATTTAAAGCCGTTTTTTCCAACGAGAGAACAAATTTACTAACTTGAAAAGGCAAATTTGCACCTGAATTTATGAAAAATAGAAATAAAAAAGATATTTGCACAAATTTCAGGAATTGCTTACAACTACTTCACGTGAACCTCAAGTTCTATTATCAATCAATGTTCTGAGGGGATTTCAATGAAAAAAAAATTTAAATAACGAGAGAACGAATTTACTCACTTGAAAAGGCAAATTTGCACCTGAATTTATGAGAAAAACAAGATATTTGCACAAAGTTCAAATGGCACTTAAAATTATGTGATACGACCGTACGTAATGAACAAATAAATTTTTATGTAGTCTTGAAAATGATTCTG
This sequence comes from Fragum whitleyi, assembly GCA_948146395.1. NCBI lineage: Eukaryota > Metazoa > Mollusca > Bivalvia > Cardiida > Cardiidae > Fragum > Fragum whitleyi. The sequence continues at coordinate 47,023,809 of OX411544.1, forward strand.
ACCACAACAGTGACGTCTAGTCATCGCAAAAGAGTTTTTGATATTGAGAATAACATGTTAGTGTCTTAAAATATCAATTTTATTTGGTCGAGGTTGGGAGAATTTAAAATGACGAAGCCTCGTCATGATAATTCGCGCAGACCAGATAACATTGATATTTTGAGACACTTACATGTTCTTAAATATTTATCATTCAATCATTTTCAGCCCTTAATTATAATAAACCCCCAAATATAAATTAAAAAAAAATATAATAAAAATCAGGTGAAAGTCTATGCAAATTGTAACTAAAATTGGACTACCTGATATTATTTTGTGTTACCAGAAAGGAGATATCAGGTCAATACAGTTTTCATTGCGTGATAATTGATATTTCATGGTATTCATGCAAAGTTCAATGCACGATTTTGCATGAGGTAGATTCACGATGTTTATGTCACCCTCCGTTTCTATGCAGAGATTTTTCTAACTTAGCGTTTAGAATGTGAGTTTTGCTTGTGAGATTTTGTTTACTTGTTTGCATTTTTGCTTAATAATAAATATTCCTGTTTTGGATTGAAGGATTAGTGAAAGAATAGTCTGCTCATATGGGTAGTCTGATTTAATTCACAAATACTTCAAATCTTTCAAACATTGCTGTTTTTTTCTACTCAATTTTAAAAGAAACCGGAAAATTCGACAGATGTTTTCTATGCAGTGCATTCTGTCATTACTGCGTACTGGATGCCAAAACATTTACGAACGTTTAGAAATTGAACCCCTCTTTGCAAAGTGACGTGAGTGCAAAGCGGGGTAACATTTCTCAAACGATTATATCCTGAACACAGAGCTAGATTCGATTGTGTAAAAATGTCTTTTGATCTGTCAAGGCTTGGGCCGCGGCAATAGCGCAGTTGGTAGCGCGCCGGACTTCTAATCCAGGGGTCTATATTCGCACCGGTTCGATCCCCGGCCGTGGCACTTATCCTTTCCGACATTTGTCTTCCACCAATGGGTAGATAATCGTAAACCTATGTGGAATAGCAACTGGAGGCTAGGAAAGGAATGTGGTGGTAGTACGGGTGTGAGAAATACCAGGAACCCATCGTTAGGTACTCCAGTCGTCGCGATATAACTGAGAGATTGTTGAAAGCGACGTAAAACCCCAATTCCAATCAAACTGTCAAGGCTTGGTCAGTAATTGAAATACCTGAACTTACCTCCTCGCGTGAAGTTTATGTAAGTCGTTGCCCAAGTGGGAAGAAATAATTTTTGGAATGATAATGTTTTTGAAATTCTGTGAACGGTATTTTACTAAATAAATTCAAGATAGAATATGGAATTGATATTTGTAACCCGTCACGCGAAAACGGACATTCAGGAAAGTGCGTATAGTGTCGACCCTTGTCAGACTGCGTGGATTGCGCAGACTGACAAGGATCGAAATTGTTCGCACTAAACCAATTTGCCTAATCTAGAAAAATAAATTTACATTCCTGGGAAAGAAATTTTGAAAATGCGACCTCTGGTTGGCCTGTTGTTCTAGAACCATCTGTGAATTAAAATATGCGTACAGGTTCTATGAATAGTATTTCATGTCTTCACGAACGCATATAATACGCTTACAAAATTCAGTTACACCAATGAAATTGTGGATTTTTCTACCTATTTTTATTTATGAATATCGTTGTTGATCTTATTTTTTAAAAGATTTTAGGGTGTTTTTGAATGGTTTGAGTGAGCGTTTGTAAAAAATGAATGGAGCGCTGAGTCAGCGATTTAGAATGGTTTTGAATGAGATGAATGTCAATTCCACGATGTAACTACTATTCTCTAGCAGATGGCTTTTGAATTTTAGACTCTTAAAAATGGAAATTTCTTGTTTAATTCATAAAACAAGAAGAAATACTAGTATGCTGTTTTCCCCAAAAGAAAACGATCTTTTGTACATGTTCATGATAACATCGGCCAGCCGTCCTAGTGTGTTTAGTTAGGGATCGAGGAAAAGACAGGGTAAATTGCGAAAGGAAAATTACTGTCAAGTCGAATGCAGATGAACTCGATGAACTATGATGAGGTTTCGTCGTCCACGGTGCATGGGATATTAACAGATGAAGTAGGAATGTGTAAAGTTAATGCGCGTTGGGTGCCCGCTTGCCCAAGAAAAGTGAATGAAAATGCCGGATGCGATGTTCAACCGTCTCTGATTCATGTCTTCAAATGGCAGGGTATATCAAGTAGCCTATACTAAATCATCGGATGATAATGTATGTGTTCACGCATGAATTAAAACATATAAATAAATATCTATAGATTACATTAATGAAACAAAATATAAATCCATCAGGTCAGGTGAAAACGGTATAAAGCTAAACGAAGCTAAACGTTCAAAAAGAGTTTGAAACTGCGTGTACAACAAGCCAAAACTGATCAGAACTCGTAACAGTTAACTACAAACTCGAAATTGACAAAGATGAGTGATTTTTGTGTGAAATTAAATGAGTGTGTCGATTGAGTTTTCAGAGTGAATTTAATTTGGGAGGTAATCAAATATCGAAAATTTTGTTCAGGATGAACAAAAATAACGTTATTTATTACCTCCCTTTATTTAAACAAACACACAAGTTCTAAAGATATCTTCCTATTTCTTCAAGAACCTATCAGACGCTTACAATTTGAATTATGTCTGTGAAATCGCGATTCATTTTTATTCTAGCTTTTTATTTTGAATGAGGTTGTTGGTTCTATCTTTTTCGGTGAGTTTTTAGCGTTTTGAATGGTTTGAGTGACTGTAGTAAATGCAGCGCTGAGCGAGTGATTTGGAATTTTCTAAATTAAGATGAATTTCAAGTTCACAATGTTGAAAACTGTAAGCTAAAGAAACTTTACATATTACCGAAAAAGATTGTTGAAGACCAATATGTTGTGAAATGCAAACTCCTCAATCGACGATTATTTACGTTTTGTCTCTTATTGACGTGCGCCATTAGTAAGAGAAACATCAGTCTTATATATAATTCGGGAGAGGATGTGATCCAATTCAGCATTCCGATCATCGCTCGGACTTTTCCGTACCTTGAAAAGTACCTCGGACGTAAGTGTAGTAATTTTGAGTTATTTTTTAGGTAAATCGGCTCCTGGTGGTACTTCGGTTAATACGCATGAAGAAAATAACATTTTGTTAATTCTTTCCAATCGTCTTTAGAAATCTTTTTGGCATATGATAAATTGATGACAAAACGCAGTAAGACACTGCGTTTTGTTAAAGATCAAATGAAAAGCTAATTTTGGAACGTGTGTTTTAAACATCTCCTGATAATTATCAATGAAATAAGGCGACATGACAAGTTCGCGTCGAAAAAAACAAATTGAAAAGAACGGTATTGACAAAAATACGACCGTGATTTATTGGAAAATTTTACCTGGCCAGAAATACGTACACGCGCATGCGCAATAGCTATGACGTCACTGCGAGGGATTCCCCGTTCTAGATAAACAAAGAGAGCATCGTAAATATGACCACTTTCAAATGAAACGAAGAAAAATCTATCCTGTTACCCACTTATCCACATGTTCAACTGAGATCGTTTGAGCCCACTCGCTTTGAAGATGTAGTATTATCACAGTCTGAATCCGAGTCAGAAATGTAGGGTGAAGAAATCGAGTCAGACCGGTACCTGACAGCCCCTACGATCGAATCGGGAATAGCTCTCCGAGTCTAATCTATTGTGCAACATTTAATTTCAACCTACCAATAAAATGGTTATTAATGATATACTTAAGATATGTCACTTTTTTGTGGAAAATTCAAATTTCGTTGCCATTTTTTTTGTTGTTGGTGTTTTTTTGTTTTTTACAACGCTTACTTGAAATCCCGATTGACCATTCTTGTCAATTATAATATGAAAAAAAGTGGTTGGTGTTGGGAACCATTTTTAAATACACAAAGATTAAAAAAATCTAAATTTCAAGCAGTTTGATTACAAACTTTTAATTAATTTTCAAATGTGTCAATGACATCAAAATTTAATTATTTATCCCTTTACATGATTATACAGTTGTCACCATGTTACAAAAACGGTGCAAAGAAATTTTTTATTCTAAAGATAGCCACCAGAAAGGGCTATTTAACTATACAAATCGTTCTTTAGCCCCCAAAATGTTGCAAACGCAGCTATATTAAAACTAAATCTGTAGCATTCTAGTCGCTTGGAAAGAATATAATGTATATCTTACCTATTCTGCGGTGTTTTCGAATTTCAATGCCGATTTTTAGCGTTTTGGGCATTATTTCACCAAACGTAATTTATCCATGCGATCACAATTATCCATATTTCAACCTCCATTGACAGACCTTTTTATTGTTCATTTATCTTGTCACAGCTGTTTTCTCATTTTTTATAATTTAAATCAAAAGTTAGATATCACCCCAGACTCTTACACCGTTGCAAGAATTAAAAAATAAAGGAGAAAGATAAACAGAGGTCCTTTCATAAGCCGCAAATCACGTGTGTAAGTGTCATAAAGGTCGTCTTTTCTTACGCAACGTCCCATACCACATGTCAAAGTTTCTTTGATCTGTCCGTGTCGATGATCCAATCAATTGTCCATGTTATATATTGATAAGCCCCTAATCACACGTGCGTGTCGCCTTTATTTTGGTCAATATCACAGACCACATGACAAATTTTCTATGATCTATCCGTGATAATGCACTTATCAATTACCCATGTCACTGGGTTTTTTTTTAATTACACACATATTCTCAAACTATCACGCAAAAAGCGAGAAATTTCAGTTGACACATTCTGAACTATCTCATACACAAAAAGCACTTTTTCGACATGCTTCAAAACAGTGCAGCTATAGATTTGAGAAAGCTGAAAATACAACGTTTCTAATGTCAAGAGAAGAAATGGTGAAAACGGTCATTTTTAATCAATCAAATTCTGAAAATCTGTTTTATTTGAGAATAACAAAATCAGTGCATAGTTTCGTGGTTTATTCCCTTTGTCTTAACCCATTTCGTCTACACTATAAAAATATTGGGTAAGATGAAAAATTCCCATTTGGTCTAAAGAAAGAAAGAAAGAGAAATGACATCCATATATTTGTTCATTCATTAAGTTCCATCCGTTCGTAGATTCTTCCATCAACCATTTCATTTATTCTTTCTTTCTTTTGTTCATTCATTCATTCCCTGATAACTTTATATCTTGAGGTCATTTTATTTCTTTATGTTTTCAGTATTACTTCTTGCTACTGATGCAAATCATACATGAAATAGAGCTTACCCTGACCCCTTCAACTATGCATAAAAAAACGTCCCTTGACCCCAGGTTTTAATGCCCAGGAAAGCAAAGTGGTGCAATTTAGCTCTAGGAAATTTCAGCTGTCACGTCATTTTAATGCGTCAATGGTCATCAAAAGTGTGTCATGCTTTTGATATTAGTTAAGGTAGTGAACCCGTAATAGTTCCGCAACATTTCGGACCACATATTCTTTCACAATGTTATCCGAGGTTTCCTTATGAAAATTATTAGGAAACCTCGGTTAACACCGTTCTAGTTCTTTACCTCTGAGACATTGCAAAACTATTACGGTTCCACTACCTTAAGCTAAAACTGGCTCTTTAACACCTAATTTGATCGTCAGTTAACAAACTCCGGCGATCGGATTGGCGATCGTAATTGGCAGTTTACTATTAATCTTCAATACGTGCTAGTCACGGGTTTACACCAAAAGAATTATTGGTGAAATGACGTTGCTAAAGTTTTTTTTCCAGTAGTATGATGTAGTAGATGGTGTTCGGTGAGTATCTTTTCTATTCTTTTTGGACTACTCTCGGTTCATGCTTTCTCGCTTCTTTAGAGTCCTACCCTGATCTAACAGGAACGAAAAGAGAATAATTCCCGAAGTATTTAGGTTGCGACATCCAGGGGCAACACAATAATGCAAAATTCAAGTTTTTTTTCGAGTGGAATTTATCATAAATCGATCTAAAATACGTAGCCGCTGACAAATTGTTTACTATGCCAGTATTATCTATCCCTCGCGGTGACGTCACATGCCTAAGTCACGTGACCGAGAAGTTATCGAGGACCGGCTACAGGTGTGTTTATCGAAAATCGCGAAATTCACAGTTATGAAAAATCATTTTTTTATTTTGGATATTGCATCGTATTTAATTTTTAATTATGAATACATAAAGAAACGGTTGTAAACGCTTTTCATTTGACCTTTAACAAATTATAATATGCCTATTTCTATTTTTTCGTTGAAATTCAATAACCCGCTTCTGGCTGTTTGTAAGAAAGAAATGAATTGTCTAGCCACTATCGTTCCATGCTGTCTCTCTCTGTCTTTCTCTCTCTCTCTGTCTCTCTCTCTCTGTGTGTCTCTCTCTCTGTCTCTCTCTCACTCTCTCTCTCTTTCTCTCTCTCTCTCTCTCTCTCTCTCACTCTCTCTCTCACTCTCTCTTTTTCTCTCTCTGTCTCTCTCGCTCTATCTTTCTCCTTTCTCCCTCTCTCCCCTCGCTCGCTCTCTTTCCCCTCTTCTCTCTCTCTCCTCTCATTCTCTCTCTTTCTTTCTCTCCCCTCTCTCTATCTCCCTCCCACCTCATTCCTCTCTCTCTCTCTCTCTCTCTCTCTCTCTCTCTCTCTCTCTCTCTCTCTCTCTCTCTCTCTCTCTCTCTCTCTCTCTCTCTCTCGTGACATAAAGAGTACATGGAAAACGTTTTCGTGCCGTATGTTAAACCTGCATCATCTACTCAAAAGATTATTCTCATATATGATGGACATAGCTCCCACAACTTAACTCCCCAACTTATTAACTTGGCAAAGGAACAGATTCTCATTTTATTTGTCCTCCCATCACATTCCAGCCACATACTGCAGCCCATTGACGTATCTGTTATTGGGCCATTTAAGAATTATTGTTATGGAGAAAGTTCTTCACATACATGTTCTACAATCTTGGAAAAGTGGTCACAAAATACCACATCCTTATCTTCTAAGGCGTATCTGAGAGCAACCTTCAAATATCCAGGCTGGTGTCAGAAAAACAGTGATTTTCCCTTTGAACAAGGATGCCGTTTCTGTTGAAAAACTCATTCCGCGAATCGAATCCAATACAGATCATAGGCGTAACTAGAATTTTGACTGAATGCATACGCACTCAGATGGCGACCAATGTAGCATAATGGGATGAAGGCGGTATGTGGACTTTGACAAAATATGAATGTCCTCCGTCCGCTTCCCTTTTCTATGACTTGAGCGTTTTTGAATAATCAAAACATCGTAACTACAGCTTGAATAAGCTGTAGTTTCGGGTGTTATGATCATTCATCAACGCCATTTTCAAATCATCGATGATTTATGTCGCGATTATACGCCCTTATAGATGGCGAATGCCCAGAAAGCAGGAAAAGAGCCCATGGAAGGATTTCTTCGCATCAAAGAAGAACGTCAGCACCAAGAACTCTCAGCCAGTCAGTGTTCCTGTGGAAAGAAAAAATCCACGGTTACACGGCGTAACCGTTGGGTGGGATAATAAAAAAATCATGAACTGAAGGGGTCAAACTAGCCCAAAACCATAAACAAGTGAACTAAACCTGAACGAATTGATCCATCACAATACAGACACAGACTCTAGTTCTGAGGATGATGTTGCCGAAAATGACCCGTGTTGTGTCTGCGCGAAAAGGTGTCCCGACTTCGGTAAAAGCTCCTCCCTACTCAGCCTGACAGGTTTCACCTAACGGACCCTAAATATAGGCCTACATACTGTATATGTAGATGTATATTTAGAGTCCCCGATTGAATGCTCACAGGCGCAGGTAGCTAACACGGGTTGAGTTAGTGTAATATTACCATAAATTAACAAAAAAAAGTTCCACATTTTTTTTATCACAATATCTAATATATCTAATATCTAATATACATTGTGATAAAAAAAAAAATAATAATAATTTTTGGTTATATTGCACTACCCCCTACTGTGTTGGCTACCTATGCTCACATGCAGTGCACAAACTAAGGCGGAAGAAAATACCCACAGACCGATTATTGACGCACAATCATAGTGCTAACGGCACTTTGATTGCGAATTCGGTTTTCAAAATAAAAAGAGTTGTCTCTCTTTTCTTGATATTGCGCGCTCGAATGAAATAAACAGAAAACAGGAATACTCGACAAAAAGATTCGTTAGCTTACAAGTCTTAAATAAAAGAAAAAGGGAAAGGTATACATTTTAACTTTGAATATTTTCTAATCATGACACAATTTTATCCAATGGTTTAAAGTTTAATATATCAAAAAGAAAGGAACTTTCGATTAGGAGTCTGGATGATTCGTCATCACTTAAACTGTGTTATAAGTGCTCGTCGGAAAAAAAAGAAGAGATTTTGTACGAAAATAAACAATTTTTATATTGTATTTAATATGTTCATGGTTAATAAGATCATCTTGCCTTAAAATAAGTTTATTGAATTGCCAGATTTGTTCATTCTTTAATTCGTAAAAATGCTCTGAACTTGTACCATGCCCTGCGTTCAGGATGACAAAACATTATATGCTACATGTGTGTTTATTTATCATTTCTAGTGTAGCATATGCCCATATGACCAACGCCACAACAGTTATTTGTTAGGGGGATCAAAGTGTGAGGATACATGACAAAACTACGGTCAATTAACCAGTTCCGAACAGGTGCCAGTCAACTCGTTCCTCAGTCAACTTGTGGTGTTTTTGGTCAACTCGTTCCCCAAAAATTATCTTATTTTCAGACTTCATGAAATACTGCTGGTCCCACTGACATGTCTGGTAAAACTCATGCCGGTCCGGTAAGTTGCACATGAATACAGGACCGACTGACTGGTAAAATCTAGCCGCATACACAATGTGTCCCATCATTATTTCTCAAGAAATTTAGTTCGGTCTGGTTAAAATCTAAAGTTTACCAGACCCACTGTCCGATAAAAAATATGGCAATTTCGTGAAGTCTGTATTTTCACTGGATTTTTGAACGGACGTACAAGAATAATTTGGAATGTTATTCTATTGCAATTTTAATATATTATTATTTTTTTTTGGAAATCGATATTCGGAATTTAATTAGCCCTTTACCATACTACCAGAATGTATTTTTTCATATAAGTAAATAGGGACCCAAGTAAATCCCGCCGGAGATTTAAACAGAGTTTATTTCACAAAACCAGTTAGGGTTATTATTTTATTTATCTTTTTTTTTAAATATTTGAATGGAAAATCAATTGTCTTCCATTAATTAGCCCTTTAATATATTACCAGAATACATGTATTATAGTTTTAAATTATGAAACCAAAGGAAACTAAAATAAGTATCAAATCCAATTCAATAAATGTTTCTTTATAATGTAATATTATGAATTATATTTTTAGCATTTGGACCAGATGCGATGCGAGTGATTATTATGATATATTGTGAAAAAAGAGGGGAACTGCTTTGAGGGATCACCGTTTATGTTTTATACCTTGTTTAATTTGACCCGAAGTTTACCTATGTGGAAAAAAATGCTTAAATAACAATTACCAAAAAATTCTATCAATGAGAAATATATTTTACAATCAATACCATTTGTTATTCATTCCTATGAAAGCACGTGCAAAGCCAAGAAGTATTAATCGGATACAGCCAAATCAAGCTGTAGTTGTAAGATTTGGTCACCTAGCAACTGACCCACAACTGCTGTACATTTCTCAAACGTTCTCGTGAATGTTTTCATAATAAACATAAATGCACTCGTCCAGTGCATTATCATGCACCAACAGTTAATTCAACATTGTTCGGTGAACTTATAATGTGCATAAAAATTCAAATTGGCGCCAAATGAAATCCATACCATCGTATATATTCACAGTCTGACTAGAGATTTCATGTTGCGCTGTGTGAACTTGACTGGCGAGCCTGTCTCAATCTGTCGATATTGGATGGGAGGGTAGCCTAGATTGGGACAGGTTAACCAGTCTATGTGTGAACTGACATGACCTGAAACGAATCGGAAATGACCAGTTAAGAAATAAACCATTACGTTAAACTTGTTTAGCGCTCGAAATCTCGTAAAAATATCTCAATATCTCAATATAAGATGTTATTACGAAGTTTTGAACGTCTATATATGACACCTTTTGGAAAGATGAGGTATGGTTGTAGTTCAATGATTGGACGAAACGCCGATATTTCTGCAAATAAGCTAGCATTGCTTTCAAAGTCACAAACGTTTGTGAACGTGGAATAGGATTTCAGCTTAAATAATGTACAAGAGAAAAACTTGTATCTATTTTTTTTAGCTCACCTGAGCACGAAGTGCTCAAGGTGAGCTATTGTGATCGTAGAATGTCCGTCGTGCGTCGTCCGTCGTGCGTCGTCCACAATTTCTTTAAACATCTTCTCCTCCTAAACCAGTGGGCCAATCTTGATGAAACTTGGCAGGGATGTTCCTTGGGTCAAGCTCTACCAAAGTTGTTCAAATAAATGAAATCCACCCTTAACTTTCCCTTTACCCTTAACAAACAAGGGTAAAAATATGAAAATCTTTCAAAATCTTCTTCTCTGAAACCAGAAGGCAGACAGCTTTCATATTTGGTATGTAGCATCATCTAGTGGACCTTTACCAAGTTTGTTCATATCAAGACCATGGGGTCATATCTGGGCTTTGCCCGGGCCCAACCCTTTTTACATAGAATCAAAGAGCGAAAATCTTTAAAAATCTTCTTCTCTGAAACCAGATGGCAGACAGCTTTCATATTGGGTATGTAGCATCACCTAGTGGGCCTTTACCAAGTTTGTTCATATCAAGACCCTAGGGTCATATTTGGGCTTTGCACGGGTGCATCCCTTTATCTCTTATGAGCACGAAGGGTAAAAAAATGAAAATCTTCAAAAATCTTCTTCTATGAAACCTGAAGGCAGACAGCTTTCATATTTGGTATGTAGCATCATCTAGTAGACCTCTACCAAGTTTGTTCATATCAAGACCCTAGGATCATATTTGGGCTCCATCCGGGCACAACCCTTTTTACATAAAATCAAAGAGCGTAAATCTTTTAAAATTTTCTTTAATCGAAACAAGAGGGCACACTGCTTTCATTTGTGGTATGTAGTATCATCTAGTGGGCCCCTACCAAGTTTGTTCATATCAAGACCCTTGGGTCATATTTGGGCTCCATCTGGGCGCATCCCTTTCAGCTCATCTGAGCATGAAGGGTGAAAATAGGAAAACCTTCAAAAATCTTCTTTTTTGAAACCGGTAGGCAGACAGCTTTCATATTTAGTATGTAGCATCATCTTATGGACCTTTTCCAAGTTTGTTCATATCAAGACCCTGGGTTCACATTTGGGGTCCACCCAGGTGCATCCCTGATCAAAGAGCAAAAAGGCATATCTGTCTTGCTCTTTGCTGAAAACGTTCCATGGTAGTGATCTTAGGCAATATCTTAGGCAATTCATAATTGCCTATCTAATTAATGTGATGTCCCAGGGGTCAAAGAGACTCAGGTGAGCGATCTAGGACCATCTTGGTCCTCTTGTTTAATCGTTTTCATATGAAACTAAGATTAGAGTGATCAAACGACTACAAATATAATTAATAGCAATTCGAAAAACAAAGGCAATGGACAGATTGTGAATGGCAAGTTCAAGAAATTGGTTTTATATACACAGAAATGTTGATAAATGTTATTCACATGATTTTGAGCAAAGAACATTATCAATTGACAAAAATAGAAAATCAAACAAGAATATTTACTTACCGATTTAAATGAAACTCCATTAATTATAAATCTTTGATTAGATAAGTGTTGTATGCACATGTTTTGAATATAGTGATAATCTTGTGCTACAATACTTACCTGTAGGTGAAAAAATCCATCAGCAAAACATTAAAGGTAAAAGTTTTTTTCTAAATCTGACAGTATCTTTATAAAATAATGTTTTCTATCTTTCCTTTTCGTCTTATGTCTTGCTGGACAACCAGAAATTCTGAAAAAAGAAGAAATAAGGGTATGATACAAAAATTATTTCATTTTTTCATTTCCCCTTTAATCTTTATATTTTCTTAACCAGTATTCTTCTTTAAATATAAATTTTCGGCTAATATTCAATCAGTTTTCCGGGCAATATCAGTTGGTAAAATCGGTCTTAAAATTTTATATTAAAGGGTAACTATCGTAAATTTTGCATAGTTTTTCTAAAAAAAAACTTTATTAATATAACTTTTTTTTAGTACTTCAACTGGTTCAAAATACAAAAAATACAAAAAAAAAAATGTTTAGAATAAATACAATAATTATCGGGGAATGAGTTGACGAGGAAAAATCGATTGGGGAACGAGTTGACCAATTTTGGGGAACAAGTTGACCAAAAACGCCACGAGTTGACTTAGGAAGGAGTTGACTGAGGAACGAGTTGACTGTAAGCCGTTCCGAACCATGACCAGTTCCGGTCCACTTTGAAAAATATGCGAGAAAATCTTGGTTGTCAAAAGAAATATCGGCTATTTAATTGTTTGTGTACAAAGGCCTATCATATTTCTTTTGCAAAAAATATTTTTCAGCAGAAGAAATCATTTAATTACTCCTGAAGCTTGTCCTTTTCACCATGTATCTTGCATGAAAGGCCATTTCAGACACCTGAAAAAATGTGTCTGCAGAACAAAAACTCAAATTCTGGCTGAAATAAGCATGTTATGGAAGCCGATATTAGTTCAATTTATGCAAAAATACTCATTTAAATGAAGAACAAGAACAATCTTAATATCAATTGCTGGCAAGCGAGAAAATGTGTAAGTTAGTTAGGGTGGTGACCTAACCAGTTCCGGTCCACCTGTTTTGGGGTTGTCTCAAAATGAACAAATATTTTTGAAATATTACCTTTGAAATAATATTTTTTGAAGTCTTGAGATATTTGTAGCATAGTATGGACCAAAATTCATTGGAGAAGTATCTGTAGAGATTTTTCTAACGATTTTTGTTCCAAAACTCAATTCTTGTGCAAGTATCATTCCCTCTTGTGTTCAAAACTTGGGGTCATTTTGCCACATTTTTACCCCCTTGAAAATAGATAAAGAATGTTTCTTTGACAATTATGGGTCATTTGAAATAAAGGGGGGGGGGGGGGGAGGGTACAAATTCAAAGAAACGGGGTCATGGAAAACCCTGATATATGAACTTAACATTTCTTCTCTATGAGGCTGTGTGTAACATTTCCAACAATTTCAAATGTGCACAATGTTAAGACTCTGATCAGCCTGTGCAGCCACACAGGCTGATCAGAGTCTTCATTAGGCTCTCAATAGATGTCATGATCCAGTGATTCATTTTGCTTTGCATCCCTCATCAAAGATGCACAAATTCACAAAGGACTCATATTTTTCAAATATGTCAGTCCCTTGGATGCAAAATTTTTAGGAATCTATTTTACATCTTTCATATTGAAATGTGAAAATGATCAACATTTTGTTTTCTACTATACCAGCAAAATAGGTTATCTAAACACCTGTGAACCAAATTCAGAATAAAATGAAGATTAGATCAAGCTCTGAATATATTATCTAAATTCATAAGTAATTTCCAAAACGCTTTATGCCTGTTTGCAGCTGGGACTCACTGTTTCAAATTATGCGAGTCCTAGGGACCCCTTTTTTCAAATTTCAAAATGAATCACTGATGATCTATGAACTAAAGTTGCTGTCCACAACCCAAGATCAATCTATATTCATTGTATGATTGTCCAGGCTGCTTAATGTATGTACGTCACACACACAGGAAATTGTTGAAAATGTCACACACTTACTCCTATAGTTTAGAATGAATGAATGTTGTTTTATGGCCGGTCATCAACAAAGCTTATGTTGGGCGCAAAGCATTTAAAAATAACTAAATTCAGGGATTGACACTTACACCTGTCCTCTGGTCCGATACCTGTGGATTTAGGGAGGACTGGTAGATGTTACCATGCTGCAGGTCCTTCAGACCTGTAGTTAATGGCAGTACCAAGTATTTTAAACTGTTCAGTTATGAAAACTGATTGCCTCTCAAATAATAAAATTTGCAATACCAAAAGGAAAACATTGTAGAAAAAAAGAAATTGCTTTCAAAGCAATTTCTTATTTTTCAACAAGGTTTTCCTTGCAGTTTATCCCTTTAAATGTTTTTTGCAGGATTTGTTGTTATCAGGGAGGACCTATAATATTTAGGTGTATCTGGTCCTTCAGGCTGGTGGCAAAAAGTATTTAATGTCAAAACCTGAAATTCCTATATTTTAGAGCCAGACAACCATGTCTTCAACATCACAGAAACTTAGAAATTTTATCTCTGAACCTATGGGTGAAAAGGAAGTGACAGATTTAGCTGGGATAGGACCTGTACTTGGGCAGAAACTCCACGATCAGGGATTTGACAAGGTAGCTTGTAGTTGAGATTGTACACTCATTTCTGTGAGCAAAGAGTCAAGCAAGCAAACATCTTAAGCTAACTTCGGACAAATAGTGGGTCATTTTCGGTTCTAATTTCAAAATGTCTACAAATCATGCTTAATGCTTTTAAAGTGAACTTTGAACTATCCACTTTCATTGATTTGTTGCTCATAAAAAGGAGATCAGAGAGTTGATGTCATGGGGCCATCAAGAGTCTGACCCTTTTTAGCTCACATGAGCACAGTGTGCTCAAGGGGAGCTTTAGGGATCACCCTGAATCTGTCACGCGTCATCCGTTGTCAACAAGCATAAAAACTCCTTCTCCACCTGAACCACTGTTCCGATTTCAATGAAACTTTACCAAAATGTTTCTGGGTGACCCTTTTCAAAAATTGTTTGTAAAATTTTGATTGGCCCTGAAATATTGGTGTGGCAGGGTGGGACTAATTTTGAGCGACATCTTCTGAACCACTGGGCTGATTAAAATGAAATTTTACCAGAATGTTCCTTAGCTGACCCTTTTCTAAAATTGATCACAAAAATTTTGATTGTTCCATTAATATGGGCTTGGCAGGGGTGGGCTTATTTTGAGCCAAAATTCTTTGAACAACATCTCCTTCTGAGCCACTGAGCGGATTTCAATGAAATTTTTGGTTGACTCGATTGGCCCATAAAATATAGGCGTGGCAGGGTGGGGCATATTATGAGTCTCCTCAGTAATGAATGGGTGGGCAGGGTCTTTTATCACTTTAATTTCTTGGAATATCATCTCTTCAACATTAAGGCAAATGTGAATGAAACTTTGCCAGAATGTTACTTGGATGAGATCCACTGGACCAATATAATTAGGGGGAGGTTTAGGGCCTCTTGTCTTGTTATATCTTGAATAGCACTATCAAGAAATAAGCTTTTCAACAAGTCAGTAGAGTGATCTCGGGCCCACATATGCCTCTTAATTTTAGCTCACCTGATCACAACATGCTCAAGAGGAGCTTTTAGGATCACCCTGACTCTTTCCTTCGTCATCTGACATCCGTCGTCAACTTTCTTAAAACTTCTTCTCCACCTAAATTGCTGGACCAATTTAAATGAAGGTGACCCTTTTTAAAAATTGCTCACTAAATTTTGATTGGCCCATGAATGTGGGCGTTGCAGGAAGCGGTTTATTTTGAGCCCGAAATCTTTCAAGGACATCTTCTCCTGAGCCATTGGGACGATTTCAATGAAACTTTACCAGAATGTTTGTTTGGTGACCCTCTTTAAAAATATTTGCGAAATTTTGATTAGCTTTAAATATGAGGGGTGGAATTCCCATGCCCGACTTGTCTGACAAAGGCTCAATATTCATCTATTCTCTTTGAGAACAAGTTCATTTTGATCTTGGACAAGTAGAAAATCACACTTCACTTGTCCAGGAACAGGTTGTATTTCCACACCCATTGTGGTTTTTAACCACGAAATTTTTAAGCAATACCTCTTCCTGAATCATTGGGCTGATTTCATTGAAACTTTATCAGAATGTGCCTTTGATGATCCTCTTCCAAAATTGTTCACATAATTTTAATTAGCCCTTAAATATGGGCTTGGCAAGGTGTGTCTTATTTTAGCCTGAAATCTTTGAACAACACCTCCTGAACCACTGGGCCGAATTTAATGAAACTTTTACAGAATGTTTCTTTGATGACCCTCTCAAAAATTGTTTGTGAAATTTTGATTGGTCCATAAATTTGGGCTTGCAGGACAGGGCAGGGCTTTTTTTAGCCCAAAATCTTTGAACATCTCTCCACACTGGGCTGATTGCAACCAGACTTGGCAGAAATGTTCCTTGGGTGAGCCACCTCAAAACTAAAAGTATAATCATCTCCTTAAACTAGGACTTTTTTTAAGTGAAACATTGCCAGAATGTTTCTCATGTTATCCTTTAAAAAAAAATGTTGTGACATTCTGATTTTGTCATAAATATGGGTGTGGCAGGGTGCATATGGGACCTACTTTCACTTTCAATTCTATGAATAACATCTCTCCTTCAACAACTAGCTATATGCTGATGAAACTTTGCCAGAAAATTACTTGGGTGAGATCCAGTGTCCCAATAGAATTCAGGTTTGGGGTTTAGGGCCATTCTGACCATTTTGTGTGTGTGTTTTTATAAAGAATTTCACTATACAGATAGTTCTTCTTAGATTTTTCTTCCAACAACAAAATATTCTTGTAGTAACTGTTTATGTGTTAAAAAATATCAATCAATCAATGCTGGTATACTTAAATATTTTCAAAATGACCAAATCCCTTTTCAGGTATTTGGTTCTTCAGAAATCATTTAAGTAATACCCATATTTCATTAACATGTTGATACCAAACAAAAGTAGCCCATCAAAGGAAATGAAAAAAAAATATAATGGAAGGTCATTTTTCTTCTATGCCAGTTTGAGGAAAATAGGATTATATCCTGAGAACCAGAAAATAGAAAAAATGGCCCTATTAGTAATTACTTGTTAATGTATGCCTAGAAATTCAGCTCCTGTGGGACAACAGTTGAATCTAGCTGTACCATTCTTAATTTTCTACAAATATGCAAATCCAATAACTTAAGCCTCAAATTTAACTGAACCAGTTTTTAGTTAAAAAAAATATCAATAGGACTTGTGTTTGATTTTTCAGGCTTATGTTGTATTGGGTCAATTCCTTATATTGAAGAAGGACCAGGAGTTATTCATGGAATGGCTGAAGGATACTGCAAATGCAAATAAGAAACAAGCCGGAGATTGTTACCAATGTTTGAAAGACTGGTGCGATGCCTTCTTGTGAATCTTGTACAAACTTATTCTATAGATTGTTGGACTTAAGGTGGTGGAAGCGTAATAGTTCCACAACATTTTGGAACTAATGATCTTTAACAATGTTGACTGAGGTTTCCTAATGAAATTCATTAGGAAACCTCGGTTAACACTGTTAAAGATCATTACTCCAAAAATGCTGCGGAACTATACTACCTTAATGTAAATAATGATTTAATGAGTTAAAAAGTCAAACAAACAATCATTTGGTTTTCTTTTAGAACAATATGTATTATATCTGTAAATAAATTGCTCATATTGTGAATATATCAAATGTAAAACTTGAGTTCATGGACCACCAAACGAATGACTGAAAAGTGATCATTCCCGACCTCAAAAATCTACACAGATACACAATGGCCAGTTGTCAAAAAATGTAAACAAATCAATGGATCAGCACGGAAAAGTTGTAACTGTCTATATGTCTATAGGCAGTCAAAACTGTTTTGCGCCAAGCCATTGAAATAGTAATGTGTCTTAATGCCATTTCATTTGCCTGTCCCAAAAATGTTTGTAACAAAATTGTTAATCAAAATTTGATTAATAGCAGTAGCTTTATAATTCGAAGCTTAAAATGGCTTAAGGAAGAGGCTTTTGAAATGACTCATTATGACTTTTAAATGAAAGTTTTAAGTGAGAAATTTTGAGATAACTCCAGCACAATACTAGTGCTTCTGTTGATCTCATTTCATAGGGAGAAATCACGGGTATATATAAAGTTTCTTTTCAAAATCTGAACAGACTTTAGTTACATGTTCTGTGCTTTTAAAAGAATCTTTAACCCAGGTAACTGTAGATAGAAATGGTCGCTTGATAGAGGTAATCACATTCTTGAGATTGCCTGTAATTTAAGAATATGTGTTCAAGTAATATTTTACTACCTATATGGTGCTATAAAATAAAAATTATAAATGAGCCAGTGCATGACGTTTCCAACAATTTGAAATGATCAAAAGGTGTAAACATTGATCAGCATAGGCAGCCACGTACTGTAAATACTTTGTGACCTTATCTATCGACTTAGTGCAAAGTTAAGACTCTGGTAAGACTGTGCAGATGCACAGGCTGGTCAGAGTCTTTGTTTTGCGCATATTTGAAATTGTTGGAAATGTCACGCATCGGCTCAAATGTTACCTATCATATGACAAGGTGTCAGTCTGCACAGCCAGCACTTTCTGCACTACCCAGGTGCTCCCTTTTGGCCTGACTGGATACATTTATTGGTGAGAAATAAACTAATAACTAGAAAGCCATGAATGGCTTGAGTCGCTCCACAGGCTTGAAATTCTCGTAATAGCAAATATAAGTTTTGACTAGATTTTTAGATATTTTGGGTTCTACTGATGTTGAAATGATTTTAAAAGTTTCCACTATTATAACATATAGAGAAATGACCTCCGCCCATAAAAGACATATTTTTCATCCAATCAAAATAATTTTTGGCTGCATGATAATGGATCATACTAATGAAGTTTGCTTGATATCCCTCTGTTACATTCTGAGAAAATGATTTTCAAAGTTTCCACTATATATAATATAAAGAAATGACCTCTGCCCATAAAATAAATATTTTTCATCCGATCACAAAAATGTTTGGTAGACTGATGAAGAATCACTCAAGAAGCATTCCAGTGAAATTTGGTTGATATCTATCTCTTACATTCTGAAAAAATGATTTTCAAAGTTTCCACTATATAACATATAGAGAAATGACCTCCGCCCATAAAATACATACTTTTCATCCAATCACAATAATTTTTGGTAGACTGATAAAGGGTCACCTAAGGACCCTTCATGTAAAATTTGGTTGATATCTATCTATTACATTCTGAGAAAATGATTTTCAAAGTTTCCACTATATAACGTAAAGAGAAATGACCTCCGCCCATAAAATACATATTTTTCATCCAATCACAATAATTTTTGGTAGACTGATAAAGGGTCACCCAAGGAAACTTCATGTAAAATTTGGTTGATATCTATCAGTTACAATATGAAAAAATGATTTTCAAAGTTTCCATTATATAACATATAGAGAAATGACCTCCGCCCATAAAATATATACTTTTCATCCGATCACAATAATTTTTGGTAGACTGATATAGGGTCATCAAAGGATCATTTATGTAAAATCTTATTGGTATCCATTGATTAGAACCTGAGAAAAGTCACTTTTTACCATATTTGGAAATTAGCCACGCCCATTAAATCCATGTTTTTCATTGGATCAAAATTTCTTGAACAACTTTGAAAGAGGGTCACCCAAGGATCATTCCTGTGAAGTTTGGTTGAAATCCATCCAGTAGTTTCTGAGGAGAAGATTTTTAAAGTAAAAGTTTACGACCGGACGCACGGACGGACGCACGACGGACACAACGCCATGACAATAGCCCCAGTGGCTTTCAGCCAGTGGAGCTAAAAATTAAATGTTTGTAAAAAAATGAAATATAGTTTAGTAAATCAATGGGGCAGCGCAGCACAATCGTAAGTGCCTATAAATATATAGGCACTCACAACAGTGTTGCACTGACCCCTCCAAATGGCCCTTCAAGTTAACAGAAATTATTCAGATAGTAAAGTTTCAAGCCTCATCATGTGCCGCCGTCATAACGCAGTTGGTAGCGTGTCGGCCTGTCAATCAAGAGGTCACAGGTTCAATCCCCGACAGCGGCACTCATTCTTTCCGACTATTTGTCTCTCACCAATGGGTTAATCATAGACCTATATGAGATAGCAGCTGGAGGCTAGGAAAGGATGTGGTGGTTGTACTGTTGAGAGAAATACCAGGAAACCATTGTTAGGTGCTCCAGCCGCTGCGATATAACTGAAAAAATGTTGAAAGCAGTGTAAAACTCCATTCAATCAATCAATCCATCGACCCTCACCATCCTGTACATAAATGAATAAGGCTAATAGGAATTGTCACCAAGGTTGTTACATGCAATTTCTTACTTTGCTACAATATTGTTCTATCTCTGCACCTTGAAAACAAGGTTTAAATGAATGAATGTGAAAAAGAATTTCAGCCTTTGCGTGATATTTCCAACTGTTTGAAACATATTCAAGAGGCAAAACAACAAGCAGCCTGGCTTAGTAACCCCGTATTTAGAAGATTCGCTGTCTGTCTAAACACTCTTAGATGTCTCATCTATCTAAAAAAAAAAGTGAAGACTCTGGACAGATTGTGCAGATGCACAGGCTGGCCAGAGTCTTTGCTTGGCACTCTTTTTAAATTGTTGGAAATGTCACACTCATTCTGAATTTATTCACAATCAAACTGTTATCAGTATGGTTTACAAATACAATCAAACCCTATTTACTTCTAGATAAAAAGCCTGATATTATATCATGGTGTCCTGTCATTATATATATACCTTTTACACTTTTCAATCTGTTAACGGTATTATTCTGCTGTTCAAAAAGCTTTGGTAGACAATATAGACTAAGATCAACCTGGACATCAGTTTCTGTCTGCACATATGTACTGTCTGATCTTAGTCTACACTACCTACTTTTTACTAGCTTGTGGTGTGGAAAACTTGAATCAGACAAGTTGCAATTTTTAACAAAAGTGACACTTTATTGGAAACAAAATTTAAATTCAGCCTGATAAGGCTGATATTTGCTGTCTTTTTATTTATTTTGCTGTTTTGTAAAGTTTTAACTCCACAGCCAAAGGCCACTAGGGCTATTGTCATGCATCTGGTTGTAAACTTTTTCTTTTAAAACTTTAATGATCTTCTCAGATGAGTTCCAACTAAACTTCACTGGAATTATCCTTGGGTGACCCTCTTTTAAAGTTGTTCAAGAAGAATTAATTTAAATATACTGTCGTTTCTAAGAAAGGAATTAGCAAAATATTAATTAAACATTACAGATATTTGAGCCTGTGTGTGACATTTCCAACAATTTCACATGTGTTTGAGGTGAAACCGCTGACCAGTCTAGACAACCACATCATGCTAGAATAATTTTCACTGATAGCCCAAAGAGAGAACAAGACCTTATCTATCTACAGTGCACATAGTAATGACCCTGGTCAGACTGGGCAGATGCACAGGCTGACCAGGAGCTTTGCTTTTTGCCAGTGTAAAATTGTTGGTAATGCCACGCACAGGCTAATTTATTTAACTTGAACATTTCATCAAAACACATACCTGAGATGTCAAATTTGTGAAAGAGATGAAATATGAAAGAGAAAATTAGTCATAAAAACGACCGTTGTATTAAATCAACAATGCATTTGTTCATATTTGATTCTGTGTAATATATTTATGATCAATAAATTTTTAATCCAAATAGATATTTTTCATTATTAGCCCTCCAAAACAAAAGCCTAGATAGAGGATTAATGTTTTTTTAATGTGTGATAGATTTATCTTTATTGAGTGAACAAAAAGGGCTATGTTTTTATAGATGACAAAACCATTAGTGAAAATATAGCTTTTGTTTTTATACGCCCGTTGAAGACGGGACGTATTATGGCATCACCCATGGTGTCCGGCGTCCAGGTGTCTGGCGGCGTCCACTTCCTTGTCCGGAGCATAACTCTGTCACTTGAAGTCCGATGGACTTCAAACTTGGCAATTGTATTCTTCTCATCATTGTGGAATGCAGTGCACAAGAACCATAACTCTACCTAGCCTATTTTTTTGAGTTATTGCCCTTTGTAGTTTTTAGTCCCCTACCGGCGAAAGCCGAAGGTGACTATAGGTTTGCGCTCCGTCCTTCTATCCGTCTGTCTGTCAGTCCGGATTTCAGTTTTCTGGACTTTTTTAGCTCACCTGAGCACATCGTGCTCAAGGTGAGCTTTTGTGATCATTGAAAGGCCGTCTCGTCCGTCGTGCATCGTCATGTGTCAACAATCTAGAGGCCACAAATATGATCCAATCTTCATGAAACTTGGTCAGAATGTTGGTCAGGTCGCAAGGATGAACCCTATCCAAAAAGGGAAGGATCCATGCCAAATCACGGGAAAAGGGGCCTTATGACCAATTTTCTTGTTAACACTCTAGAGACCACAAATATGATCCAATCTTCATGAAACTTGGTCAGAATGTTGGTCAGGTCGCAAGGATGAACCCTATCGAAAATGGGAAGGATCCATGCTATATCACGGGAAAAGGGGCCTTATGACCAATTTTCTTGTTTACACTCTAGAGACCACAAATATGGCACAATCTTCATGAAACTTGGTCTGAATGTTGGCCAGGGCACAAGGATGAACCCTATCGAAAATGGGAAGGATCCATTCAATATCACGGGTAAAGGAGCCTTATGACCAATTTTCTTGTTTACACTCTAGAGACCACAAATATGGCACAATCTTCATGAAACTTGGTCTGAATGTTGGCCAGGTCACAAGGATGAACCCTATCGAAAATGCGAAGGATCCATTCAATATCACGGGAAAAGGAGCCTTATGACCAATTTTATTGTTTACACTCTAGAGACCACAAATATGGCACAATCTTCATGAAACTTGGTCTGAATGTTGGCCAGGTCACAAGGATGAACCCTATCGAAAATGGGAAGGATCCATGCCATATCACGTGTAAAGGAGCCTTATTGACAATTTTCTTGTTTACACACTAAAGGCCACAAATATGGCCCAATCTTCACGAAACTTGGTCAGAATGTTGGCAAAGTCACAAGGATAAAACCTATTGAAAATGGGAAGGATCCATGCCATATCACGGGGAAAGGGGCCTTAATGACAATTTTATTGTTTACTTGCTAGAGGCCACAAATATGGCCCAATCTTCATGAGACATGGTCAGAATATTGGTCAGATCATAAGGATGAACCCTATTGAAAATGGGAAATATCCATGTTATATCACAGGAAAAGGAGTCTTTATGATAATTTTCTTGTTGTAACTCTTGAGGCTACAAATTTGGTCTTAACTTCATGAAACTTGGTTTTTTGTAGAAATTATCTCCTTCATGACATCTGTCTATTTAATTGATGAGATGTCGGTCAAAGAGACTCAGGGGAGTGATTTAGAACCATCTTGGTCCTCTTGTTTCTTTACCCTTGGAGATATTGAGCTGATTTTTTGTATGTGAGTCCGCATCAATGAGTTACAGATCAAGTTTGAGTTTGGTTCCGGTCCATTGATTTTTGTGGAAGATACGGATGCTGGACTTAGAAATTACCAGGAAATTTAAGTTTTCCGGACTTTTTTTCTTAACCCTTGGAGATATTGAGCTGATTTTTGGTATGTGCGTCCGTATTAATGAGTTACAGAACGAGTTCAAGTTTTGTTTCAGTCCATTGATTTTTGTGGAAGATACGGATGCTGGACTTAGAAAATTACCAGGAAATTTCAGTTTTCCGGACTTTTTTTCTTAACCCTTTTAGATATTGAGCTGAATTTTGGTATGTGAGTCTGCATCAATGAGTTACAGAAAGAGTTTGAGATTGGTTCCGGTCCATTGATCTTTGTGGAAGATACGGATGCTGGACTTAGAAAATTACCAGGAAATTTCAGTTTTCCGGTCTTTTTTTCTTAACCCTTGGAGATATTGAGCTGATTTTTGGTATGTGAGTCAGCATCAATGAGTTACAGAACGAGTTTGAGTTTGGTTCCAGTCCATTGATTTTTGTGGAAGATACAGCTGCTGGACTTAGAAAATTACCAGGAAATTTCAGTTTTCCGGTCTTTTTTTCTTAACCCTTGGAGATATTGAGCTGATTTTTGGTATGTGTGTCTGCATCAATGAGTTACAGAATGAGTTTGAGTTTGGTTCCGGTCCATTGATTTTTGTGGAAGATTCGGATGATGGACTTAGAAAATTACCAGGAAATTCAGTTTTCCGGACTTTTTTCTTAATCCTTAGAGATATTGAGCTGATTTTTTGGAATGTGAGTCTGCATCAATGAGTTACAGAAAGAGTTTGAGTTTGGTTCCGGTCCATTGATTTTTGTGGAAGATACGGATACTGGACTTAGAAAATTACCTGGAAATTTCAGTTTTCCGGTCTTTTTTTCTTTACCCTTGGAGATATTGAGCTGATTTTTGGTATGTGAGTCAGCATCAATGAGTTACAGAACGAGTTTGAGTTTGGTTCCAGTCCATTGATTTTTGTGGAAGAAACGGATGCTGGACTTAGAAAATTACCAGGAAATTTAAGTTTTCCGGTCTTTTTTTCTTAAACCTTTTAGATATTGAGCTGAATTTTGGTATGTGAGTCTGCATCAATGAGTTATAGAAAGAGTTTGAGTTTGGTTCTGGTCCATGGATTTTTGTGGAAGATACGGATGCTGGACTTTGAAAATTACCAGGAAATTTCAGTTTTCCGGACTTTTTTTTCTTAACCCTTGGAGATATTGAGCTGATTTTTTGTATGTGTGTCTGCATCAATGAGTTACAGAATGAGTTTGAGTTTGGTTCCGGTCCATTGATTTTTGTGGAAAATTCGGATGCTGGACTTAGAAAATTAACAGGAAATTTAAGTTTTCCGGACTTTTTTTCTTAATCCTTTGAGATATTGAGCTGATTTTTTGGAATGTGAGTCTGCATCAATGAGTTACAGAAAGAGTTTGAGTTTGGTTCCGGTCCATTGATTTTTGTGGAAGATACAAATGTTGGACTTAGAAAATTACCAGGAAATTACAGTTTTCCGGTCTTTTTTTCTTAACCCTTGGAGATATTGAGCTGAATTTTGGTATGTGAGTCAGCATCAATGAGTTACAGAACAAGTTTGAGTTTAGTTCCGGTCCATTGATTTTTGTGGAAGATACGGATGCTGGACTTAGAAAATTACCAGGAAATTTCAGTTTTCTGGTCTTTTTTTCTTAACGCTCTGAGATATTGAGCTGATTTTTGGTATGTGAGTCAGCATCAATGAGTTACAGATCAAGTTTGAATTTGGTACTGGTCCATTGATTTTATTGGAAGATACGGATGCTGGACTTAGAAAATTAACAGGGAATTTCAGGATTTTTTTGTTTTATCCTTGGAGATATTGAGCTGATACATAAAATCTGATACAACCAACATTTTGGAGAGGTAGTTATACCTTTACTACCAAAAAAGATACTGCTCTAGGGATATAATTATAAATCTGGTAGGGGACTTGGTATTGCCATGCAATACTTCCAAATGCTTGTTCATACTAGAATCTTGTCCGGAGTATATCTCTTAAAATATAATAGCTAGGATCATGAAACTGCATGGGTGTATAGATCTCACCAAGGGGGAGTGCAGTGCACAAGAACCACAACTCTACCTTGCCTATTTTTTGAGTTATTGCCCTTTGTTGTTTTTCAGACTTGAATCTTGTCCGGAGTATATCTCTCAAAGTAAAATAGCTAGGATTATGAAACTTCATGGGTGTATAGATCCCACCAAGGGGGAGTGCAGTGCACAAGAACCATAACTCTACCTGGCCTATTTTTTGAGTTATTGCCCTTTGTTGTTTTTCATACTAGAATCTTGACTGGAATATATCTCTAAAAATATAATAGCTAGGATCATGAAACTTCATGAGTGTATAGATCTCACCAAGGGGGAGTGCAGTGCACAAGAACCACAACTCTACCTGGCCTATTTTTTGAGTTATTGCCCTTTGTTGTTTTTCAGACTTGAATCTTGTCCGGAGTATATCTCTTAAAGTATAACAGCTAGGATCATGAAACTTCATGGGTGTATAGATCTCACCAAGGGGAGTGCAATGCACAAGAACCACAACTCTACCTGGCCTTTTTTTGAGTTATTGCCCTTTGTTGTTTTTCAGACTTGAATCTTGTCCAGAGTATATCTCTTAAAGTATTATAGCTAGGATCATGAAACTTCATGGGTGTATAGATCTCACCAAGGGGGAGTGCAGTGCACAAGAACCACAACTCTACCTGGCCTATTTTTTGAGTTATTGCCCTTTTTTGTTTTTCATACTAGAATCTTGTCCGGAGTATATCTCTTAAAGTATAATAGCTAGGATCATGAAACTGCATGGGTGTATAGATCTCACCAAGGGGGAGTGTAGTGCACAAGAACCACAACTCCACCTGACCTATTGTTTGAGCTATTGCCCTTTGTTGTTTTTCAGACTTGAATCTTGTCCGGAGTATATCTGTAAAAGTATAATAGCTAGGATCATGAAACTTCATGGGTGTATAGATATCATCAAGAAGGAGTGCAGTGTACAAGAACCATAATTCTACCTTGCCTATTTTTTGAGTTATTGCCCATTGTTGTTTTTCATACTAGAATCTTGTCCGGAGTATATCAGTAAAAGTATAATAGCTAGGATCATGAAACTTCATGGGTGCAAAAAATATTCATTCAAAATAACCTCAGTTCTATTAAAACCCCCAGTTAATACTAAGCAGTGTGACGGGCGTATCTTGTGACAATTTGGCACCTTGTTTATGAAATGAAAAATTAATCGATCTAACATGAAAAACAAACAATTTTTCTATTTATTTCATGCAATTATGACATTAAATGTTAAAATCTTTAAACAATTTCTCTTAAACCAATCCTTATGCAACTTTATAATTGGCCCTGTGCAAGCAATGTCAATTAGGGTGAAGTAAATGAAAGCTGGGTATAATCTTTAGTAATCTCACTGGTTGTCAGGGTTCGACAATAAGTGGAGTCCGGTAATCCGAGACTTCTTGTTTACCAGTTTGGACTCCTTCCCTCTGCAAGTAAGGAAACCAATGGACTCGTAGGCTCATATGAGAACATTTTGAAAAACAAATGCACAATACTAGAACTTTTCACTTCAAAAGTTGTTGAAGAAAACATTTTCTTGCAATCCATAGTATCCTTTTAAAAAACTCTTCAGAAGAACATTGTGGAAAAGAAGAAATTGCTTATAATAAGCAATTTCTTCTTTTCAACATTAATCTCCCATTATGAAAATTTGGACTCGTTGTTTTGAGCTTGAACTCCTTGATTTCATATGTTATGAGTCCAATGGACTCCTTATTCTTAGGAGTTAGTTTGTACCCCTGGTTGTAGGTGAAATTACCCAATGATACCAACATTTCTCGATCTACTGGAAAGCAATAAATAATGTATAACATGATTCTGTTGACACATGGCTGGCCCCGCCCATTGACCTCTGTCATACCACACCCCTCAAATATTTATCTGCAAAATATTATATGTGACCCGTCACATGAAATGGGACCATCTGGAAATCCGTAAAATAAACATTTTAAACAGAGAATGGCTCTAGGACTGGTCAGCCAGAGGCCCCATTTTTAGCTCCACGGGCCAAAGGCCACTGGCGCTATTGTCATGGCATTGTGTCCATCATGCGTCCGTCAGTCTGTCCATGCATGCCTCTGGTCGTAAACTTTTCTTTAAAAAAAAAAAAAATCTTCTGCTCAGAAACTACTTGATGAATTTCAATCAAACTTCACAGGAATGATCCTTGGGTGACTCTCTTTCAAAGTTGTTCAAGCATAATTGAACATGGATTTAATGGGTATGGCTAATTTCCAAATATGGTAAAAATTGAGTTTTCTTATTATACGCCCGTCGAAGACATAAGGACATGAAACAAAAAATCATTTATTTGGATGGCGACCTAAATATCCTATCTACAGCCTGAGCAATCTGTAGTTATGACATTACAGTTAAGTCTCCCATCAACGAAAATGATTGAAACAAAATGGTGGAAAATGTCCCAGCTCAAAAGCCATCTCATTGTAAATGAATCTTCATCGGTCTGTCAATTTTTAGCACAACATGCTCAAAGAAGCTTTTGTGATTATTGAATGTCTGTCAATTTCCTGTGTTGTCTGACATCAACATGTTGTCATGTGCAGACATACATGTATAATCATTAAGGGCAAATTTGAACGACATATTTAGGTATTCCTAGTGTGAAGATCAGAATTAAATCAGTTAATGTTGGTTTTTAGCTCCACTGGCCGAAGGCCAGCGAGCTATTGTCATGGCGGAGTGTCTGTGCGTGCATCCGTCCGTCCGTCGGTGCGTAAACTTTTTCTTTAAACATCTTCACCTCCCAAACCAATGGGTGGATTTTAATGAAACTTGGTAGAAATGATCCCCAGATGGTCCTCTTCTTAAATTGTTCAAAGAATTTTGATTGGCCCCCCAAATATGGGCGTGGCAGGGCATGGCATTTTTTCACTTTGAAATCTTTAAAAATCTTCTACTCCAAAACCATTCAGTCGATTTCAATGAAACTTGGCATGCATATTCCTTGGGTGACCCTTTACTTAAATTGTTTAAGAAATTTTGATTGGCTTATGAATATGGGCGTGGCAGGGCGGGGGCTTATTTTGAGGCCAAAATCTTTGAACAATATCTCCTCCGGAACCACTCAGCCAATTTCAATGAAACTTTACCAGAATGTTTCTTGGGTGACTATTTACTTAAATTGTTCAAGAAAATTTGATTGGTCCATAAATATGGGTGTGGCAGGCTATTTTGAGCCTGAAATCATTGAACATCCCCTTCTGAACCTGAATGTTTTAATAAGATGGGTAAAGGGTTGCAGGTTCATTGTGATTGAGTATTTTGGTGCAATATAGACCAGAACCAGTTAATCATTATTAAATAGGTCTTAGGAGTTTTCGGAGTGTTAATGTATTCATTTAAAGAAAGCTTTCTTTAATGAAAGTCTTAAGATTTAAAAGCCAGTGGAGCGATACAGGCCCTCTTGGGCCTCTTGTTTTCTTTCTATCAAAGCATGCCGTTTTGCACGTAAGTTAGATGACGTCATAATCATCAACGTTCCTGCTAAAAAGGGCGTTCAGTTACATAAACTTAACAGAGATTTGCAGGCCTCCTAGTGAAACCTTTAAAACCTTTAAAAACCTTTAATTTCAGAGCAAATCTTTAAAACCTTTACATTTTCCCAGAAAACCTTTAAAACGCCAAAATGGCCTGTAATTCTCACTCAAAACCTTTATATTTGCTCTGAATGGTTGCAGTGCTAGCTGAAAGCAAGTAATGGCTTTTGTTCTGCATTTTCCATTCTTTTAGGTGTATTTAAAAAATGCTGCTTTTGTTTCTTCCATCTTGAGTTTTTCAGAATGCAGTATATAACATAAAAAATGACTTTGGTATGACTATGGGTTCAATAAAGAAATAAGAACCTCGACAAAAAATAGCCTTTATTTACTCTCTATTTTTTTCATATTTTACACTAAAAGGCCTTTATTTTTATACATTGGAGCCTTTATAAAAACCTTTATTTTCATTTAGGCCTGCTAGGAGGCCTGGATTTGATTAAATCTATCAAAATATAAATTTCAGTTCTTTGATTTTTTTTATTGAAGTTTTGGTCGTATTATCAAATGTTAATCTATACAAAAAAATACCTCGACCCATCCAAGCGGAATTACCGAAAAGATCGTTTAACAGAAATTCTAACGCTTATACCCAAAACACATTCTCTCTGCTTTTACTTATGGCATTTACACGAAACTTTCAATTTATATAATGTAAACCATTAAAAAGGCAAACTATAGTATCAAAGAAGATACCTATATGTACTTTTTGTACAGATCATGAGTTCTTTTCAGTTAGAATTTTTGTAACCAGTCAAACATTTATACCAAGAGAAACATCTTTTATTAGACATATGTTCGGCGAGATGTAGATATCTGGATTGCTAAAAAGGGCCGAATGTATTGTTCTACACAAACTATTCTATTTACTAAATGA
Source organism: Fragum whitleyi (assembly GCA_948146395.1). Taxonomy (NCBI): domain Eukaryota; kingdom Metazoa; phylum Mollusca; class Bivalvia; order Cardiida; family Cardiidae; genus Fragum; species Fragum whitleyi. The sequence goes on from OX411544.1 coordinate 47,053,735, forward strand.
GTATCATAAACATTTCAACAACCAATTTCATACATACAGATAGTTTTCATTCATACTCAAGTATATGAGAGAATAATGAAAGCAAAATCCATGCAGAAAGACCATTGCTTCCCTTATAATAGCAAATACCTTTTTTGAGCACAGCTGTTTTCGAAGAAAACCTGAGGTATTACGATTTCCTTGGTGTCAATGGCGTTGGTGTGCCAAACTTTAACCTTGGTCATAACTTTTCAATTGTTAGTCATAGACCCTTCATATTTCACATGATCATTGTTTGGTTCAAGACCTTTCTGTAGGTACCAAGTTCAAGGTCATCAATTAAGGTCAAGGTCATATTTCAAGGTAAAATTTCTTTAAGAAATTTAATCTTGGTCATAACTTTTGAATGGTAAGTCATAGAGCCTTCATATTTCACAATATCATTGTTGGGACATGACCTTTCCGTAGGTACCAAGTTTAAGGTCATCAGTTATGGACAAGGTTATTTTTCAAGGTCAAATATTTTAAACAAGAGGACCATGACGGTCCTAGATTGTTCACCTGAGTCTCTTTGACCCCTGGGACATCAAATAAATTAAATAGGTAGATGTCAACAAGGAGATTATTTCTACATAAGATCAATACCATGGAATGTTTTCAGCCAGGAGCAAGAAGGATATGCCTTTTCACTCTTTGATCCTATGTTAAAAGGGATGAACCTGGGTGGAGTCAAATGTGACCCCAGGTTCTTGATATGCACAAACTTGGTAGAGGTCTACTAGACGATGCTACATACTTAATATGAAAGCTGTCTGCCTTCTGGTTTCAGAGAAGAAGATTTTTTTTTATTTTCACCCATTATGCTCAGATGAGCAAATAGGGATGAAACTGGGTGGAACCCAAAAATGACCCCAGGGTCTTGATATGAACAAACATTTTTAACTCGGCTGTTTTTTGAAGAAAACCAGAGGTATTATGATCACCTTGGCGTCGTTCACATTGTCGTTGTTGTTGGCGTTGATGTTGGTGATGGCATGACAAACTTTAACCTTGATCAAAACTTTGAATGGTAAATCATAGAGCCTTCATATTCCACATGGTGATTGCTTGGGACAAGACCTTTCTGTAGGTACCAAGTTCAAGGTCTTCACTCTAGGTCAAGGTCATTTTTCAAGGTCAAATTTCTTTAGAAATTTTGACCTTTGTCATAACTTTTGAATGGTAAATCATAGAGCCCCAAATATGATCACAGGGTCTTGATATGAACAAACTTAGTAGAAGTCCACTGATGCTATATACCAAATATGAAAGCTGTCTGCCTTCTGGTTTCAGAGAAGAAGATTTTCCTTTTTTTTACCCATTGTGCTCAGAAGAGCTAAAAGGGATGTGCCCGGGTGGAGCCAAAATATGACCCCCGGGTCTTGATATGGACAAACTTGGTAGAGGCCCACAAGATGATGCCACACACCAAATATGAAAGCTGTCACTAATCTGGTTTCAGAGAAGATTATTTTAAAAGATTTTCGATCTTTGATTCTATGTAACAAGAGCTGTCCGCGGACAACATACCTCGCCCAAACAGCTGCTTGTCACAAACAGCGCTTGACTGAAGACAGAAGTTCAAAGTGGTTTCTTTCAATGTTAAAGTCCATGATCTAATATATAGCTGTTTGAGTAGTAATTAAGAAATATAAAAACTTTTTTGTTTTAATTGCATGTATAAGGATAGGGTAAAGTGAAAGCCTACATGCAGATGGGGTTACCAATGGAATTTCTTTGTATCAAACATGAAGTTTTTCTTCAAAATTTTTGTAAGTCCACAAAAGGTCAAGTTCAAGGTCAAATTGTGAAGGACCTTGGTCTCTGTAGAAGCCTATATGTGTATGAAGCAATAATGTCCCTGAGTAAAGCATTTAGAAAAATATAAGCAAGGTTAAATTTTTGGTTAAAGTTTTTCAGTTTAAGTTTTACCAAGTCCATAAAAGGTCAAGGTCAAATTGTCAAGGCCCTTGGTTTCTGGTGAAAGCCTTTCATCTGGTGACTATGTATATGAAGTAATGATGTCCCTAGACTAAAGCATTCAGAAAATATAAGCAAGGTTAAAGTTTTTGGTAAAAGAATTTCGGTTAAAGTTTTTTTTAAGTTCATAAAAGGTCAAGGTCGAATTATCAAGGACCTTGATCTCTCACAAAAGCCTTTCGTCTAATGAGTATGTCTATGAAGTAATGATGTCCCTAGGTTAAAGCATTCAGAAAATATAAGCAAGGTTTAAGTTTTTGGTTAAAGTTTTCAGTTAAAGTTTTTCTAAGTCCACAAATGGTAAAGGTCAAGGTCAAATTGTGAAGGACCTTGGTCTCTGGTGAAAGCCTATCACCTGGTGAGTATATATATGAAGCTATGATGTCCCTAGGTTAGAGCATTAAAAAATATATGCAAGGTTAAAGTTTTTGGTCAAAGTTTTTTGGTTAAAGTTTTTCGAAGTCCACAAAGGGTCATGGTCAAGGTCAAATTGTCAAGGACCTTTGTCTATGGTGAAAGCCTATCACCTAATGAGTGTGCATATGAAGTAATGATGTCTCTAGTTTAAAGCATACAGAAAATATAAGCAAGGTTAAAGTTTTTTTGGTTAAAGTTTTTGGTTAAAGTTTTTTTGAAAGGGTCAAGGTCACAGTGTAAAGGTCATTTTGACATGGCTTTTGGTCTCAAATGAAAGCCTATGCCCTAATGAGTGTTTCTGTAAAAAATAAAGCCTCTAGGATAAATATTGATAGAAATAAAAAACTTTAACCTAATGTGGACGCCGACACCGACGCTGACTCCGACGCCGACATCCGAGGGTATGACAATAGCTCTCCCGAGACTTTCGTCCCGGGCGAGCTAAAAAGGGCTGGGCACGGGTGGAGCATAAATGGGACCCCAGGGTCTTGATATGACCATACTTGGTAGAGGTCCACTAGATGATGCTACAAACCAAATATGAAAGCTGCCTGCCTTCTGATTTAAGAGAAGATTTTTAAAGATTTTCCTATTTTCACCCTTTTTGTTATATGTAAAGGGAATGTAAAGAATGGATTTCATTATTTTGAACAACTTTGGTAGAGCTTGACGCAAGGAACATCCCTGCTAAGTTTCATCAAGATTGGCCCACTGGTTTAGGAGGAAAAGATGTTTAAAGAAATTGTTGACGACGCACAACCGACAATGGACATTGCACTATCACAATAGCTCACCCTTGAGCACTTCGTGCTCAAGTGAGCTAAAAGATTTAACCTTGGAACTTTTGAATGGTAAGTCATAGAGCCTTCATATTTCACATGATCATTGCTTGGGACAAGACCTTTCTGTAGGTACCAAGTTCAAGGTCATCAGACAAAATATTTAACCTTCGTCATAAGTTTTGAATGGTAAATATTTCATATGATCATTGATTGGGACAAAACCTGTCTGTAGGTACTCAGTTCAAGGTCATCAGTCAAGGTCATTTTTCAAGGTCAAATTTCTTTCAAAATTTTACAATGGTCATTTATTTTGAATGGTAAGTCATAGAGCCTTCATATTTCACATGATCATTGCTTAGGACGAGACATTTCTGTAGGTACCAAGTTCAAGGTCATCACTCATGGTCAAGGTCATTTTTCAAGGTCAAATTTGTTGACAAACATTAACCTTGCTAATAACTTTCTGTAGATACCAATTTCATATATTTGCATTTGCCTAAGAAACAATAAACAGCCAAGCGATTGCACCCGCTTGTGGTGCTCTTGTTAGTTCACATGAGCACAATGTGCTCAAGGGGATCTTTTAGGATCACCAGGAGTCTTTGGCGCGTCATCCTTTGTCCGTTGTTAACAAGCACAAAAACTTGAACACTTCTTCTCCTTCTGAACCACTGGGCCGATTTCAATGAAACTTTACCAAAATTTTCCTTTGTCGACCCTTTTCAAAATTTTTTTGTGGAATTTTGATTGGTCCTGAAATATGGGTGTGGCAGGGTGGGGCTTATTTTGAGTCTGAAATCTTTGAGTGACATCTCCTGAACCACTGGGCTGATTTAAATGAAATTTTACCAGAATTTTCCTTGGCTGACCCTCTTCTTCTTGTTATATCTTGAATAGACCTTAAGCTTTTCAAAGAGTCAGTAGAATGGTCTCAGGCCCACATAATTATGTCTCCTGATTTTAGCTCACCTGATCACAAGGTGCTCAAAAGGAGCTAAGCTTTTAGGATGATCGATCACCCTGACTCCTTCCTCCGTCGTCTGTCTTTGGTCGTCAAAAGTAAGTCATAGAGCCTTCATATTTCACATGATCATTGCTTAGGACGAGACATTTCTGTAGGTACCAAGTTCAAGGTCATAAGTTGAGGTCATTTTTCAAGGTCAAATTTGTTTAAAAAAAAATTAACCTTGGTGATAATTTTTGATTAGTAAGTCATAGAGTCTTCATATTTCACATGAACATTGCTTGGGACATGACCTTTCTGTAGGTACCAAATTCTCGATCATCAATCGAGATCAAGGTCATTTTTCAAGGGCAAATTTTTGGGGTGTTTTTTTTGAAAAATTTAACCTTGGTCATTACTTTTCAATGGCTTGTCATAGAGCCTTCATATTTCACATGAACATTGCTTTGGACACGACCTTTCTGTAGGTGTCAAGTTCAAGGTCTTCAGTCAAAATTAAGGTCATTTTTCAAGGTAAAATTTGTTTAAAAAAAATAACCTTTGTCATAACTTTTGAATGGTTAGTCAAAGAGCCTTCATATTTCACATGATCATTGCTTGGTACAAGACCTTTCTGAATGCACCAAAATCATATATTTGCATTTGCCTAAGAAATTATAAACAGCCGCTGGCACTGGCTTGTGGTGCACTTGTCTTTAAAAGAAATATTTTACTTTTTCACTTGGAAAAGTTTTTTGTAGATTCTTGTGATTATTTCAAAGGCTAATAGACATTTTTAGTAGTTCATACACTTGAGATTACACATTGTAAATGTAAGCTATATTTTAAGAACAATGGTCATTTTCCAACTTTTTAAAAGATGATTAAGTGCCTTAAGAAATAAATTTAATTTACTTAGTGATTTTGGTAAATAATCGAGTGTGATTAGAGAGTTAAAAACATAATAATTATAGTCCAAAAGTAGGTTATTGATTTCAAGGGCGCATAACTCTTGGTCCATTTCCTCTTTTTTTTCATACTATTAGCTTGAATTACTAAAGTATTGTAGTAATTTTTGAAAAAGGAATTTGATTTGCCTCATCAATATTTTTTGCAAAAAGAGGGCTTTCTTTGATAGTCCCTGCAGCAAGAATGTACTATAAAATAGTGCCTCATTTTTTCTGGCTTGGAAGTTTTGCTAACTATGCATTATTTGATTAAAACTATTTCTTTAAAACTGTCTGATTGTAATAAACAACCTTTCTGCCAATATATTACATGAAATATTCTGCATTGTTATACACAGTTAGTTGCACAATCAACATTTTAAGATAAACCCATACCTATATTATGTTATTAATATAAAATTCACTTTCCTTTAACCCTTTGCTTTCACACCGGGAATACCTTAACCTACTTGTCTGACCTGCATATTTTCCACCAGCCTGTTAAAATAGGGTTGACTGTTCATTTTCATTTCACTGTCAGTTCTCATTGAACCCCTGATAAAGAAACATTGAGTTTCAAAACTCTTCAAACAATAATCCAAACTACTTACACTGTTTGAATACGATTTATCCCAGTTTTATTTCAAATATTCAGTATTCATGGATCCTTTAAGAATGTTGTAATACTGATATTTTTCTCTATCTCGGTTTATCTACATATAATTTTTAGCTCCAATGGCCAAAGGCCAGCAAGCTATTACCATGGCAGTGTGGCCATGGTGCATGGGTCCGTGCATAAACTATTTTATTTAAACATCTTCTCCTCCTAAACCAATGGACAGATTTTTAACGAAACTTAATATTAATGTTTCCTAGGTGTCCCTCTTCTAAAATTGTTAAAGAAATTTTGATTGACCCCCAAATAGTGGGGTGGCAGGGCGGGGCTTGTTTTCACTCTAAAACCCTTTCCTATAAAACTGATTGGCCAATTTCAATGAAACTTGGCATGGAAGTTCCTTGTGAGACCCTTTACCTAAATTGTTAAAGAAATTTTGATTGACCACAAAATGTGGGTGTGGCAGGGTGAGGTTTATTTACACTTAATTTTCACTTAAATTATTTTAAACATCATCTCCTCCCAAACCATTAGGCCAATTCAATGAAAATTAGCATGGATGTTCCTTTGGAGACCCTTTACCTAAATTGTTAAAGCAATTTTGATTGACCACAAAATGTGGGTGTGGCAGGGTTAGGTTTATTTACACTTAATTTTCACTTAAATTATTTTAAACATCATCTCCTCCCAAACCATTAGGCCGATTCAATGAAAATTAGCATGGGTGTTCCTTTAGAGACCGCAAATTTGATTGACCCCCAAATGTGGGTATGGCAGGGTGGGGCTTATTTTCACTCTTTAATCTTTAAAAATCTTTTCCTACCACACCATCGGGCCGGTTTCAAGGATGTTCCTTGAGTGACCTTTAATTTAAATTGTTAAAGAAATTTTGATTGACCCCAAAATATGGGCTAGCAGTCCTGGGCTTATTTACTCTACACTTTCAGTTTAAAATCTTTAAATATCTACTCTTCCCAAACCACTAGACCAATTTCAATGAAGCTTGGCATGGATGTTTCTTGGGAGAACCTTTTCCTAAATTGTTAAAGAAATTTACTTGTCCCTCAGATATGGGTGTTACAGGGCAGGGCTTTTTTTTCACTTAAAAATGTTTACAAAATTCTTCTCCTTCCAAACCAATTGGCCGATTTTATTTATTAGTTTCAGCGAAAGGGATATAGTAATGGTCTCCGTCCGTCAATCTGTCATTCCCACACTAAACTTGTCCGGAGCATATCTCCTAAAGTATAATAGCTATCAACTTGAAACTTTATAGATGGATAGATCTCATTATGGAGAAGTACACTGCACAAGATCTACAACTCTTGCTTGCATACTTTTGGAGTTATTGCCCTTTGTTATTTTAGATACTTAGATTTTGTTTGGAGCATATCTCTGAAAGTTAAATAGCTAACTTGAAACTATATAGGTGGATAGATCTTATAAAGGAGAAGTGCAGTGCACAAGAACAACAATTCTTGCTTGCATACTTTTGGAGTTATTGCTCTTTGTTATTTAAAACTCTTACTCTTTGTGTATTGGTAGAACTCATGATGAGGAAGCTCAGAACAAAAGAATCCTTAATCTATTAATTAATTATGCTTCAGTTTACAATCAAACTTTGATGGCGTGGGATGGCCATGGACATGGCTCTTGTTAAACTTGACATTGATGATCCTTGGATGACCCTTTATTTTAATTGGGGGTGGGACAGGGCTTGGCTTATTTTCACTCCAGGATCTTTAACTAGAACTGTCGCAGAGCGGACTTATACCCCCCACCAGCACTTTGTCAAAATGGAAGTGCTTTAAGTGCAAGATGTGTTTGTAACAAATATTGAGGTCATATACAGCAATTGCATGAAGTTTCATGATACTAGATCCCTTGGTTCTTGAATTAGAGTCCGGAAACGAAAACTGAACTAAAATTTAATGTGACCTTGACCTTTGACCTAAAAACAATAAGGTACTTCCTTGAGTCATAAGTAATATTTACATAGAGCTTCATGATTCTAGGTTGCTTGGTTCTCGATTTAGAGTCCAGAAACGAAAATTGAAAAAAAATTTACTGTGACCTTGACCTTTGACCTATGTCACTGCAAAACAATGAAAATTGCAGGTGCACAACTTCATATGATAGGATTAATTACCCAATTTGGTTACTCCCCTTATGGTTACTGAGTTTTGCAATTTTAAATTTTGACTACTCACCCCCCCCCCCTTCCATAAAAAGTTCAAAATGGCATAACTCTTAAACTAATAACTGGATCAGGATGAAAATTGCAGGTGCACAACTTCATATGATGGGGAACATCCTGATAAAATTTCAGCAAAATTGATCCAAAACTGTGGGAGGAGAAGAGGACACAAAATTAGAAAAATGTACCCCCTCCTTAAAAAGTTCAAAGTGGCATAACTCTCAAACTAATGACCGGATCTGCATGAAAATTGCAGGTGCACAACTTCATATGATAGGAAACAACCTGATAAAATTTCAGCAAAATTGGTCCAAAACTGTGGGAGGAGAAGAGGACACAAAATTATGTCTACGGACGGACGGACGGGCAGACAGACAGACGGACGGACAACCTGATTCCAGTATACTCCCCCATAACTTCGTTGTGGGGGGTATAAAAACTTTTCCTGCCCACTTATTCATTTTGGCCAAATTCAATGAAGCTTGGCATGAATATTCCTTAAGTGCACCTTCACTTAAATAAGTAACAAATTTAAAATGTGGGTGTTGCAAGGCGAGGCCAATTTCACTTTGAAATCTCAACTAGAAAGCCCTGAATGGCTTGGAGTTGCTCCACAGGCTTGAAATTCTTGTAATAGCAAATAAAAGTTTTGACTAGATTTTTAGATATTTTGGGTTCTATTGAAGTTGAAAATGATTTTCAAAATTTCCACTATATAACATATAGAGAAATGACCTCTGCCCATAAAAGACATCTTTTTCATCCAGTCACAATAATATTTGGCTGCATGATAATGGGTCACTCAAGGATCATTCCAGTGAAATTTGGTTGATATCGATCAATTACATTCTGAGAAAATGATTTTCAAAATTTCCAATATATAACATAAAGAGAAATGACCTCCGCCCATAAAATACATACTTTTCATCTGATCACAAAATTTTTTTTGTAGACTGAAAAAGGGTCACTCAAGGATCATTCCAGTGAAATTTGGTTGAAATCGTTCTATTACATTCTGAGAAAATGATTTTCAAAATTTCCACTATATAACATATAGAGAAATGACCTCCACCCATAAAATAAATACTTTTCATCTGATCACAAAATTTTGTTGTAGACTGATAAAGGGTCACTCAAGGATCATTCCAGTGAAAATTGGTTGATAGCCATCAATTACATTCTGAGAAAATGATTTTCAAAGTTTCCACTATGTAACATTTAGAGAAATGACCTCCGCCCATAAAATCCATATTTTTCATCTGATCACGATCATTTTTTGTAGACTGATAAAGGGTCACCCTAAAATCATTCATGTTAATTTTAATTGTTATCAATTAATTAGATTCTAAGAAATCTCTCTTTTAACCATATTTGGAAATTAGCCACGCCCATTAATCCATGTTTTTCATTGGATCAAAATTTCTTGAACAACTTTGAAAGAGAGTCACCCAAGGATCATTCATGTGAAGTTTGGTTGAAATTCATCCAGTAGTTTCTGAGGAGAAGATTTTTAAAGAAAAAGTTAATGACCAGACGCACAAACGGACACAATGCCATGACAATAGCCCCAATGGCCTTCAGCCAGTGGAGCTAAAAACCTTTTTCTTCAATCATTTAGACTTATATCTTGAATCTTGGCATGGATGACATTGGCTGACCCTTTACTTAAATTTTTCCGGAAATGTGTAGAATGATCTACTACTTGCAATTACCTTTATGTAGGCGACAAGATGTATAAAGGATATGAAGGTTAATGGTGGTTAAGTTTTTTGGTGTAATGTGGGCCAGACTGACAGTAAAATAGTTCTAAAGAGACTTCAAAGTGTTGTTTTCAGTCATTGTATAAGCTTTGTATAATAAAAGTCTGGAGATGTAAAAGCCAGTGGAGAGATACAGGCCCTCCTGTGCCTCTTGGTAGCAGTCTGATAAAGGGTCACCACCAAAGGATCACTCAAGAAAAATTTGTTTGATATACATCAATAAGACTCTGAGAAAATGATATTCAAAGTGTCCTCTTTACAACATATTATGTAGAAATGACATCTGCCCATGAAAGTCATAAATTTTATTCATTCACAACAATTCTTTGAAGTCTGATAAAGGTTACCCAGGCATTGTTACAGTGAAATTTTGTAGACATCCATAAAATAGGTTCTGAGAAAATTTTCAGTTTCCACTATGTAACATTTAGATAAATGACCTCTGCCCATAAAAGACATATTTTTCATCCAATCAAATAACTACATCACGTAATCTGATAAAGGGTCACCCAATAAGTATTCCATTGAAATTTAGTTGATATCTATTGGTTACCTGCTGAGAAAAGTAACTTTTTATCATACACAGAAATTAGCCACGCCCTTTTAAGTCATGTTTTTCATTTGATCAAAATTTCTTGAAAAATTTTGAAAGAGGGTATCATGCCAGTAGATTCTGAGGAGAAGATTTTTAAGGAAAAATGTTACAACTGGACACACAGATCCATGCATGATCGACACAGCGCTATGACAATAGCCTCAGTGGCCTTCGACCTGAGGAGCTAAAAATGGAACTTCTATAGGCAGTTCTTACAAATGAGACTTAATCAACAAAAGCAATATGTTGATCATGGTCTATTTTGAAATTTATACACACCAAGAAGGCAACCATCAGAGAAGAGCACTTTTACACATGAAGTTAAAGTTGAAGAATTATGATTTTTTTTGTCAACGTTACCTTCTCAAGATTCAGTACTTCATATTATGTGCATGATTGCACAGGGCATGTTTAGCTATTATAAGTTTTACATGTATATATTTCTAATATATACATGTAAAGCATATAAAACCCTTAAAATGCCCTGATAGTAGTTACGCGCAGGCTGATAAAATAGCTCCAGATTTTTCATTATATTCAAGTGGAAATTGCTAAAGAAGTAACAAAATACACTCAAGTTCATTAATTTTTATTTACATAATTTGAACAACAAATGCATATACGAATTGTTAGAGTCTTGCATACAATTAACAATAAAGAAAGATAACTAGAGTCTGCACATGACATATCTGAGTTTTACACATAGGTCAAGTAAACAGCCAGATGACCCTTTCTGAACACTGGATTCATGAAGACAAATTACAAGCATTGTATGCAGGGGCTACCAGTGGGTTGTCAGGTGCCTGATAAATGGAAAAAGAGGCATTATTCTTACAAAAATAACAAAAATAAATAAAATGTTATCCTCATCCACAAAATAAAAAGCTCTTGTGAAGATGAAACGAACAATGCTGAGCTTCAAGTAACAAATAACAAAAGATTTGACTTAAGTTATATTTTGTCATGCAATTGCAAAAACATAACAACACCAGGGAAATGGCAATAATTCAAATCTGTTCCAAAAAATAATGGAGCCCAGGCATTCAAGGATCACAAAACCTCATCACAAGAATATTGCACTCAGTTGAGCTAAACTAATTATTTTACTGTGATAAATGTCATTTCAGATAAGTACTGTATAATGTAAATAGCTCTCTATATCTTTTAAGTCCTTGTGGCTTAATTAATTCCATTTAAAGGTAGTGGACCCTTAATAGTTCCACAACATTCCCTAACTAATGATCTTTCACAACATTAACTGAGGTTTCTTAATGAAATCATTAGGAAACCTAGGTTGACGCTGTTAAAGTTAATGACTTCCAAAACGTTGCAGAACTATTACGGGTCCACAACATTAACTGGGGTTTCCTAATGAAATCATTAGGAAACCTAGGTTAACGATGTTAAAATTAATGACTTCAAAAACATTGCAGAACTATTACGGGTCCATTACCCTAAGAAAGTTATCAATAAAGTAAGATAAACAATATGTCAAAGTATGTTGTAACCAATATGTATAATTTTTGAATAGAGATGCTAAGATGAAAGTACACAAATCTCAAGTAATACATGTACCAGTATATAATTTCAGGCAAAGAAACGGTTTATATTTTTATTTCTAAATTTCAAATATTTTCAATAAGGTTATCCTATTTCTGTAAAGAGATTACTCTTAAAGAGATGATTCTAATGACTTCCCATGATAAAGTACAGAATGGCATTATCCGCTTTGAAATATGGCACATAAGCTAAATGGGGCATTCTGTATTTGAGACAATAAACTGAAAAAAATTGGGCCTATGTGTGACATTTCCAACAATTTCATATGTATACATAGCATAAAAGTTGAGCAGCCTAGACAACAACACATTTGCAACAAGAATATATTTCTGACTGCCAGAAGAGGGGTTAAAACATTATCCACCTTTATTGTGCATGGCGAAGACTCTGGTCAGACTGTGCTGATGCACAGGCTGGCCAGAGTCTTTGCTTTGTGCACATGTGAAATTGTTGGAACTGTCATTCACAGGCTAAAATTTATAACAATATGTTACACGCTGTTTGATAAGGCATCAAAATGGAAATGCACTCAAGTAGCAAACTTGATCAGACTGCAGTCGGGATGGGAAGCATCCAAACTTTTCACTTAAAAAAGATTTTCTGAATCTAGAATAATCAATCTACATGCCTGTATAATAACATCTGAAAATTGACCTCTGCTAGACAAATTCTCTTTTGCAAATGGTTATATTACAGAGTTAACAGCTTTAAGGACACATTAAATTTTCTGATATGTGAATCGTCACGCAAAAAGGGACAATCTGGGTAGACTATAAAAAGAATATTTGAAAAAGAGATTGTTTCTAGCACAGGCCAACCAAAGGTCGTATTTCAAAAATTCTTTCACAGGAAGGTAGATTGATCATTCTAGATTCGGAAAATCAGCCCAGTTTTGAAAAGTTTCTATCCTAGACAGCCTGCCCAGCCCGCGAAGTCTGACTGGGGTCAACACTTTACCCAGATGGTCCCTTTTTGCGTGACGGGTCACATATGTAAATCAATCAGATTCTCAACCTCATTTCTCTAAACCTATCATAGTAATAACTTAAGTTTTGGGGTACATTTATACAAAAATTCATAAAATTTTGGTCAGTGATTAGCTTCATACATAAAGCAATCATAAGTAACAATAAGTTTAATTTATATAAAATGCTTCAATTATAAAATCAACAAATGAAAAAATCAACAAAATAAAGAATTATAACAAATAATGACAAAGAAACCATACAGATGAAAAAAAAATTCTGTTAACTCTGCCCAAATGTAGACCTAGTATTTTACATCCCTTTGATTTATATTGGAAACTAGAAATGTTTTTAAGAAACGAATGAATGCCCTACAAATACTTGATTTGTACCCATGACCTATTTGACCTTTAGCCATGACTTTGACCTTGGGCGTATCCAGACAATTTCTTCACATGACACCCATGGAACAACCATGTTAAGGTTTTGTTTTTTTAAATTAATCTATAAATGTAGAAGTTATGCCTTGTACAAGAATGAGACACATCCACCCATGCACAGATAGAGGCAACTCTTTATTCCCATCTCCATTTCATGGGGGGGGGGGGGGGGGCAAATAAAATATTGTTGAAAAAGAAGAAATTTCTTGTAAAAAGAAATTTCACCTTTTTCAACAAAATTTCCTTTAATACATATTTATCTTTGACTGTGGATTAGACTCAGATTTCAATCAATGGGAAAGGTTTAACCAACACAAGACTTCAAAATTTTAGACTGACCCAAAATAAAAGATGTGGAAGACACTAATTTTTTGTGTTAAAGAAAACTAAGAAATGCAAGAGCCATATTGGGGTAAACAAATTTTGTGAGAAAATAATTGCAAACAAAAAGTTCAAGTTTTTCAGGCCTGACATAAAAGTTACTAGTCTCTTGTGATCACCCAAAAATTAACTCATGTTTTAGATAAGCACAAACTGATAGCTTAGCACAAAACAGTTGTAACTGCCTATATATTTATCGAGATTCAAAATTCCCAATTTGTTCCAAGTTTTTTTTAATATCCCTGATTTTTTCCCAAAACTTTGTAACTACAGCTTTACACAAGCTGTAGTTTATAGGTTTTTAATAAAAAAAATCAATATTTTCTTGAGAGAGTAAAAATATGCAAGCAGTGTGTGCAAATGGGATTAAGCAGTGTGAGGAAAGGTAGTGCTATGCCACATGAAGTTCCAATGTTTAAAGGCTGGAAATGCACAAACCTTGTACAGACATGAAATTTCAGCAAGGATGTTGTATCCTTATAAGGAGAAGAAGATGTTGTAACTTTATATGGAGATAAGGATTTTGTAACCTTTTTAAGAAATAAGGAAGATGTAGCATTATAAGGAGAGAAGCTTTAAAGTTTGCTCTTCAAATTTTGTAATTCAAGGGGTCAGCACAACACTATTGAAAGTGCATATATGTTTATAGGCACTTACAATAGTGTTGCGCTATTCCCTCAGTATGCTTTGCACACATTACATCTAAACCAACAGACTAGTATTTACAAACACCTATCACAAATACAATGTTATTATTAAATAGTAAACATGTTTTAATATAAAATCTTGGTCCCTGATTAAATATGTGAAACAAAAATTATAATTTCATGCATTGCCATAGCCTGAATAAACTACATGTACTCAACAAGATATAATAGTCCTTATACACAAAAATATCAAATCATGGTTTGGTGTTTAATGCAGTTTCAACATGATAATAGTTATATTACAGTGGCTAGTGCACCTACCCATGGCTTTCTGTTGTTTCTAACACCAGCACAACCACAACATCTGAGCTACCCATCCCACTTTGGCGTTGTAACGTATGATTTGCCTTTTGGTGGGAGACAAATGACTCTTGTTACAATCACTTATGTCAAATCAATGGCTCCAATGCGAAACAGTTGTAACTTCCTATAAACATATAGGGAGTTACAACTGTTTCGCACTGAGCCATCGAAATGTTGAATTTAAGTTTGCCAACCTGGGACTCAAAGGCAGGATTGACAGTTTAACTTGTTACAGACTGAGATAACCAAGCTTGGTACCTATATACAGAAAGAGGCTATCTTGGAATGTGAGTTATGTAGGCTGACTGAGGTTGATATACTTTTTTAAATATTTGTTTCAAAACTATTTTGGATGTGAATGGTCACATGAACACAACAGTAGCACTACAACATCCTGCCCTGCATTCAGGATGACAAAACAGTGCAAACTGCTTGAAAATGATACCCTGCTTTGCATGCAAATGCACATGCGAAGCAGGGTAAAATTTGCAAACAGATTGCACCAGTTTACTCAAATCAATGCATATATATTTTTTTCAAATCATCTGCTTTGAAAGCATAGGCAGCATTAGAACAAAAAACTTTGTAACTACAGCTTCAACAAACTGTAGATTAAAGATTTTGGTCACTTGATGACAATATGTAGAAGATTCCATGAAACTGTTCAATCAGGGGGGGTAGAGAAAACCATTGTAAGTGCTTATTAATATATAGGAAATTACAATTGTGTTGTGCTGACCCCTAAAATTAAACAAGAGGGCCACTGGCTCTCAAGTCTTCACATGAGGCACTGTTTACAAGGTTTCAAAATGCCAAAACTACTATATTGAAACTCTAACCAAATTCCATGCTGAGTTTTAACAATACAGGATTCATTTTCAATAATTTTTATACCAACAATTTCTACTTTGAAAATTTGATTTAAAGAAAGAGATTTTGAAAATGGTCATTTAATATAAATAGTCATTTAATAAATATGGTCACTCCAGCAAGATTGACTGTACAACAGTTTGGTTGCTCAACCACAAAATATTTTGAAGGTGGACACCCAATACAATCCCACTGAAGAAGAATACAGTATGGGTTGAATGTTCTAGAAATATTCCACAAGCTCTTTTATGGGTGTCAATTGTTATATAAGCTTTGATGTTGTCTGTTCTAGAAATATTCCACTAGCTCTTTTATGGGTGTCAATTGTTATATAAGCTTTGATGTTGTCTGTTCTAGAAATATTCCACTAGCTCTTTTATGGGTGTCAATTGTTATATAAGCTTTGATGTTGTCTGTTCTAGTAATGTTCTACTAGCTCTTTTATGGGTGTCAATTGTTATATAAGCTTTGATGTTGTCTGTTCTGGAAATATTCCACTAGCTCTTTTATGGGTGTCAATTGTTATATAAGCTTTGCTGTTGTCTGTTCTAGTAATGTTCTACTAGCTCTTTTATGGGTGTCAATTGTTGAATAAACTTTGAAGTTGACTGTTCTAGAAATGTTCCGCTAGCTCTTTAACGCATGTCAAGCTTTGATGTCGTCTGTTCTAGAAATGTTCTACTAGCTTTTTTACAGGTGTTGATTGTTGTATAAACTTTGATGTCTGTTCTAGAAATGTTCCGCTTGCACTTTTACAGGTAACAATGGTTCCATATTTTGCTGTTGTCTGATTGTTCTGGAAATGTTCCACTAAGATTTTGATGGGTGACAATTGTTCTGTATTCTTTGCACTAAACTAATTATGCTAGAAATGATTTTGATTGGCGATAATTTTTACATATTCTTCGCTGTTGACTGATTGTTCTAGAAACATTCTACTAGCTATTTGATGGGTGACAACTGTTGTCTAATCTTTGCTGTTGGTTCATTGTTCTAGAAATGTTCCACTAGCTCTTTGACAGGTGACAATTGTTGTATATTCTTTTCTATTGACTGATTGTTCTAGAAATGTTCCACTAGCTCTTTGACAGGTGACAATTGTTGTATATTCTTTGCTATTGACTAATTATTCTAGAAGTGTTCCACTAGCTCTTTGACTGGTGACAGTTGTTGTATAAACTTTGCTGCCTCCTCATCATCTTCAAGGTCAAGTGGTGCGGGACGTATATATGTAGACTGGGCCTTTCTCGCTTGTAACGTCTTAGAACCTCTCATCAAAAGTTGGTCCATATTCATAGACTTGGCTCGCATACCTGAAATCAAAGAAAGACACATTCAGTTGACAGTGATAAGACACATTCAGTTGACAGTGATAAGACACATTCAGTTGACAGTGATAAGACACATTCAGTTGACAGTGATAGAATTCTAATTCAATTTGGAAAATTGTATGAAAATCAAATTTGACAAAGAATTTACAATATGTAACTTTTTTCCATTCAATAAAACAAAATAAGAAATATATGTATTATAGAGAATAGGAAAATTCAAAAGGTTTTATCTAAGAAGAAAAATAAATGATACAAAAGTCTTTAAATTCATATTCCATCAACAACAAAAGCTTTCAAGAATACATAAATAAAATTTAACACCATCATCATGAGCATGTGAATCAAACATCCACCGTATTCCTCTAATAATAGCGCCCCTTAATAGTAGTACCCCTACGTTCTTTAATAAGAAAACCCACTTCAAATGTCTAAATTTTAGGAACTTTGAGACTTCTTCTCTAATTTGAGATGAATTTCCTCTAAACAATCATTTACATGATTGTCTAGAGGAAATTCACCGTAAATTAAAGGGATATGGGCCTAAAAGACACCAATTTTAATGATTTTTTTAAATCAGAAAATGCATTCTAAATAAAAGCTCCCTGACCATGTTATGTATAGCTCCCGGGAGCATTTATTAGGAGAAATACGGTATTCAATAATCAACTCTATCATTTTGAAAGACATCAGAAAAGGTCCTTAGTCAATAAACATTATAACATAAGCAACTGTTATTAAAGTTCTTGTTGAAACATATCAAAAGAAGAAATAGGGTAGTTGATTTATAATTTAGAAACCTGCCTAATGCCAGGCAGAGGTAAAGAGAAGAGGGGGTAAAGCCAGAGTGTAGCTCTGATGTTTGACATTCTAAAACTTCTAGATTGCCAAACAATACCTTTAGATATGACAAATTCATTATATTCTTCTTTGTACTAGTAGATCTAACAGAAATGGAACAATACCATATAAACTTGAGGAATGCCAATGTAAGGTCAATTTAAAAATTGTCTCTTACACAGCGGTTGCTGCCTTAACTAGTGAGATGCATGTATATAAAGTTAAGATAAGCTTAATTACTTATTGATTAAACTATAATTATCATTGTCTGAAGAAATTTATCTGATAAGAAAGTATTCTAAAGAATTTAGCTGAATTCAGTTTATGTGTTTGCTGAACCATTTCCATTTAATCATGAACAATGTTTTGCATTAAAGAAATAACACAATTATCTAATTTTTGATGGATTGATATTTAGTTTCATGAACAACAAAAAAAAATATTTTCACTTGTGGCTCCACCACTAATAATATTATAGCTTTTTGTTGTTCACCCAATGAAATATAAATCAATCTAACACTTAAACAAACAGTACTCCTCTATAAAGGTTTTTTCCATCTTGAGGATAACCAATAAAGAGTTGAATGGCTCTTATTTCCATAATGGTCCTAAATTACTTTCAAGATCTAATCCTGTACATATAGAGAGAGGAAATGGGTTCTAATCACCGCTACCCGATTGTTACAGCTGGGTGGATTGGGGCTCTGTCTGTAATGTGTACTGCCCAAATACACTACCAGCCTTCGGTGGTGCGCACAACTGCAACCACCAGGATTAGGAGTCAATCACGCTAACCACCCTAGCCAAGGAGCCAAACAGAACAGACAACATCACACACCAGCTGCCAGTACTGGCAGTGAAGATGCTTGATTATGGCTGTCAAGTCAGCATTTCAACATTTGCTCCAATGATTGTGAGCACACAATGCCTTATAAATCATCAAAATATGTTAAAAATATGCAAGCTAAAAATCAGAATACTGAAATCATTGGGGTTTTGATTGATATCACAGGAGATATAAATGAGATATTAATATAGCCTCTAAAATTTTATGGAAAAATTGGGGTAAAATTAAGTAGCATAGAATAACTTAAGGGATATACATACTACATCTATGTAGTGGTATACTTTATATATATATTATCTTCTTAGGCGCTTAATGGCATACCAATACAATAATAATTGCACATATTTATATAATTCATTATGAATGATAATTAAACAAGATGTGTTTGTGAAACACAAATGCCTTGGTAACAGCATTCCTTCTAGAATGTTGACCTTTGCAGATGACCTTGACCTTGTCACATGACCTTGACCTTGGTACCAGCTGAGCAGATGCGGATCATTGAGATCTATCATCATGCCAAATATTAGCTTTGTATCTTGAATAGGCTTGAAGATTTTGGCAATGTTTAGTTTTTTTATTAAATTTTTTATTTATTTGACCTTGACAGATGACCTTGACCTTTTCATATGACCTTGACTTTGGATTCAGCAGATATGATCATTGAGATCTATCAGCATGTCAAATATGAGCCTTGTATCCTGAACAGTCTTGAAGATATTAGCATT
This sequence comes from Fragum whitleyi, assembly GCA_948146395.1. Classification (NCBI taxonomy): domain Eukaryota; kingdom Metazoa; phylum Mollusca; class Bivalvia; order Cardiida; family Cardiidae; genus Fragum; species Fragum whitleyi. Next base: position 47,072,959 of record OX411544.1, read on the forward strand.
GTTAAGTTTTTTGGTTAAGTTTTTTATTTATTTGACCTTGACTTTGGTATTGACAGATGCGGATCATTGAGATCTATCATCATGCCAAATATGAGCCTTGTATCTTGAATAGGCTTGAAGATATTGGCAATCTTATGTTATTTGGTTAACTTACTCAGGCAGAAGGAAGGACAGATGGACAACGGTAAAACAATATGCCCCCGATCTTTCGATACAGGGGCATAAAAAGTTTTTTATTCAGTAATTGCAAAATCAGATAGTTTTCCTGGTAGCACTGGCTATTTTATACTTCCAATCTTTCTTTACTAGATCTTGTAAAAGTGTAAAAGAACTAGAAACACTTGAATCAAAACAAGAAAATGTATCTTTCGCATAAAATGACCCGTTTGAATCTGTTTGGTAAATGAAAACTGCTTAGTGAAACTAAATTTTAAGAAACTAAATTAGTGGGTATTAATTACTTTTGTTAATTTTGGAATTTTCACTTATTCATACAGTTTAATTGGTTTTTAGTCTCATACCCTCATGAAATTAACACATACTATGATTGCATCATTGTTTCATTTATTTACTTGTTAGAATTGACTAATTGAACAGCCAGGTTACAACATGTATGTCACAACTGTGACATGGCATTTCGTCCAATACCAGAAAAACAATTTCAAGGGGTTAAGGGCAAAATTATTGAAAGTGCCTTTAGATTTCCAGCTATGATCTCAAGATGAACAAACATGACTTGAAAATAATTGAAAATAATTGAAAAACTTTATGAATTTCCAAAGATCAATGTTTCAATTGGGATTGTTTTGAAATATGATTGTTTATTCTAAAATAGAGTTTTCATGTAGAAGCTTTAACAGTAATAAAAGCGGGATTACCCTCTGACTGGCACACTTTATAAATGTAACTGATATGCAGGTTCACTTAAAGCTGTAACATGACATAGGCTGCTACAAAATTATCAGAGAAGGTAGTCTATACAAAGTCTCTGAATCTTTTCTGAAGGCATTATAATCCAAGATTATTGCCCTGGCAGGGTAGAGTCTGAATAATGGGTTGTTGCACTTAAAGTTAAGGTAAATCAGCTTTTATTTACAATTATTTTTTTCTATAGAAAGTCCACATGAATAACTTGTGACTTTAAATCGTAGGTCAGTTACAGAAGCCATCGTTACTTCAGCTTATCCAAGCAGAAGCTATGAGGCTATGGAAACTGAACGATGAAAATTGTTCACTTTCTCTATGCACATAATGTATGCAGCAAAATTATAATAATTGCGGACTACCTTTTGAAAGAACCCAAATATTGACAAGTAAACTGGCAAAATTAATTCAAGACTAAGCCACGCCCTGCCAGTTGAATAATAACACAGAATATGAATCAAAAGGCTGGCCACAACGGTATACATTATGTAGTCTCATTAAAATTGGAAGGTTATGTAATATAAAAAACATTCAATATTGATTGCACATATTTCTTAAAATTGGATGTCGGTGCATCTTCAAAAAGTTTGAAACCAATATATCATCAAAGTTCATATATCGTAACTAAAAGAAAAGTAAAAATGCTTTGAGCCCTTAAAGAAGTTGAATGCGATATTTTCAATTCAATAGAATTCTAAAATCTATGATTTCTTAGAGAGAAGAATACATTGTAGACAATTAAGAAATTTAATGTTTTCAGCAGATTTCAAGGACTGTGAAATGTGGATTTTGTGTGACTGTTTTGTTTGTATGGGGTTTTACCACATTTTAACAATATTTCAGTCATAAAGTAGTGGCTGGAGAACCTAACAATGGATTCTTGGCATTTCTCACTCCAGTACTACTATTACATCCTTCCCTAGTCTCCAGCTACTATACCACATAGGTCTATGATTGTCAAGCCATTGGTGGGAGACAAATGGTTGGAAAGAATGCATACATGTGATATTTCCATGGGCTCTAATAGGGAGATTAGGACCTTTTCGTAGGGAGATTGGGTCTCAAATAGGGAGATTTTGCGTAACGTGCGTTGTGGCTAAAAAAAGGGGTTTTGCAATGCACGTCTACACCAAAAATTGATTATAATACCTTCCATAAGAGTTTCTTTTCTTTTTTTTTTTTTTTTTGTACTAAAAGAAGTTTATCACTTAAAGTATTTTTATAGAGGATAGTATTGCATTGCTACAGAATTTGGTCTTATAATTTCAGAGAAATGGATGTTACAAATTCATTTTTTATTTTATTTTTATGCAAAGTTCCGGATCCTAAAATATAGGGTTTTTTTGTAGATTATCAGTAGAAAATAATATCTTATCAAATTATAAATATGTAGGCCTTGCAATTTAGGAGGAGATTGTTAAAGTTTTTTTTTTTATTTCTTTGAGTAATCTTGAAGCCCAAAACAGAATGCTTATTTTTAAAGAGAGAACTTTCAAGTGGTTTGATAGTAAAGAATTAGGTAATACTGCATTTATGCAATACAGCTTTTTGTAAATTATGAAATTTTAGGCCTTGTAATTGGAGACTTTTTTCACTATGTTGTCATGGCAACCAGGGTTCTTCATGATTTACAATATTCTGTGAATTATTTTGAAAGGCCTTGTCCTAAGGATCATCTCTGTTATTTGTATATGAAATCCGATGACTAGATTAGGTGATTTTTATACTTGTTGACGGATGGATGCATGGATGGACGAAGAGACAGACCAATTAATCGTAATTGGCACTTACTGCTATTGAACTACGCTAAAAATAAATGTTTTTGATAGCAAAATGACGATAAAAGATGAAATTACGGACAACATATTCCGAGTTCGCGAACGTTAAAGACGAACACGATAGAAATCAGAATGTGAAAGAGCTACCTCTTGGCAAATTAATTCACGTTGATTAGCTTTTTGAGAAGCTCTGTGTTAGAAGTAAAGATCAATCCCGTCCTTAATTTCCAATTCTCAAATCTGCAACATTTGTGTTGACAAATAACTTGATAAGACCATTCGCTTCCAATTTCAAAGACGGTTGCTGATTCATAAATTGTGTGTATACTCTCAAACGACCCCAGCGAGGATCCGGTGAAATCGCCGTGGCATATAAAAAGCGAATGTCCGATGTCTCTTTAATTTCAATATCAAGTTTGAATGTTGTTTGAGAACGCATGAGGCAGTTTTTACTTTTTATTACTTTAATAAATTGACTATTGAACTTACGTAGATTTACTGAATAAATATCTGCGTCAAAATTAAAGCATGACCGCTTCTTGTCTTACTCACGCGTTACGACACGAGGGTTTTTCTGCGATGCCGCCTTATTTTACCAAGGTCGCGTGACGCGACGCGTGACGCGTCGCTCTGCATATCATGTTCGACCTTTTCCTTCATGACGCTTATCGCGTAAAGTGGAAATTTTTAGCGTCTTTTTGGAATAGGATATTAAAATACGGCGGGAATTTACTGTGTTTACAGCCATTTTAATTTTTCAAAATAGGTGATAAAAGTCTAATCACAGCTAATCACATCCACTCCATTTTTATGTTTTTAAGTAATATCGGGTCACGACGTTTCACCCGGATTAGATCTTGTTTCTAAAAAAGGCAAATATTGCTGATGTCAAAATTCATTTCGTACACAGTGTGAAGGGTGATAGGAACAGAAGCACCCGTTTGTCGGCAATGGTTGATCTACCCGACGACGTTAAACGATGACACTTCCAGCCAGATGAAGAACGCTTTACCCGATATTGGATTTCTCCCTCGCCATTCGAGCCTTCAGACCGGAGATTTTGCATTTTTGGCTCCCCGATTTTTTTTTCAGGCTCAAATTTCTTCAGGTCGGGAGAAATGGTCTCCATTTCGGGAGAGCGGGAGGAAGGGTAAAATATCGGGAGAATACGCCGAGATCGGGAGATATCACATGTCTGAGAATGATTTCCACCATAGCGGATGGGAATATCAGAATCCTAAGATCAACAGTCCAATGCGCTACTAATTGCATTATTCTGGCAGCTGTGTGTGACTGCCTCTCTAGATAGAATAATTATTATTATTTAATGAATTGATTTATAGAAGAATATGATATAATAATTGGCCAATTTAAAAATGCACTTCACTAAAATAGCTGATAAATACCAGTATTGTATTATACCGACTGTTTATGAACTTACCATATGTCAACAGAATCTACCAAATAATAATAATAAAAAAAAATAGAAAACCAAAAACTTATACCTTATAATCAATGAAGAATCTGCCTCAAAATAATTTCTCAGAATCAATTGATTTTGACACACCTTGTAAGGTAAAGTTGATACAGAAAAGTGAACTGATTTACAATCTTTTGATTCCACTTTTGCTTGTTAGTAAGCTGTGCATCCTAACATATTGCAAGTTCAATTTTGTTATCTTTCTAGGAATTTTTTACACATATAATCACATTTTTGGAGCTTATTATTGTCATTGACAAAGGACAAATTCTTAGAAATTGGTAACAGAAGGTTGCCTTGAGATAAAGCAGTTTCAGACATAATGTGGCAATTCAGTCACTTGTGCTTCATAAGCAACAGTAACAGTCTTTCAAAAGTTAGATTGTCAAATGGCAACAAAAACCTCATAACTTCATGAAAAAGTTATGAGGTTTTGGTAGCAATTGATAAATGAGCAATTGATAAATGTATTCAAATGCATAAAATTGAAATAAAATGCTTACAAACAGAGATCAGTTTGTTGAAAAATGTTCATGGAATTAGTAATAACAGTTAAATTACGCACTGAGTTTACCATAAACTTGACTAGGTTTTGATGCCTCTACATATTTAACTCATAAATCAATGACCTTTAGACTTGGCTAATTTTGCCTTTTTATTTTCTATAATTTTGAAAACAGATCAGACACAAGGTTTATTACTAAACGAGAGGACCCTGAGGGCCCTAAATCGCTCACCTGATATTTCAAGTAAATTATCATTAAGACTCCTTTGATATGGCATGAACCTTCCCATTTTCAACAGAGTTCATTCTTGTGACCTGGCAAACATCATGAAGATTGGACCATATTTGTGGCTTCTAGAGTGTAAACAAGAAAATTGTCATTAAGGCCCCTTTTCCTGTGATATGGCTGGGATCCTTTCCATTTGAGCAATTTTTACAAGGGACCACCTAAGGAATATTTGTGCCAAGTTTGGTTGATTTTGACTCATAAGTTTAGGAGGAGATGTCGTATAAAGAAATTGTTGACAAAATTGTCATTAAGGCCCCTTTTTCCGTGATATGGCACCGATCCTTCCCATTTTCAAAAGAGTTCATCCTCATGACCTAACAAACATTCTGACCAAGTTTCATGAAGATTGGACCATATTTGTGGCTTCTAGAGTGGAAACAAGAAAATTGTCATTAAGGCCCCTTTTCCATTGATATGGCACAGACCCTTTCCATTTGAGCAATTTTTACAAGGGACCACCCAAGGAATATTTCTGCCAAGTTTGGTTGATTTTGACCCTTAAGTTTAGGAGGAGATGTCGTTTAAAGAAAAAGTTGACGCCGTGACGGACAGGCGGACAGATGGACAGACAGACAGACGCTGGACATTGATCGATCACAATAGCTCCCTTGAGCACTTCGTCCTCAGGTGAGCTAAAAAGTTTTTATATTGAAAGCAATACTTCTTGACTGTCTGAGCCATTATATCCTTCTAAGAGTCACCATTTAAATGCATTTGGAACATCACTTGGCCATAACCATAAACTGCAACAGACCTCGGATGTATGTAAGGCACATGGGTAAGTAAGGAATTGTGTATTTTGCTAGACAGAAACAGTGTAAGTAAAGCTAGCGCAGAAACAATCTGCGCTATCTTTAGATTTATATCTGTTTCAGTTATTAACAGCTGAAAAATCTTAATTTTTGAGAATAACGCATCATTCTCAAAAATTAAGATTTTTTCAGCCGTTATTTAAGAATCTAAAGATATTTACATGAGAATACAATTATGGTTTCACTCAAACGAGTAGCGTTGTCAAAGTCAAATGTTTCCGCTCAAAGATTTGAGGGCTAACGCCATTTAAACTGACGTCATCGAGTTTTTCCAAGGTTTTCCCGTATTTTTTAAGATAGTCCTTCTATGTACATCCAAGGTTGATTGTGAGATTGGCCGAGTGGTGTTCCGAATACGTTTAAATAGTGTTTTGATAGATATTTTACTGTTCAGGTAGATCTAATTAGGACTCGGAGATCTTCCAAAGATATACATGTACAAAATATGCACAGAGTCTCAGGTGAAATTAGCCAAACAATACAACACTTATTCCAACTTAACTATTTAATAATACAGCCCGCCTGTTCCATGCAAAATGCTTAAAACTTCTTTAAGAAAACATGCAGATTTTATATCAGAAATAGTCTACCCTGATGTTATCATATTCATACATTTAGCTTTTCAAAGATGAAAGTTTGAATTATGTTTTGTAAAATATAGTAGTGTATCTTAAACATTTTCAAAAATACATCATTCGCTTAAGATCAATCATTCTTTATAAATTGAAATATTTACAAGCTAAAAGATTAGTGGCTGAAATGCTCTGCATTTAGTGAGTTTTTTATTTTTCCTATAGGTACTGCTGTGCCACTCTGGTTGTTCACAAGGTTTATTCCCACTTCGTCTAATCCCATTTCGTCTACACTATAAAATTATTGGTTTAGACCAAAATTTCCCATTTGGTCTAAAACCTTTTGACACCTTATTGTATCAACTTCCCATTTCGTCTACAAATGTTTTTTGACATGTTATGAGTGACATAGAGGTGTTAATGTCATATAGGTGTTGTATACAGCCCCCACCCCCCCACACACACTCATACAAAATTATTTTTTGATAATTAAATAAAATCAATTTAAACTTTTGAATAATTTCCTCTTAAAGATTAAAAGTTAATGTTATTTTTCATTTTATTTTATTTTTTTTTTTGTTCTAATAAAAATATATCAGAAAATAAGCTAAAAGCAGTATTCAAAACCTTTTTTATGCACTAAAACAGAAAGGTAAACTCTTTTTTTTTCATGATTGTATAAGAAAATATATAATGAAAATTAAATAAAGCATATTTTTTTATACAAATTGGTAAATGAACTTTTAGACCAAATGGGAATTTATCAAAATACAGGTTTTAGACAAAATGGGAATTTGACTTTTAGACCAAATGGGATTAGACGAAGTGGGAACAACCCGTTCACAAGTAGCTGCAATAAGCCATTAGAAAAAAGGTTTGTGCTCAGAGCTTGTTAAATTTAATACATGTATGTGACTCATCTATTCTACCCTGTTAAATGCTGGTATCTGTTTGACTGAGACTGCATTTTGTTTCTTTTTCAAATTTTCATTTTGTCAAGTTTATATTTAAAATCTTTTGACATATTACATTATATATTTTCATCCAGATTTACATCATGTTAAAGGTCTTCAAAGCTTGTGGATAATTATTTATGGTTATCTATGTTGAGGATGTTTTCCTAGCTTTTCACATGCATTATAATGAAATACTCAATTGAATTTTTTTTCAGAATTACAATTATATACTCATAATAATTTCACATTTTTTGTTTGGCAACCATAAGCTAATAACTGAATCTTGAATAGGCTGAGTGAAGAAGTTTTGTTCACACTTAAAATCATCTCAAACAGACTCTTGTATTAACCTATTTCATGCTGTTCGCAACATCATTCCTGCAGTACACAAATATTTTACAGACTTTAGCCAAACTGTACCTGCCTTATATCATTGTTTGAAAAACTTGCATCAGAATAGTTGATATAACCTCAAAATTGTCAATTTAATTAAAACAAAATTGAAATTCAGCAGTAGAAGGGTTCATTACCAGTGCAAGTATTATTGTCCTGGCAGGGCAGAGCCTAAGTATTGGATTGTTGCATTTAAGGTTAAAGTAAATCAGCTTTCATTTATAATTACTCAGTTAAATAGATGATAAACCTTCTTTAGATAATTTGGTAGCTCATTAATGAAATGTATCCACTTTCGCTAAGCATGTTTATCCATTGGTTTTAGACACAGTTATTTACCTACAACATTTAACAACTAACCCAAACATTTGAAAAGTAAACTAGAAAGCCATGAATGACTTGTGTCGCTCCACAGGCTTGAAATTCTTGTAAAAACAAATAAATGTTTTGACAAGATTTTTAGATATTTGGGGTTCTACTGATGTTGAAAATGATTTTCAAAGTTTCAACTATATAACAAATAGAGAAATGACCTCCACTCTTAAAAGACATATTTTTCATCAAATCAAAATAATTTGCATGATAATGGGTCACCCAAAGATCATACCAAAAATGTTTGATTGATATCCATAAGTTACATTCTTAGAAAATGATTTTCATAGTTTCCACTATTTAACATATTGGGAAATGACCTCCGCCCATAAAATACATATTTTTCATCCAATCAAAATAATTTTTGGTACACTGATAAAGGGTCACTCAAGGATCATTCAAGTGAAATTTGGTTGATATCCAAATATTAGATTCTGAGAAAATATTTTTCAAATTTTCCACTGATTGATTGATATCCATAAGTTACATTCTGAGAAAATGATTTTCATAGTTTCCACTATTTAACATATAGAGAAATGACCTCCGCCCATAAAATGCATATTTTTCATCCGATCACAATGATTTTTGGTAGACTGACAAAGGGTCACTCAAGGATCATTTCAGTGAAATTTGGTTGATATCTATCAGTTACATTCTGAGAACATGATTTTCAAAGTTTCTACCATATAACATATAGAGAATTGACCTCCGCCCATAAAATGCATATTTTCCATCCGATCACAATGATTTTTTATAGACTGATAAAGGGTCACCCAAGGATCATTCATGTAAAACTTAATTGGTATCCATCAATTAGAATCTGAGAAAACTCACTTTTTACCATATTTGGAAATTAGCCACGCCCATTAAATCCATGTTTTTCATTGGATCAAAATTTCTTGAACAATTTTGAAAGAGGGTCATCCAAGGATCATTCCTGTGAAGTTTGGTTGAAATTCATCCAGTAGTTTCTGAGAAGAAGATTTTTTAAAGAAAAGTTTACAACCGGACGCACGCACGCATGGACGGACAGACAGACGAATGGACACACGACGGACACAACGCCATGACAATAGCCCCAGTGGCTTTCAGCCAGTGGAGCTAACTAACCTCTCCAGGTCAATGCCCTGCCAGGTCATTTATAATGCAGAATAATACCCTCCATACTAATGTTAACACAAGCATAAGTTTGTCAATATGAACTGAATGCATGTCAAGTTACTTTATATCGTTAACCAAAGTAACTTAACCAATATGTTTCCATATGATGTATATCTTAAGTTTCATTCTTTTTTTTTATTACATGGAAACACGTGCTATAAAATCAATGTTCTGCAGTATGTATACACTTTTAAAAATTACATCAAGACCATTTATACAGACAACAACCATAAATGAATGAACAATATAAGGATCTCAACACCTTAACACTATATCACATAACACCTTAACCAAACGGACTTACCTCATGTTACACATAGATAGGGACAGTCACTGAGAGCAAAATAAACAGGATATTAGAAAGTAAATATGTAGAGTGGTGTAAACAGAATAACAATTTCTCAGACAACAGCCTTTAACATTACAGGATCCAAAAGCGTTTGCAAATGTTTAAATATTATACCCTGATTTGCAATAAACTACAAGTCCAACTTTTTAGTATTTTTGAGCAGAAACTATGAGAAAAATAATATCAATAGCAAAAATGTGCACAATTTCATACAAATATAATAAATAAAGGACACAGTGCATCTCTGTTAGACGCACCATATATAGACAATTAAAACCCTGTCTCACTGAGTACTTGATATGCAACTGAAGGTCTTAAACATCAATAGTCAATGCATGTAGAATATTATCAGATTCTGTCTACTTTGAATCAATAATTATCCAGGGCCCCAAATTACAAAACTTTTCTCATTCTCAACTGATCATTTTTTGAAATTTAGAATTTAAATAAATGTATGAACATAACAGAAAAGATTCATAAGTTGTTATTTATAACAACTTATTAATGTTTTCTTTTATGTCCATAACAACAGAATTTAAGCTTTAATCTTATGTTGAAATTTGAGAAAATTCACAGTTGTCCATGATAAAAGTTTTATAACCCTGGGCCCTGAAGACTGTGCATTGTGAGGACAGCATCCGGCCTGATACGACTTCTAGTGTGGATGTAAAGATAAACTTGACGCAAATGTAAAATTGTTGCAATTGTCACATGCAATCTCAAATTTAATATATTAAATGTTAACACATTGTGAAATTGGCAATATAAATAATTTTGGAATGATTTTTGAATGAAATTAAATGAGTGTGTGGAGTGAGTTTTTTTAGTGAATTTAATGGAGGTAATCCAATATTGCAAATTTTGTTCAGGATGAACAAAATTAGCGATATTTAAAACCTCCCTTTAATAAAATGTGCATGCAAGTTCGATAAATAGCTTCCAATTCTTCAAGAATCTATCAGACGCTTACTACTTGAATTATGTCAGTCAAATCGTAATTTGTTTCTAGATTTATTTATTTTGAATGTCGTTGATTCTATCTATTTCAGTGAGTTTGGATTGTTTTTGAATGGTTTGAGTGAGTGTTTGGAATGAATGAATCGAGCGCTCAGCGAGTAATTTGGAATAGTTTTGATGGAGATGATTGTCAATTTCACAATGTTTTTTTAACTGTGACTTATTACCAACAATCTACTGAGCGCCCACAATCCTTTCATTAGTCAGTGTCCATGATCTACTCCAAAACATGCTTTATTATAATATATTGTAAGAGCATAACCAGTTTAAGATTAATGATCTGGAGTGATCTTTAACAACTAATTTCAAGTATAACAATTAATGTGTGACAAAAAACATCATCCACCCACTAACAGTAACTTCAGTGTTAACTCTCAAAACCCTTACAAAATAGGCATATTTTCCACATACAAGGGCTGTTCGATTAGTTTGTGGAACTTTGTCATAAAGTCTAAAATAGTTATCAAATTGACATAATAATTGGCAAGAAATATTTTTAACAAATCATCAAAGGATCTGATTTCCTTTTGTTTCTTCTGATGTTGTTCTAGACGACTCCAAATTTCTTGGCTCAATAGATCAGTTTTTATCTCTGGAAAAACTTAACTTTTTATGCCCCCGTATCGAGAGATGGGGGCATATTGTTTTACTCATGTCCGTCTGTCCATCCGTCCGTCTGTCCGAAAACTTAACCCGAAAACTTAACCTTTGCCTTTTCCCCAAAAGTATTTGACATACAAAGCTGTACACCAAAGTCAAGGTCATGTGACAAGGTCAAGGTCATGTGACAAGGTCAAGGTCATCTGTCATGGTCAAATTTAAAAAAAATGCTGTTCCGGGGGCATTCGTGTTTCACAAACACATCTTGTTTTGTTTGGTAAGTATGGGGGGTGGTAAAGAATATTCCTGTTTCTGAATCATTCATGCCATTTAAAGACAAAAATTGGCTACTGAAACTTGAGGTCATCACCTTCTTGATAATTTCTCTTGCTTGTTTTGGATGTTTGTCTCGACATACATTTTTTTCAATCACAAATAATACTAATTCCGACAACAGGTAAAATCCAAGTAAAGGCATAATGCTATAGAATCATTTAGAACTGTAAATGCAGCCTGCACAAAAAAAAAATATGGAAATTTTATCAAGACTTTATGTCATCATTTGCTTCATTGGCACAATTTTTTAGTTGACTTTAAGATTCTTAATTTTATTTCATCTGAAACAGGAAATTGGAGCGCCAGCAACACAACACACATCAGATATTTCACCTTGGAAATGACTGTCATCCCTATATATTAATCAGGCGCGTAGCTGCCTTCACGCAAGTACGCAGCTGAATCCACATTATTTTGAAATTCAGCTGCGTTCGCCCAATCTGATAATAACCACATTTAATACTTTATAAATCATATAGCCTAAATCGGCTAGCAAAGGCCGCAGGTAGGACTTGCTGTGAAATGTAGACCAGTTGAAACAAGTGCATGTCGTATTGCGATGCAATACAGGAGTCCCCCACCGGATAACAAAAAATCCTCTCTTATAATATATCTCCTACTTACTAGATCTATAACTGTAAAAGTTTAAAGTTGCTAGCACTTATAGTTTAGGAGATATGATCCGGACAAGAATGTAAGACTAAAAACAACAAAGGGCAATAACTCAAAAAGTGGACATGGCAGAGTTACAGTTCTTGTACATGACACTTGTCCTCGATGAGATCTATCAGTGTACAAAGTTTGAAGTTGCTAGCACTTATGGTTTAGGAGATATGATCCGGACAAAAATGTAAGGGTAAAAACAACAAAGGGCAATAACTCAAAAAGTGGGCGTGGCAGAATAACAGTTCTTGAACATGATACTTGTCCTCAATAAGATCTATAAGTGTACAAAGTTTGAAGTTGCTAGCACTAGTAGTTTAGGAGATATGATCCGGACAAGAATGTAAGGGTAAGAAAACAAAGGGCAATAACTCAAAAAGAGGGAGTGGCAGAGTAACGGTTCTTGAACATGACACTTCTCCTACATAAGATATATAAGTGTACAAAGTTTGGAGTTGCTAGCACACATAGTTTAGGAGATATGTTCCGAAGAAGAATGTAAGGGTAAAAATAACAAAGGGCAATAACTCAAAAAATGGGCGTGGCAGTGTGACGGTTCTTGAACATGACACTTCTCCTCAATGAGATCTATAAGTGTACAAAGTTTGAAGTTGCTAGCACACATAGTTTAGGAGATATGTTCCGGACAAGAATGTAAGGGTAAAAACAACAAAGGGCAATAACTCAAAAAGTGGGCGTGGCAGAGTAACGGTTCTTGAACATGACTCTTCTCCTCAATGAGATCTATAAGTGTACAAAGTTTGAAGTTGCTAGCACACCTAAGTTAGGAGATATGTTCCGGACAAGAATGTAAGGGTAAAAACAACAAAGGGCAATAACTCAAAAAGTGGGCGTGGCAGAGTAACGGTTCTTGAACATGACACTTCTCCTCAATGAGATCTATAAGTGTACCAAGTTTGAAGTTGCTAGCACATATGGTTTAGAAGATATAGCCCGGACAAAAGCTTGACGGACAGACGGACGGACGGACAGACAGACGGACAGACGGACAGACGGAATCGAGCAAACCTATAGTCCCCCAACCGGTAACCGGTGGGGGACTAATAAACAAAAGGAAAGCTATTCATCTCCATTTTTATGCTAAAATAAATGTATTTTCGTTGGTCGAGAAAGCTCTCCAGAGGCCCCAAAAAGCACCAATTTTCACCATTTATTTCAAAATTTTCAGGGGCGGAATAGGCCCCCTGAACCCCCTAGATTATTTTGAATCCACATTCTTTATAGGCTAGCTACGTGCCTGTTAATAGCAAAGATGCCACATTTAAGTGTCATAAATGGCTAAAATGCCATATATGCCACATATATGGATGGGAAATACAACTTATATTGTGTAATTTCTTCTTTTTTTCTTATTTTTAATTTAACAAATACAATATTACTTCATTTACAATATTTACAACAATAGACATAGGAAATGTTAATGATGAAAGAATCATACATCAAAATAACATAATATCAAAGTGCTGAAAGAGAAACTTTTATATCACTGTGATTTCAAATATCTTACACCAGAGCTAGAGGCTAAAATGAAAAAAAAATACAATTTCAGCTGTTTAAATGATCATTCTGGTTAAAAAATCTTTCAAATAAATATCAATGATAATCAAAGATAAGTTCAAAGTTTTAATTATTATTTTGTGGCTCAACTATTACCAATACCATCAAAATGTATTGACATATTTGAACATTCAGTTAGATTACACAAAACAATACCAGTTTCCTACTCAATATCAATAATGACCATATTTTTGCATGCAAACCCAAAATTTTTCACCAAAATTTTTGAAATTCTTTACCAAACATCACAAAGTTAAGACTCAAATTGAACATAAAATCTTTGAAACATTTCCGTTTTCTTTTTTTCAAAGATGGCTTTGTAAAACACAAATGCCCCTCAAAAAGTAATGGTATGATAAATGACCACGGCCATACCATATCACCTTGACTTTGAAAGATGTAGTTAAAAATAGATGGAAATGATTTTTGGGGGGTAAAAGATCTTGACAATTGTTACATATCATTGAGCTCATTATCATACTGAATATGAATCACATATCTAGATTATTTTATTGAAAAGTGATATTCTAATTCTTTATATGTGAGAAATTTGCTATTCAAGTTTGACCTTCTTAGGTGACCTTGACCTTAAAACTGCAGATGCATATGATCGAGATCTATTATCATGAATTTGACCATCATAAATGACCTTGACCTTAGTATAATGCATATGTGTAACACTGAGATCTATCATATGATACCAATTATGATAATAAGATCTTAAATAAGCTACATTTAAATTGGAAACGCTAATTTGTTTTGTTAAATTTTACAGAGAGATGGACAAAAAGACAGACATAGTAAAACAATTCATTTGTCCCTTATCACAGAGATGAAAGGGCATGAAAAGACATAAATAAATAATACTGTCACTGTATACATAATGATTTTGTGATGTACAAGTGTATAAAATGTTGTTTGGTAAAGAGCAAGATATTCTTCTTACTTTTCTATTTCTTTCCATCTTTGTACAAGTTCAAATACCGAGGTAGCTACAACATTTGTAAAAGTTCTTTCAGATACATGATTCCTTTTATTTTAACCCTTTCCTGTTTTACAAAGTTTTGGACCTGTCCAAATTCAAAGGTTTTGCAGACGAAAATTTAAAGTAAATGTAATTTGAAAAATAACCATTCAGTAGGGTAGAAAATAGTGTGGAAAAAGAAGAAATTGCTTGTCAGAAGCAATTTCTTCTTTTTTCACAATGTTTTCTCAATTATAAAATCACAGGCACGTAAAAAGCAGGGAATAAACAGGAAAGGGTTAAAGACCTTAATATACTTACTGCTCTAATGCATTTTCAAAGTAAACTAGATGGGGACAGATGAAAACTATTGGCATTTGTTATTTACTCTGATATTGTCCTTATGTATTTGAACTGGAGGAAAGTATGCAATTTTTTTAAATTGCATACTTTGATATTGCGCTAAGACTATTTTCACATTGCACAAATGGACTGAACTACTTTCTGGTTTCTATCTCCCCATAAGTCGACATAAAATCACATTATTATCAAATTCTTTTTGCATTAAATTAACAATAAATCGTATTGGCAGACCAAAGCAATAATTTTAACCTTAAATTACAGCTAAGGATTCCCAAAACTTATGCAATTTTAATAAACTCAAGCTGGGTTTCACACTTTTATCAGACGACAAAAAACATTAATTTTACTTTAACCAATACAGTGACCTGCTTGATCCTACAATTGCTCGATTATTGGGGGATGAAAACTTAGACAAGTAAGAAATTTAACATATTTCTCCTAATAAACACTCCGGGGAAGATTAACATAACATGGTCAGCAAGCTTTTATTTAGTATGCTTTTTCTGATTTAAAATATCATTAAAATTTATGTTTTCAGGCCCTTTCCCCCTTCAATTTAAGATGAATTTCCTTTAAACAATCATATAAATGATAATTTAGAGGAAATTCATCACAAATAAGAGAAGCCTTAAAAAAGTAAATTCTAACTTTTAGGCATTTGAAGTAGGTTTTCTTAGTAAAAAATGCAAGGGTGCTAATTTAGGGAGGGTGCTATTATTAGAGGAAATACTGTAGATGAGGAAAATTTTAGGTAATAAGATGTGCCAGCAAATCTTATGTAATAAATATCCAAGTACAATTTCTATAGTGAAAATATTTGACATTTCTAAGAGAAACTACATGTAATTATAGCAAAAACAAAAATAAACAGCAAAGTAAAACTAAGCATATGTACACAGTCAAAAAAACAAAAGAGCAACTTCAAGCTAAACTGTCAAGAAATGGTTGCTTAAATTCTAAAGTGTTTCTCAGTGAATATAATACAAGAAGTGTTTGTGAAACATGAATTTCCCCCAAACATCACGTTTTCTATATTTGAACTTGATTGATTGAATGGAGTTTAATGCCGCTTTCAACATTTTTGAGTTATATTGTGGTGGCTGGAGCACCTATCAATGGTTTCCTAGTATTTCTCTCGCTAGTACAACCACTACATCCTTTCCCTAGCCTCCAGCTACTATCTCATATAGGTCTACAATTATCAACAGATTGGTGAGAGACAAATAGAATGA
The DNA here is from genome assembly GCA_948146395.1 of Fragum whitleyi. Lineage (NCBI taxonomy): Eukaryota > Metazoa > Mollusca > Bivalvia > Cardiida > Cardiidae > Fragum > Fragum whitleyi. The sequence goes on from OX411544.1 coordinate 47,089,303, forward strand.
AAGAATGAGTGCCATGGTCGTGGATCAAACCCGGGACCTCTAGATTGACAGTCCGACACGCTACCAACTGGGCTATGATGGCGGCTATATTTGAAGTTGAAGAATGACCTAGACCATATCAGACGAAAGAAAGCTTTAACATTTGTATCAGCAGATGCAAATCAAATCATTTAATCTATCATTTTACCATATATGAGTACTCTTCAGTGGTGTGGAATTGCCATACCCAACTTGTCCAACACAGTCTTTTCTACTTCTTAATCAAATTTAGCTAGGCAACTTGTCCATGGACAAGTATATACCATAGCAAGTCTTGGAAAGGTATCAATTAGATTTAAATGATAAAATTTCCTAATTTAAATTTCAAAGGGTAGAAAACATTGTTAAACTAATGAAGAAAATGCGGAGTTCCAGTATTTTATTCATTTAAAGCAATGTTTCTTAAAACCTATTTGTTTTGTGGACAATTTAAATTTGATACCGGACAAGTAGGAACTCATCTTTGACTTGCCCATTGACAAGCAAAGAAAATCTGTATTTCCACACCCCTGCTCTATCTTGAATAGGATTGGAAATATTGACAATGTTGACTTTGTTCAGTTAAAGTTTGTCAAGGTTTTGCCTTGTTAGATAACATTGACCCTGTCAGACGACCTTGACCTTAATATCTGCAGATGTGGTAAGGGAGATCTTTCATTATGCAAAATTCACCCAAGTAGCTTGGATAGCTTCAAAGAAATTTACAATGGTAATTTCATGTTTGCAGAGAGACAGAGGGACTGATGGACAGAGAGAGGCAGATGGAGAGGTAAACAATGATAATGTCTCAAATGTTTTAATGTTTGGGCATTAATATCTGCAAGATTCTATAGCTGATCAAGTGTTGTTGTGATATCAAAACTTAAAGATGATAAAAATAATCTTAGAAGAACAATACAATACGACAATATTGGGCCAAAATAAAACTTGTGATAGTGAACAGCTATTTACCTAGCAATTCTTCTTATTTAAAAACTCATGATACTGCACTGCATTAAATCTGTGTAGGTTAAATTACTAGCCACACAAACTGAGCCTAAAACAGAAGGGTATGGAATATGACAAGTGTCTAAAAAGTTACCACAGTTAGAGAACAAGAGTGCCATCGTAACAAAATACGCCGCCACTTTGCTGCTGTTTCACGAAAATAATTGTAGACACTACTTATTTTGACAGAACCAAATTGAAAATGACCAAGTTTCATTTAAATCAAGACAAAAAATTTGGAGGAGTTGCCTTCACAAGGCTGCAATTTCAATAAGCCCCAGGCACTAAGTTTTATGGGGGCATAATTCAGGGAAATAAATGAGCCATAAAATCCTTGATCCATGTACATCTACAAATTATGGTGATGACATTGACCAAGTTTCATTTAAATAAAGACAAAAAAGTAAGGAGGAGTTGTGTTTAAAATGCTGCAATTTCAATAAGCCCTAGCTACTAAGTTTTAAGGGGGCATAATTTAGGGTAAAATTAATGAACCATAAAATCCTTACTTCATGCTCATCTACCAATTTCCGTTATAACATCCACCAAGTTTCATTTAGATCAAGCCAGAAACTTAGGAAGAGTTGCATTCACAAGGCTGCAATTTCAATAAGCCCCAGAGACTAAATTTTAAGGGGGCATAACTGAGGCAATAAGCCCCAGAGACTAAGTTTTTAAGGGGCATAACTCAGGCAAAAATCAACAAACAATAAAATCCTTCCTTCAAGCACATCGACCAATTGAGGTGATAACATTGACCAAGTTTCAAGAAGATCCAGCTAGAAACTTAGGAGGAGTTGCGTTGACAAGAAAAGTGGACCCAGAGACTAAGTTATCAAGGGGCATAACTCAGGCAAAAATCAATGAACCGTAAAATCCTTCCTTCATGCACATCTACCAATTGAGGTGATTACATTGACCAAGTTTCAAGAAGATCCAGCCAGAAACTTAGGAGGAGTTGCGTTGACAAGAAAAGTGGACCCAGAGACTAAGTTATCAAGGGGCATAACTCAGGCAAAAATCAACGAGCCATAAAATCCTTCCTTCATGCACATCTACCAATTGAGGTGATAACATTGACCAAGTTTCAAGAAGATCCAGCCAGGAGGAGTTGCATTGACAAGAAAAGTGGACGGATGTACGGACGGACGTACGTCCGGACGGATGGACAGACGGAGAAGATGACGCCAATATATGTCCGCCTCCGGCGGCGTATAATAATAAAAACTAGAGCTGTCACGAACCAGACTAATACCCAGTGCTTTGTCCAAATATAAGTGCAGGATAGGTTTGAAACAAATATTTAGAATTCAAGTAATATGCCTGTGATGGTTACTAGGTCACTTGGTTCATAAGTTAGAGTCTGGAAACAAAAGGTCTAACAAAAATTTATCAATAATTGACTGTGACCTTGACATTTGACCTATGTGACCGAAAATGATAAGGCACTTCTTTGGGTCACAAGCAGCATTTTCATGAAGTTTCATGGTTCTAGGTTGCTTGGTTCTCGAGTTAGAGCCTGGAAATGAAAATTGAACAAAGGCTGACAGTGACCTTGACCTTTGATCTATCTGAACAAAAAACTATAGGGCACTTCCTAGGGTCATAAGCAGCATTTGCATGAAGTTTTGTGATTCTAGGTTACTTGGTTCTTAAGTTAGAGTCTGGAAATGAAAAGGTCTATGGACGGACAACGGACAGACAGATAGACATGAAGAAACCAATATACCCCTTTCTACTTCATAGGTGGGGGTTATAACAATATTTTTTAGGTTTTTAACAATATCATACCCTGTAATCTGTTATTGTTAATGAAAGCCAAATGCGTTACCAACAAAATAAAATACAGGAGCATTAGTTTATGTGTGTCAAAAGTAATGACAGTTTCAGTCAATAACATAAAACAAATGCATGTTAGTTATGATGTTTGATAGTAACACAAAGATGTAACTGATTAGATATTTATAAACTGTTCAAAATCTACATGCACTTTAACACATAAACTATTCAAAATGGAGATCAACTTACGAAATACAGGATGATGCTAAGTACCCAGACAAAATAATAGTGAAAAAAATCACCTAATTTTCTAACTAGAAAAATGTCTACTCAAATCAACTGCATGCTGCTTGTTGGGATTATGGCAGAGTGCTTACTATATGGTTCACATCATCCAAGGCTTAAATTTTTGCATTCTGAAATAACTTACTTCATAGAACTTGTGTTTGATGGAAAAGTGAAATCAAAATTAAGCGATTTTCATGATAATTACAAAATTAAACTTATTTGATATATGAACTGAAATAAGACTTTTCATCATTTTGACATTCAGTTTGTATCTACCAAGCAGATAGACAGATGTGATCCATTCAGAGAAAAGGATCCTCATACCTAAATGGGTCGACTCTGTCTATATAGACTATCATAAGCCATTTAACGAAGGGCAGGCCTCTCTCATTTGTATATCCAATGAAACTTACCCCATTTAAAGTGTTAAAATTTCAGTTAGTTATCAAAAAGACAAAAACATAAAAGGCTTTGTTTCCCAAAGGGCTGATACAGCTACTACTGACAGAGCAACAATGTTGCTATATGTTACCATAAATTATCTACCTAAAATGCCAAATAAATCCTTTACTAATCAATAACGACATGCTGAATCATCATTAAACAACTAAAAGCAAATTAATTTCAGGCAAAATATGATAACATGTCACAACAATAACTGAAATGAGAGACCAGGCAGATCATTCAGAATTAGATCAAAACATCTACAGATAATCTTTCCTCTTGAAATCTGTTTGTTAAATCAAGAATACTTTTAATCTTTTAAGAGTATGTAGTAGTTTCAATATTTCAACCATTCATTGTTATATTGGCTAGATGCTTGCTTAAGGCTTGCATTTTTTTTTTATTTTTCTTTACTATAAAATGCTACCATATTGAATCAAGGGGTCAGTGCAAAACTATTGTAAAAACCCATTAACTTATACAATAGTTCTGCACTGACCCCTACAAATTTAAAGGCACTTACAACAGTTGTCTACCGACCCCTTGTCTTCTAAATACTGGTGTTTCAATATCTTAAGATCCTACAAGATGCTCCACTTCTATCATTTTATTGACTTTGTTTGTAAATCAACACTTCAATATCCATCCTTGGAGCCCAGTCATGTCTATGAATATTGTTGATAATTGTTTTTACCTTGATTAGCCAATCGAACTGGCAATGACCCAATGCTACACTTCCAAAAAGAGATTGAACCAAGTGTTCTGATGCTAAAAGCTCCTATAAACTTGCCTTGCATAAAGAAAATATGCTAGCAAAACAGTCCTGTGACAAAGACTATAACGTAATTGTCAAGTCTGTAAGCAAATAAAGCTTTAATAGGGAAATTTGAATTTTAAATAAGTTTAAAAATAATGAAATGAAATACAGACTATAATTCAATCAATTTTTCTTACAAAAACCCACCTTGAGATCACCAATCAAAATGCTTCATAAATTGATTATTAGAATGAGATAATTTGACAAGTTGTCCCAGGGTCGATAAATGTATTTTACTGAATGGAGTGACATTGGGTTACAGAGGATGTTTGAGATCAAGATTCTTAAATTTGAACAAACAGATTTCAAACAGGATAAGATTTTCTTCAATATTTGGAACTCACACAGTTATTTCCCTTCATTGAATGTTGCAAGAGTAACCTCCCTTGTGAGCTGGTCGACCATGTGACTCATGAGAACCATGTGACCCATGTGTTAGACATGTGGCCTGGTCATGAGAGGACTCAGATAAGCTCTCAGCTACATAAAGTATTTAATATCATGTTATTATTGCTGTCATTATTTTATACTAGTTTTATAATGATGAACTTTACTTTGATTGCAACAAAAGCTTATAGAGTTGCTCTCCAACACCCAATCATGAACTTTTGATCTTCCCCACAGAAAGGTTGTGGTTTACCGGTATATTAATTCAACTGTTTCCCAATTCTACATATTCTACATATTGGTGAACTGGGGCTGGCTATACAGTGTATACCAATGAACACACCCTGACAACAGTGGGGCATGACCCACAGACCTCTAGGTCACAGGTTAAGCGTCCTATACCACTATTATTAAGCCACCGAGGAAGTAAATGTTGGTGCCATTAATCTTGTTATCAGAGAATTATATACAACACAGCAGTTGAATTCTCTAGAGCAAGTTTCAAAATGTTTTAGATCTAATTAAGATTTTAAGATTAAGTGTAGAAAAATTTTAAGCTGCTTAATAAGAATCTTAACAATTCTAAATAAGAAGACAAAGCTTGCTTGACATTTGCTTTAACAAGTAGTCTTGACAACATTATGTAACGAAATTGTGCATTTTGTTAGGCAGAAATAGTGTAAGAAAAACTAGCACTGTAGATTTATATCTTTTACAGTAAACAACGACTGAAAAATCTTAATTTTTGAGAATAACCAATCATTCTCAAAAATTATGATTTTTTCAGCCTTTATTTAAGAATCAAAAGATATTTATATAAGGATACAATGGTTTCACGTCAGTGACTTAAATGAGTAGCTTTGGCGACATTGAATGTTTTCACTCACAGTTTTGAGAGCTTCACCATTTTAACTGACGTCATGGAATTTTTCCAAGGTTTTCCCGTAAATTTTTAAGAATAGTCTATCTATGTGCATCCGAGGTTGATCGTCAGATTTGCCGAGTGGTGATCCGAATGGATTTTTATGTAACGCATTTGATGTTCAGCCATGACCTTGTCCTTATCAGGACAACCTCTTGGCATCACACTAGTACTCACCAAGAGGAGTAACTGTGCAAAGTAATTTTGGAATTCGTCTATAAATGAAAAAGTTATGCTCTGGCCAAGGATTGGACACCCACCCATCCACAAACGCACACACTGATAAAGGTTACTCTATATGCCTGTCAACATTTCAAAAACGGGTCATATAAAGGTATCATAAAGAATGACAAGGGTCAACAATTAGTAAGTAACTATTATCTCTTGTCTCACCCACTAGTTAGAAAGCTCTGTGTTATAAATCACGCATTTCATAAAGCCACACTTCAATAACATGTTCATAAATACAAATTCAGAGTTCAAGGTAAGAGGGGATAACAGTCTAAATCTTTATTTCTCAGTAAATCCTGTGTTGTGAGTACTCATTTGAATGGTGTTCACAAGCAATTCAAATGACTTCCCACCACACAGGGTTATTATTTGTATTATCTGGGGAACTTTGGCACAATAATATGAAATTGATAATTGTTTGGTGTATCATGCTCTTTGTTCATAGCAAAATATCACCCACTTATATCAAAATTTTGAAGATCTTTGAAAAAAGTGGGGCATTCCCCCCCCCTTAACCTGCCTAAAATAAAAACTGGTCTTATTTAGATCTAGATTAACATTTCTTTTGACTCCTCTATCATTGATCCATGTACAGGATATAAACCCTTATAGAAGAATTATACAAACATCAGGGACCTCTCAATACTTACTGCTAGATTTTCTCCGTTCAAATTTCCTTGTTTTATTTCGTCGCATGATGGTTTTACGAGCGTGGATGGCATTTTTTATTACTACTGGCTTATCAGGATCTACCTTAGCCTCCTCTGCTAGATTTTCAAAGAACTCTGGAAAAAAAATCATAATCAATCCTGCAAAATTTCTCAAAAGATACACCCCTGCTGGCTGTCCAAGTATGAAAAGCAATCAAGGGAAATAAGTACAAAATTAAGCTAGGTAGAGTTACAATTCTTTTGCACTGTGCTTCTTAATCATGTGACGAACATATCTGCTAAGTTTCTCAATCAAAACATCAGGAGACAAAAGTAATGCTCCAGACAAAGAAGTGAAAGCTGCCCCACCAGCCTACACTTACATAAGCATCCTGTTTTTCAACAAGCATTCTTGTCAGACTGCACACACTATGAGATCTGACTAAAGTTGCGTGCTAAAGCTTTTGACAAATGCTCAGAATCTAGAATTGCCATTTTATGCTGAAAACAGGGTTTTTTTGAGGGTGGTTTTATTTTGGCTATATTGGCAGCCAAGCTTAGATGCACCAAAATTAATCCACCGCCAATATTTGTCACTATTAAATGAGGCATTCCTTTATCATAGGCAAATGTTACTTTGCGGGATGTACATTTTAGTCAATTCTAGTTAAATTTATATCAGAGATACTCAGACTACCACGCTAATTCGAATTGGAATGAGAAAATCGTAAATGTCTAATAAAACAGAGTCAATTTCCTAGATTCAAGTTGGTTGATATAACGTAATGAAAACCCCTGCATAAATGTGTGAAAAACTGACACAGGTATTATCATATATTACTCTAATGAAGATGTGAAAACAATCTATTGTTATTTTGTAGAAAGCTGACACTATTCTAGAGAACTACTTTATACTTTCGTCATGATCAACATCGAAAAATAGAAAAAATAGAAAAGGTTTTTTATTTTGGCGTTACATGTCAGATGCGCCAAAATAAATCACTGCCAATAAATCGAAACTGAAAAACCCTCAAATGTGGACACCGCCAATATAAAGCCGTTTACAGTATTTTTGCTTTCCAAATCTTGTCTATTGTTGAAATATGCTGCATACAATCTCAGTTTTTTCATTTTTCATATTGCATAACAGATGAAAATTATATTGAAAGCTTAGTACCAAGGTTTAAAACATAGGTGTGCAAATTCAGATTTCCTACATTTTTACCTGGACAAGTAAAATATGATTTGAACATGTCCACAATAAGAGAATAGATAGATTTTGATAAAATATAGTTTATAATGATTTGCTTTGTTTGTTTGTATTGGGTTTAAAGCTGCTCTTGCACAGATTGGGAAAATGTGAATTTTAACATTTTTCGTAAAATCAATCGGAATTAACTACCTCATCATGTTGAAGCCTTTAAAATAATAAGATTCAATCTAGTAATGCATCGAAAGAAAGACCGATGTATCCGAATTTAGGATAAATTCATTCTGAAAAATAAAGTGACTACTAACGCTAAAAAAATATTCTTCAATTTCGAGCCTACTATTTTCGCTTGACATTCGGTATGTTTATCTTATTCAATCAAAGATTTAGGTTAAAGTATTTGACAGCTGGAAACTTCATATCAATACAAGCAAATTGAAAGATTATTCACGGAAAATAACAATTTTGTAATATATAGACTAGAAATAAATAGACTGGATCCCTTACTGATCTTGCCACTTCGAAAAAATAAGTTACAAAATTATTGAAATATGTTGTTTTTAGTGCCAATGCTTTGGGCCATTCTTGAAAAGTCTAAAAATTAACTCATTTCCAAATCTAAGAACAAGTTTCATATTTTTTCTATGAAAAACTGTGCAAGAGCAGCTTTAATGCCTCATTCAACATTATTATAATTAAATTGCAGTGCTATCCATACTCATGGCCACACCTATCTATAGTTTCCAGTCATTTCATCCAAGCCATTTTATCAAATATTGGATGAAAAATGGCCAGGCTTGGATGTGAACTCATGACCCCTGGATTTACAGTCCTATGTGTTACCCTTATGCTAGACATGCAATTTCATCCGAGCCGACAGCTGCTCATCCCACTTAAGTGAACTTTCACCCATTAACAACCATTGGTGGGAGCCAAATGACTTGAGTCCTATTAACTTTTGTCAAATGTTGGATGAAAATTGGCAGAGCTTGAGGTCAAACTCATAACCTCGAGAATGACAGTCCTATGTGTTACTGCTGACTTAGACATGCATAGCTTATCCATAAAGAAGGAAACACTGGAGACAAAATTTTGGTCATTTAAACAAAATTTCCTACCCTTTGATATATAATATTTGGCTTTTTCATCTCTCACATCTTTTTTTTTTGTTGTTTCCCTGGTATCTCATTGTTTGCAGAAAAGTAGCCTAAATCACTTTATCACTCACGAGTATGTGAGATTTAAGTTAGTTCCAGGTTTTAAAAGTCTTTAGACAATTTCTCTATAACATACATGGCATCTAATAGCATAGGGATATAATTGCCAATATATGAATGAAATAATTTAATTATTTTGGTATATAGATGTGAAATACATGTAGTACCATAAATTTTGAAATTGTATGCCTAAAAGCTTATTCTGTTGTAATTGTATGTTTTTAACTTTTTAAACACAAAATGTTTAATTCTTGGATCCATTAGTGTGTAACCAAAACTCTGAAACTATGGCTTAGATAAAGCTGTAGTTAAAATGCAAGGGCGTAACTACCATTACACACTTGATGCAAGTGTGTAATACAAAATAAATCCTCTGTTGAAAATTATTGCTGAAGAACGATCATAACATCGTAACTACAGCTTTTTCAAGCTGCAGTTACGATGTTTTGACTATTCATCAATGCTATAAAAACTATCTCTGATGACACCATTCCCTGTCCTCTATTTCTCATCAAATGAAGCGGATGGATGTCAGTTTGATTGTTTATTTACGCCTATATATGTTCAAGTAGTCGCAGATTTTGTGTGTATGAATTTTCAAATCCTGAGCCAACAGCAATGTGTACCTGTATGCCTTATGCATTGACATGTTCATTTGTTTGATCTTTTGTTAAAGTTGATAAGTCGTAAAGTTTTCTGCTCAAGTTAGGCGCTTTTAATAGCAATTAAAGAATTAGTATTTGAAATGTAATTATGCCAATGCAATGTTTTGGTTGCCTATCAGTTGCTGTACTATCCACAAACCTTTCAACTTATTGACGTTCACAACCATCTCCTCCTTCACTCCACCATCTATATTAGGAGTCTCTCGTTCCACAGCAGCACCAAGTTTGGCAAGAGATTTTTCTGCTTCTTTCAGCCTTTTCTCCGCATCTAATCGGGCCATTACCTCTTCCTTGAAGAATAAAAAAAAATGAATTAAAACACTTTTTGGTATGGTACCATTTTTATCTTTATCAACCCTTGTCATACTGATCCCAGAATATTCATGCTTTGGCAGGAAGTATGGACAAACATCAGCCAGCACATATGTGCAGTCTGATCTTAGTCCATATAACCTAATTTTCCTTTTTAAACAAGAAAAGTTTAAGGAAAAATATTTTCACAATCAAATGCTGACTCACAATTAGGAAATACAGAACTTTCAGCACTAAGAATAATATATCATTTTGAAAAGGTTTTTTCATTCAGCATGACAAAGGTTAATATTTGAGAAAGCTTTACAAAATATGGACAGGAAGCCTTTTTTAGTTCCCATTTTCAGAAGCAAAATATCAATCAAATTGACTTCGTTTTGTTTTTTCCTTTTTACTTTGAATGATTATTTGGAATAAATCAATGTGAGATAGGCTAAATTCAGCCCAATAATTTCAGAGCAGAAGTTATCTATATTTTATCATATGGGACCATTTTTCGGTGACACAACAGTCTCTGATTTAAGGCACAAATCTGAGAATCATTCCTGAGAAATTCTATTGAATGTTGACCCATAGTTTCAGAGAAGATTTTTTTCAAAATTCATCATGTTGAACAATTTTTTCAGAAACCAATATAAGTATAATAGAGCACATGATTTCAACCTGATCAGAAATTAATGAAAAAATCTGAAGGAGCATATCTTGAGCATCATTCTTGTAAAGCTTAGTTGAATTCTGATCGGTAGTTACAGGGAAGATTATTTGAATTCTGACCCCTAGTTTCAGAGATTTGCTTTGTATTTCATTATAATGGACCATTTTTTAGAGATGTAACAGCCCTAAAAGCTCATTTTATGAACCTGATCAGAATTTAAAGGAGAAAACTGAAAGAGCATGTCCTAAGCATCATTGCTGTAAAGTTTGGTTGAATTCTGACATGTAGTTTCATAAATGAGGATTTTTTTAAGTATCTTTTAATATAGTACAGTGGTCTCGCGATATCTCGAACACAAACGGGACCGAACAATATGCTAGAGTCATCGCATGATTCGAGTTAATGCCAGTACACAAAATTGTTCTCTATGATGACGTTTCACTGCATTTAAACTTACCTTTGCATATTTTATGCAGTACCTATGTAAAATACTCCTAGAGGCAAAGTTTCATGAAGTACCAGAGATTTTATGATATAAAACGATTTGTTGATTTGGTCAAAAAGTCAGCGTTGAAAACAGAAAAAAAAAAATAATAAAAAAAGTCGATTAAGGCGTCAGCGTTATTGTTAGTGGTGTCTGTTCTCTGTACATTTAGCAATTTTAATGAGAGGCATTATATCATGCATATTCTTTCTTCCTTACAATATTTTCGTAGCTATCGATTCTTAATGACAAAATTTTAGACATTTTATCAGTCATGAGATAGGTGAGGTTGTGAGCAAATCCTTCTTTTCTCAAAATGTTTTCTTTGGAGCTAACTTCCTTCAAGACAATTAAAAATCAATGCATTTTCCTTTAATCACAAACACTAGCAATGGGTCACCGAAAAATTTGAAACTACAGCTGAAAAAGTGTAGTTATGATGTTTCAGTGGGCAATCTTCAATATCCTTCGTTATAAAGATGTATAATTTGCTGAATTATTCACGAGGAAGTTTTTCGAAAGACTTTCAAATTGATAATGAGCATTGATTCGACAAAAATGCCAATTTGTTTTATTATAGTTTCAAAGTATCAAAATTATTTTCTGATCATTAAAATCCCGTCATTTCAACCCTAAAATTGAATACGTGTGGCATACAAAGAGGTGTGAAAACAAGTCGCCCGGCTTGTAGAAATCCCGTGAAAAAGCCCTAAAGGCATTCTTGACGATGGGCCGAAATAACAAATACGCGCTGTAAGTTAATTTTGATGCAAAACAAAAGATGACAGAAAGGTGCGAACTCCTTTGCTCGAGTGAATGCAGTAAAATTTGACCACAGGACTGAGATTGCTGCTCGAGCAATCGCCCGTTCGAGTAAGTGCAGTAATAACCAACAAGAGAGAAGAGTAAGACACGTTGGGACCGTATGGCGAGTTAGAGCTTTCGCATGAATTTGAGTTTTCGCCCTCTCAAGGTAACGCGAGACCACTGTACCATTTTTTGGTGAAGCAACAGGCAAAAGCATGCTCAATCAGCCTGATCAGAATTCAAGACATAAATCTGAAAGAGGGTGTCCAAAGGATTGTCCCTGTGAAATTTGGTTGAAATGTGCCCAGTAGTTTCAGAGATGTTCAAATAAAAAGTTAATGGATGCACAGACACACATACGGACACAAGCACAGATGCACTCACAACAGACACCAGGCCACAACAAGAGCCTCTCTAGACTATGTCCAGTGGAGCTAACAATGCTCTCCGAAGGTGTTTGAGGTATAATACTGGCGGGTGATTTGGCACGATGACAACAGTTTGAATGTACAAGTCTGTATATTCTTCATCTAGTAAATCAGAAATTCAGTCCAGCCCTTCATTGTCTAATCTGGATTAAATTTCAAATCAAAGGGTCATTGCAACATGAAAGCAAGTGCTTATATATTCATAGGCACTTCCTATAAGTTTGCACTGACCCCTCAATTTTGATTTTAAATTTTAGTTGGGAGTAAGAATCGCATTTCTTCTTCTATATAAATGTATAATACCCATTTCTAATTGTACTATCCGTCACAAGACTAGGCAAAAGTATGAATAGTTTCATCCATGTGCACACAGGATAGAACTAATGCCCACTAGCAAAAATAACCTCACTTTGTTGCACATGACATAAACATGCTAAGTAATGAGCTTTTATTGATTTGATCTGCAAATCGAATTTTCTTCCCTTACTTGTCTTTTCTGAATGCATATTTTGAATGAAAATTATAATTACACAATACTGATCAGGAAAAAAATTTAATAATTTGATAGTGATTCGTGTGACAGTGAAAAACTGTTGCCCTCTGTGTCAGGGATGACATAATGAACTATTGCCCTCTGTCTTCAGCATAGACAAGAATTCAGAACACCATCTCCTCCATCCCAGGACAGTAATTTTCACTGTGTCATCAACTGCTATGAAACACCGTATTTATTCTAATAATTGCCAATAATCTAATAATCGCCCATCCCCCCAAAACAGGGCTCAAAATTGGCCATTTTAAGACCAATATTTGGAAAAAGTCAATGTCTCTAATAATTGCCCTTCCCCCAATTAGAGAAAGATTGCTCGAATGTTAACTTCCCAACAATTCCAACAAATACTATAAAATTTATGAAACACCTTCGACAAATACAAAAAAAAAAAATCCGATGAATCATTTGTTTTTTCAGATGAACTGGCATTTGTTTATGAAATTTACTGAAGAAGTTTACGAGATTTACTGGAAATGCTTGTCATCTTTATGTTTGCGATGGTCCTGACATAATTTACTCAGTTTTGAATAACTTCTATTTAGCTTCTATGTTAATCTTATCACAAATATCTTCTAAATCTGAGAACGAAAGCGTGCATTATTTCCGGCGTTTTCTGCTCACATTGATGGAAAAAAATGAATAATTCTTGTCCGAAACATGGATAAGATCTTTTTATCCAAAATTACAATATTCTTAAGAAACAATTGAATAACAAGAATTTACAGATAGTCAATGATTTTGTTTCAATTATCTGAATTTAATCTGAGTAGCAATCTAGCCAATAAAAGCAAATGAGCTGTCGGAGGACAGCGAAGCTCGACTATTCCTAGTGCTGGATAGTAACAGCAAATCAATATCGACATTGGAAATTAAATAAAATGAAAGCTAAGAGAAAAGAACATTTGTCTAGAGGCTGATACTATGGTCACAGGAGCATATGCAAAGTTTCAAAGCAATAACTTTAGTATAGGAACAGATATACAACTAACATAAAACAGTTGCACATAAAAATATAACCAAGATTTTTAAGGCCCAAAAGGGTTAAAATTTCCACTAAATTAAATATCAGAGTAATGAATCTTTGTCAAGAGGCTGATATTATGATCACAGAAGCATGTGTAAAATTTCAAAGCAAAAGCTTTACTAGAATTAGAGAAATAACTGATGTACAACAGTTGCACGTAAAAACTTAACCAAGAATTTCTGAGTCAGAAAAAGGTTAAAATTCGATGAAATTCAATATCAGAGTAATAAACCTTTGTCTAGAGGCTGATTTCATGGTAACAGAAGCATGTGTACAGTTTCCAAGCAAAAGCCTTGGTAGAAATAGAGCTATAACTTATATACAACATTTGCACGTAAAAACTTAACCAGGAATTTCTAAGTCCAAAAAGGGTTAAAATTCCATTAAATTCATTATCAGAGTATTGAATCTTTGTCAAGAGGCTGAAATTATAGTCACTCAAGTTTAAAAAGAGATATTACAGATATACTACATTTGCGCATAAACACTTAACCAAGATTTCCAAGTCTGAAAAGGGTAAAAATTCCACTAAATTCAATATCAGAGTATTGAATCTTATGTAAAGCAGTGTATCGCTCTGTTTATTGAAAAACCGTGACAATGAACAAACTGAGAGGTCTGAGTAGTGTCATTATCATGTGTCTTTGTTCTCTTTTTTTGAAATTTATTTTGTATTTACCAGATATGTATCACGTTGTCACTCCTTAGGGATATTCTAGGTCAGTACATAGGAAGTTTGAGTTATTGCCCAACAGAATACCACCAATAATTGCCCACCCCCAACTGCTTCAAACATGACTAGTCTAATAAACTCCCGGGTGATTATTAGAATAAATACGGTAACTGTATACAGTATACACTTGTAAACATTTACCTTGAGTTCTGCCTCTGTCATTTCTTTTTGTACTGTAAGTTCCTGGAATAGAAATAACATAAACAATATTTGTACTGTAAATTCTTGGAATAGAAAATAGTATAAACAAATTTTTACTGTAAATTCTTGGAATAGAAATATCATAAACAATATCAATTTTGTACTTTAAATTCCTGGAATATAAATAGCATAAACAATATTTGTGCTGTAAATTCGTAGAATACAAATATCGTACTGTAAGTTCCTAGAATAGAAATATAAATAATATCAATGTTTGTGCATTTACTTCAGTTCTTCTTGTCGATCATCACATAATTATTTACTCTTCTTTTCTTGCATTTCTTAAAGTTCCTTTGTATATATGACTGGCTCAAAAATGTGAGTTAGAAGCAAACTCTCCATGCTTATAAATCAATAAATAAATCTGTGAGGAGCGAAAGTATTTTATTCTAAAATATATTTCAGATAATAATTCTTCAAACTTATTACATTTTCCATATCATTTACAAACAAGTGCATGTTGTATTGCGATGCAATACATGAGTCCCCCACCGGATAACAAAAAATCCTTTTTTATAATATTTCTCCTACTTACTTGATCCATACATGTGATATTTCCATAGGCTCTCATAGGGAGATTAAGACCTTTTCGTAGGGAGATTGGGTCTCAAATAGGGAGATTTTGCGTAATGTGCATTGTGGCTAAAAAGGGGGGTGTGCAATGCACATATACACTGAAAATTGATTATAATACCTTCCATAAGAGGTTTTTTTTTGTAACTAACAGAAGTTTATCATTTAAAGTATTTTGACAGAGGATAGTATTGCATTGCTACAGAATTCAGTCTCATAATTTAAGAGAATTAGATGTTACAAATTCATTTTTATTTCTATGCAAAGTTCAGGATCCCACAATATAGGGGTTTTTTAGTAGATAATGAGTAGAAAATAATATCTTACCAAATTTAAAAGTTGTAAGCCTGGCAATTTAGGAGGAGATTGTTAAAGTTTTTCTTTACTCCTTTGAGTAATCTTTCAGCCCAAAACACATATGGCTTATTTTTATTGGAGGGAACTTCAAGTGGTTTGATAGTAAAGAATTAGGTAATACTATATGCAATACAGCTTTTAGTAAAGTATGAAATTTTTTGGCCTTGTAATTAGAGACGTTTTATCACGTCATGGTTGCCATGGCAACCAGAGTTCTTCATGATTTACAATATTCTGTGAAATATTTTGAAAGGCCTTGTCCTAAGGATCATCTCTGTGTAGTTTGTGTATGAAATCTGATGACTAGATTAGGTGATTTCTACACTTGTTGACGGATGTCCGATGGATGCATGGATGGACGAAGAGACAGATCAATTAATCATAAATGGCACAAACTGCTATTGAACTACGCTTGAAATAAATGATTTTGATAGCAAAATGACGATAAAAGATGAAATTACGGACAGCATATTCCGAGTTCACGAACGTAAAAGACAAACACGGTAAAAATCGGAATGTGAAGAGCTACCTCTCGGCAAATTAATCCATATTGAATAGCTTTATGAGAAGCTATGTGTTAGCAGTAAAGATCGGGCCAGTCCACAATTTTCTATTCTCAAATCTGCAACATTTGTGTTGACAAATAACTTGATTAGACCATTCGCTTCCAATTTCAAAGACGGACGCAAATTTATGAATTGTGTGTAA
Organism: Fragum whitleyi; assembly: GCA_948146395.1. Taxonomy (NCBI): domain Eukaryota; kingdom Metazoa; phylum Mollusca; class Bivalvia; order Cardiida; family Cardiidae; genus Fragum; species Fragum whitleyi. The sequence goes on from OX411544.1 coordinate 47,105,774, forward strand.
ACTCTCAAAAGACCCCAGCGAGGATCCGGTGAAATCGCCGTGGCATTTATGAAATGAATGTCAGATGTTGCTTTAATTTCAATATCAAACGAGAGTTTTTCTGCGATGCTGCCTTATTTTACCAAGGTCGCGTGACGCGTCGCTTTGCATATCATGTTCGACCTTTTCCTTCATGAGGCTTATCGCGTACAGTGGAAAATTACTGTGTTTACAGCCATTTTAATTTTTCAAAATAGGTGATAAAAATCTAATCAGAGCTTAACTCGCATCCACTCCATTTTTATGTTTTCAAGAAATATCGGGTCACGACGTTTCACCTTGATTGGACCTTGTTTCTAAGAAAGACCAATATTGCTGATCATCATAATTCATTTCGTATACAGTGCGAAGGGTGATAGGTACAGAAGCACCTGTTTTTCGGCAATGGTTGATCTACCCGATGACGATAATCAATGACACTTCCAGACAGAAAAAACAACGCTTTACCCGATATTGGATTTCTCCCTCGCCATTCGAGCCTTCAGACTAGAGATTTTGCATTCTTGGCTCCACAATTTTTTTTCAGGCTCAAATTTTTTTTGTGAGAAATGGTCTCCTGATCGGGAGAGTGGGAGGAAGGGTAAAATATCGGAGAATACGCCGAGAACGGGAGATATCACATGTCTGTTGATCTATAACTGTATACAAAATTTGAAGTTGCTAGTACATTAGGTTTTGAACAAAATGTCCCAAACAAAAATATAAGAGTAAAAACAACCAATGGCATCTTGTACATGCCACTTGTCCTCAATGAGATCTATAAGTGTACCAAGTTTGAAGTTGCTAGCACTGATGGCTCAGGAGATATGGTCCGGACAAAAATGTCAGGATAAAAAACAAAAACGGACAATAACTAAAAAAGTGGATGTGGCAGAGTAACAGTTCTTGTGTATTACACTTCTTCTCAATGAGATCTACAAGTGTTCATAGTTTGAAGTTGCTAGGGCTTATGGTTTAGGAGATAAGTAAGGGACAAAAATGTAAGGATAGAAACAACAAAGGGCAATAACTCAAAAAGTGGACATTACAGAATAACAGTTCTTAAACACGACACTTGTCCTTAATAAGATCTATAAGTGTACCGAGTTTGAAGTTGCTAGCACTTATAGTTTAGGAGATATGATCCGGACAAGAATGTAAGGGTAAAAACAACAAAGGGCAATAACTCAAAAAGTGGGTGTGGCAGAGTAACGGTTCTTGAACATGACACTTCTCCTCAATGAGATCTATAAGTGTACCAAGTTTGAAGATGCTAGCACATATGGTTTAGACAAGAGCTTCGCAGAGCGGCGCATATACGCCCGAAGGGGCTTGTCAGTAACCTTGGCTTGTCAATAGTGTGAGCTTGAATGATAGCTAAAAATATTGCAGCCAGCCAGACAGACAACTGGTGCCATAACATTTAAATATGAAAATATATTTAGTCCTAAGCACAAAAAGACAACCTACAGAGTCATTATGGCAAGTTTCCTTTCATTCCCATCCATAATGTAGGAGAAAATGAGCTGACAAGAAATTTTGTTTTTCATCAACTCAAGGGCAGATAATCCAAGATAACTCAAGAATAACTGGAGCATTTTGAATTGAAAAGTCTTACGCAAAACTAGACATCATAGGAAATATGTCTAGTTTCAGCTCATTCCCATTGATAGTTAAGGAGTTGCGTACACAAAAAACAGTGATTTTCGTTAAATTCAAGGGCAGATAATTCAAGATTTCTCAGGAATGACGGGAGCAATTTGAATTTCAAAGGTCTTATGCACAACTAGACATCATAGGGAATAAATGTGTCTAGTTTCAGCTCATTCCCATTGATAGTTTAGGAGGAGTTGCGCACACAAAAAACAGTGATTTTCGTTAAATTTAAGGGCAGAAAATTCAAGATTTCTCAGGAACGACGGGAGCAATTTGAATTTCAAAGGTCTTATGCACAACTAGACATCATAGGGAGTAATTGTGTGTAGTTTCAGCTTATTCCCATTGATAGTTAAGGAGGAGTTGCGCACACAAAAAAACAGTGATTTTGGTTATATTAAAGGGCAGATAATTCAAGATTTCTCAGAAATGACTGGAGCGATTTGAAATTCAAAGGTCTTATGCACAACTAGACATCATAGGGAGTAATTGTGTGTAGTTTCAGCTTATTCCCATTGATAGTTTAGGAGGAGTCGCGCATACAAAAAATTGCTAACGGACGGACAGACGGACAGACAGACGGACGGACGACCGAGGCCATAACATAATACAACCCTTCGGGCGTATAAAGATATAGCCCAGACAAAAGTGTGACGGACAGACAGACAGACAGACAGACGGACAGATGGACAGATGGAATCGAGCAAACCTATAGTCCCCCAACCGGTAACCGGTGGGGGACTAATAAGTGCTTTAAAAGAGAGGGGAAAAATTAAAGTAATGTAATGGGAGAACAACACAGAAGCATGACAGATACAGCTCCATAACAATAGCCCTAGTTGCCTTCCACCAGTCAAGCTAAAAAGATATGTGCTGCTAAGGGGGATCCAGACTATGACATCTCATTATTGAAGATTAGGAGTCTGATGCTCTAAAATCGAATAATGAATAAGAAAAGATTTACTCCTTACCTTTATTGTTGACTGTAATTCTTGAGCTTGTTCATTATATAACTGTTTCTCTTCTTCTAGTTCATGGGCTCTTTGTTCATTCTCATGTAATCTGGTTTAAATATTACAATAGATATTACACACATTAACCCTTTGCTGTTTAATCCCTGCTTTTTTCGTGTCTGTGATTTTATGATTGAGAAAACATTGTGAAAAAAGAAGAAATTGCTTCTGACAAGCAATTTCTTCTTTATCCACACTATTTTCTACCCTACTAAATTGTTATTTTCAAATTAAATCCACTTTAAATTTTTGTCTGCAAAACCTTTGAATTTGGACAGGTCCAAAATTTTGTAAAACAGGAAAGGGTTAAAATATATACAGCGATCTTATACAGTGATCTTGCATTCCCTTAAGATGATGAAAACTCAAATTTATGCGAAGACTCAACTTACCTCGCAGACCAGACATGTCTTATTCAATTTTCTTGTTGGTTGTTCCTGCACTCAATTGAAGCTCAATTGTTTGAGCAGCAATCATAGTCCCATGGTCAAATTTTACTGCAATCTTTCAAGCAAAGGGTTTCGCACCCTTCTGACATCTATTGTTTTGCATCAAAATTTACTTATCAAGGGTTCAGAGAAAGACTGTACTAGGTGTATATACAATATATATACACTTAGTACAGTCTTGGGTAAACCCTGATTATAGGGCGTATTTGTTATTTGCAGACATCATAAAGAATACCTTAAGGTCATCTTCAAGAGGTTTTGACGAGAAAGACTTATTTTCACATCCTTTACAAGGGATTAGCTCCCATTATGCACATTACACATGTGTTTAATAGAAATAAAGTCTCTTTCGAAAAATGTTGTTGATGAATGATCAAAACATCAAAACTACAGCTTATTTTAGCTGTAGTTACAATGTTTTGATTATTCACTAACGCTCAAATCATAACTGAAAGGAGAGCAGACGGAAAACATTCATCTATTGTCAAATTCCCATTATCTTGTATATATTCTTTAGTTGTCACCTTCTGAAAGCATATAAATTTCAAAATCCTAGTTACACCTATGCTTTAAATGCCACACTTATTAAATTCAAGGTGTTAATTACAGGAATATAATGATAAGAAAATAATTTTGAGTCGTTTGTTGAATTGATGCTCATTATCATTTTGAGCCTCACACAAAATTGTCCTAGTGAGTCATTCAGAAAATTGTTATTTTCCCGAGCATTATAGTAAAGGACATTTGTAGTCACACACCAAAAATTGTGACAATGAGAAAGACTGTTTCGTTAAAATCTGAAGCATTATCTTTCGCCATTCATATACAACAAAGAATTCAAGAAACTCCTCCCTTTACACTGAAAGATATTGATGATTTACCACAAAAACATCGTAACTATAATTTTTTCTCCAATTAAGTTTCAATGTTTTGGTTGCCAATCAACAGTGTTGGACACAAAAAACAACATAGTTAGAAAGCAAAACAGCATTGATTTTAAATTGTCTTGAATTCTGCCTTGCTTAAAATTCAGTTATCTGCTGAATAAATTCTAGAAAAAAAAGTTATTTCTTTATTCACCAACACTCAAATCATAACTGAAAGGAGAGCAGACAAAAAACATTCATCTATTGTCACATTCCCATTATCTTGTATATATTCTTTAGTTGTCGCCTTCTGAGTGTGTTTAAATTTCAAAATCCTAGTTACGCCTATGCTTTATATGTATTATTTTGAGTCTCGTGAAAATTGTCCTAGTGAGTCATTCAGAAAATTGTTATTTTCCTAAGCAATATAGTGAAGGACATTATAGTCACACATCAAAAATGGTGACGATGAGAAAGAATGATTTTTTCTTTAAATTCTTAAGCAAAATCTTTTTTGCCATTAGTATACGACAAAGAATTCAAGAAAACTCGACCCTTTACACTGAAAGATATTGATGATTGACCACAAAACATAGTAACTACACTTTTTTTCCATTTCAGTTTCAATGTTTTGAAAGCTAATCAACAGTGTTTGACACAAAAACATAGTTAGAAAGCAAAACAGCATTGATTTTAAATTGTCTCGAATTCTGCCTTGATTAAAAGTTTACAGTGCCAATCTTTATAATTTCCCAATTTAAACTTTTGTCATTTTGCTGACCTACAGAGAGACACAAGTAACTTTGAAAACCCGTTTTTTTTACCAGCTTTTGTAGATTATTCTTTTTTCATTATTGGCAGTTTGATCAAATCACCTGATTTAAAACATGAGGACCAAGATGGTCCTAGATCGCTCACCTGAGTCTCTTTGACCCCTAGGACATCACACCAATTAAATAGGCAGATGTCATTAAGGAGATTATATCTACACAAAAACCATTTGTTTCATGAAGTTTGGGCCAAAACTGTTGCTTTTAGAGTTATAACAAGAAAATTGTCATTAAGGCCCCTTCTCCTGTGATATGGCATGGATCTTTCCCATTTTCAATAGGGTTCAACCTTGAGACCTGACCAACATTTTGACCAAGTTTCATAAAGATTGGGCCATATATGTGGCCTCTAGAGTGTAAACAAGAAAATTGTCATTATGTCCCCTTTTCCCGTGATATGGCATGGATCTTTCCCATTTTCAAAAGGGTTCATCCTTGTGACTTGGCCAACATTCTGACCAAGTTTCATGAAGATTGGGCCATACCTGTGGTTTCTAGAGCGTAAACCTGAAAATTATCATTAAAGCCCCTTTTCCCATGATAAGGCATGAATCCTTCCCATTTTCAATAGGATTCATCCTTGTGACTTGGCCAACACTCTGACCAAGTTTCATGAAAATTGGGCCACATTTGTGGCTTCTAGAGCATAAACAAGAAAATTGTCATTAAGGCCCTTTGTCCCATGATATTACATGGATCCTTCCCATTTTCAATAGGGTTCATCCTTGTGACCTGGCCAACATTCTGAGCAAGTTTCATGAAAATTGAACCATAATTGTGGCCTCTAGAGTCTAAACAAGAAAATTATCTTTAAGGCCCCTTTTCCCATGATATGGCATGGATCCTTTCCATTTTCAATAGGGTTCATCCTTGTGACTTTACCAACATTCTGACCAAGTTGCATGAAGATTGGATCATTTTTGTGGCCTCTATAGTGTAAACACCTAAATTGTTGATGCATGACGACACACGACCCACGACGGACAACAGACATTTAATGATCACAAAAGCTCATGTTGAGCACCATGTGCTCAGGTGAGCTAAAAAGTCATTTGAATCTATTCTTCGCAAAGTAGAGTACTTCTTAGAGGACAATTTTGCTTGCTCGTATTTACTTGCATTATGTGATGACTCAAGCAATTAGGTCAGTTCTGTGTGCGTTTGAGATATTTCAAGACCTCTGAATTAACAAGATCTAATAAGGAAACACTAATCGAAATGCTTTTTACTTAGATTTAACGCCACCTTAAACATTATTGAGGCAACTTGTGCACCTACCTATTGTTTCCAGTTGTTTCTAACACAAACACTACCACAACAGTGAGATAGCAGCTGGAGGCTAGGAAAGTATGTAATGGTAGTACTGGTGAGAAAAATACCAGGAATCCATTGTTAGGTTCCCTATCCACTGCAATACAAGTGAAAGATTGTTGAAAGCAGCGTAAAACTACATTCAAACAAACTAACAAATATGCTGCCTATCCCACTGATCCCTTCATATGGTTTGTCTTCTTATAGTGGGCTCTAATGTTGTTTTCACCTCAGTTTAAAATGTCTTTTCTAGCTTGGGTCATTAAAGGGGGTGTTCCAAATATATAGTAAAATGTGCCCACGCTTAGATTTTTATGATATTGTGGGTAATTGTAGTACTTGGTATACTGATTAAGGAAATGACTTTTTTTTCTAAAATGAGTAAAGAGGGTCGACCATAAAGTACCCGAAAGCACATCTTATCGAATGCAAAGGGGTGCCAGGAAAAAAATCACCTGAAAGGAAATTTTGGAATCTGTAAAAAGAATTTGTTACCGATTTAAAAGACAATTGGTACCTTTATGTTTTTATATAGGTTGGGATCTTATGTCTGTTTCCTCCTAACAGATAGCCCAAAAAGTTCTTGAAAAATTCATGAAAATTTGAAAAAAATTAAATAATGTTCTGAGTTAAAGGGTTAAAATTTTAAAGTTGTAGCTCTAGTCCAGTTATCAAACTCTTTTAAAATTATGATACATATGTTCTTAATGTTTACAGAAAGTTTCATTGAAATCGAAAACCGGTAAAGTAGTCGAAAATCTCTTAGTGTAGAAGATAGTGGGTGGGGTAAGATATAGATTTCACCCATCTGAGAATCTTAAAGTGTGAATAACTTTTCAACGGCTGTAGACAGGATGTTCATATTTCACACATGGATCCTTTGTGACAAAGCCTATTTACGAACAGTAGTCAAAATCAACTGTCAAGGTCAAAGTTAATTATCAAGGTCATTGTTATAAATAAACAAGAGCTGTCACTGTAAGATGACAATGCCCCCGACACCGCTTTGATTTAGAAGTTATGGCCTATGTTAAAGTTTTTGGACGGAATGACGGACGGACGGACAGACGGACGGACGGACGGACAGACGGACGGACGGACAGACGGACGGACGGACAAGTCAAATTTATGATGCCTCCCCATCGGGGGCATAAAAAAACTTCATTGAGCTTTGGGAACATACTTTGCAAAAGTAATGAATGATGATTTTGATTTTCAATTATAGTTTCTTTTAAACAAATGTATTACAGTTTGTTCCTACCTCAAAGTCATTTGTGAAGGTCAATGTCAGATTTTCTTTTAAACAAACTCATTTCAGTTGGTTCCTTACTCAAGGTCATGTTTGAAGGTCAATGCCACATATGAGGATGGTGTTTAGGATTTGACACTACATGTACATAATTATTTTCTGTCACAGTCCTGTAGAAGTTACTTGTTCTATGTTTTACAGGTCCGTTTTAGTAATAAGATTCCTCCCAAGAAAACGCGAGACACTTTTAGCAATAAATCAAAATTTAATCAAACTGTAGGTTATGAAATGAAAAACTTTGGAAGGAAAAACAGTGTGGGAAAAGAAGGAATCTCTTGTTACAAGCATTTTCTTCTTTTTATAGAGCGTTTTCCTTTGGGTAATGAAAATGTCGAGTTTTGGGAGAGGCAATTTATATATTTGAATTTGTTAAGTTTACAAGTGAAGATGAACAATCACTACATTCCTAAAGGACCTGCAACATTCCGGTGTAACAGTGTAACGTGTCCCCCTGGGTAACGTGTCCCCGGGGACAGGTTACCCCGGGGTAACCTGTCCCCCCCTGGGGTAACCTGTCCCCCCCCCATGGAAAACATTAATTCTTATTAAAATTTTAATTTTTCATTCATGCTATTTTGTATAACTCTAAATCAATTTAAAAAAAACATATAAAAAGTATATCTATATTTTTGAGTGGTTTTCAATTTTTCAAACCAAAATATAATTTGCTTACTTTGATTTTCTTATCAAATCAATTTTCCATTTTTTTTTATTATTATTATTATAATAGTCAATTTTCGTATTTCATGCAAATATTTGAAAGTTTAATGAAAAAAATATAAAAAAAATAAAACTTTAGTGGGGGGACATGTTACCCCGGGGTAACCTGTCCCCGGGGACACGTTACCCCGGGGTAACCTGTCCCCCTATTCAAAATGCTTTTATTCATTTGATTTCATCTCCAGTCATTCATTTTTCTTAAGAAATTATCAAATGAAATACATTGAAAAATATTTCATTCATTTTTCTTAAAATTGATGCTTTTTTAAAGAAAAATCTTAGCGCTTGCACTTTTTTAATTTTTTGCAATATAACTTTTGCAATATCTAAATTTTTTCCAAGTCCATGGTTAGATTGATTAATAGCATTTATTAACATGTCATGTAAACATTGCAGTTTTCATAAGAAAGCAACATGACAAATTCATTCAATACTTCTTCTTTTGAAAGGGGGACAGGTTACCCAAGCCAGGGTAACATGTCCCCCTATTCCAAAATTCTTTTTTTATGAAAGATATCACCTTCTAGTCATTCTTTTTTATTTAGAAAGATATTCTTAGAAGATTTCCTCAATGGATATGTATGTTTAAATTTCCTTTTTTGTACCTTTTAAAGAAAGATCTTAGCACTTGAATATTTTTTATTATTGCATCATTTCAATTTATTCAGAGTCTGTTATTAGATTGAATTATAGCTTTTTAAAACACAATTATCATGTCAGAATTGCAGTTTTGAAAAGAAACAACATGTCAATTGACAATTTGTTCAAAACTCGTATTTTGGAAAGGGGGACAGGTTACCCAAGCCTGGGTAATAGTCCCCGGGGGACAGGTTACCCCGGGGTAATCTGTCCCCCTATTCCAAATGCTATTTTTCATTAGAGATACCACCTTCCATTTGATCTTTTTTATTAAGAATGTATGGTATGATATACTTTGAACATTCCCTCAAAGAATATGTATGTTAAAATATATTTTGAAATGTGTTCCTTTTCAAGAGGATTCTTAGCCAGTGCAATTTTCCTATTATTTGCATCATTTCAATTTTGTCCAAGTCCATGGTTTGAATGATACAAAGCTTTATGAACGTATAATGTTAATACTGCAGTTTTGATGAGAAAACAACATGACAAATTCATTCAATACTTCTTCTTTTGAAAGGGGGACAGGTTACCCAAGCCAGGGTAACATGTCCCCCGGGGGACAGGTTACCCCGGGGTAACCTGTCCCCCCTTTCAAAATGCTTTTTTCATGAAAGTTATAGCCTTCTAGTCATTCTTTTTTATTGAGGAAAGATATTCTTAGAAAATTTCCTCAATGGATATGTATGTTTATATTTCTTTTTTTGTTTCTTTTTACAGAAAGATCTTAGCACTTGAATATTTTTTATTATTGCATCATTTCAATTTGTTCAGAGTCTGTTGTTAGATTGAATAAAAGCTTTTTAAAACACAATTATCATGTCAGAATTGCAATTTTGAAAAGAAACAACATGACAATTGACAAATTGTTTAAAACTCGTATTTTGGAAAGGGGGACAGGTTACCCAAGCCTGGGTAACTTGTCCCCGGGGGACAGGTTACCCCGGGGTAACCTGTCCCCCTATTTCAAATGCTTTTTTTCATTAAAGATATTACCTTCCATTTTGATCTTTTTAATTAAGAATGTATGGTATGATATACTTTGAACATTCCCTCAAAGAATATCTATGTTAAAATATATTTTGAAATGTGTTCCTTTTTCAAGAAGATTCTTCAGTGGATATGTATGTTTTTATTTCTTTTTTTTGTTCCCTTTTTAAGAAAGATCCTAGCACTTGAATATTTTTTATTATTAGAATAAATAAGAAATTGAAAATATTTTGGTAAATTTGTGCACAGATCATTGTTGACAACCTTTTAAGAGGTGGGACAGGTTACCCAGGCCTGGGTAACGTGTCCCCGGGGACAGGTTACCCCAGCTTGGGTAACATGTCCCCCCCCCCTACATACACATATACTCACAATAAATTTTCTAATAAGTGAATAGCTAATTTGTAAAACAGTTTTGATATAAATGAGACTATCACACAGTTTTCAAATAAAAAAATGTATTTGCAAGTTTTGTTAAATCCTCATTAACAACCTTTTTTGTGTGTTTTCACTGGGTTAACAGGCCTTGGTAACATGTTTCAGAGACAAGTGACCACAGCTTTGCAAACCTTACCCCCAAACAATTTGAAATATTGTTAAATAATTGAAAACATATGGGTTTATTTTTGCATACATCATTGCTGACGGCATTTTTGGGGATGGGACAGGTTACCCAGGCCTGGGTAACGTGTCCCCGGGGACAGGTTACCCCAGCTTGGGTAACGTGTCCCCCCCCCTACACCCTAAGAAAAAAATCATACTTTTGAATAATTTTTCTAAAGACAAGATCATTCTTAGATATGTCCATTGTCATGATGACATTAAACAATTATTTCTCTAAAAAAAAAACAAGTTTAATTATTATAATACTTATCATGAAAAATATAAAAATCCTTCTAAACTGAAACAGTTCGAAAAACAGATTAAAATCACATACAGATCAAAGGAAGAGACTTGTAACACATAGAATAAAAATTTCTTGGTAAATGAAATGTGACTAAATATTGTTTTACAATATCTGTAGGGGGGGGGACAGGTTACCCCAGGGGGGGACAGGTTACCCCGGCTGATTTCTAGGGTAACGTGTCCCCGGGGACAGGTTACCCCGGGGTAACCTGTCCCCGGGGACACGTTACCCAGGGGACAGGTTACCCTGGGACACCGGCACTTCTGATACATGTACTAGTCCTCCCTAAAATATACTTGCCTCCGGCCCGAGGGTTATTGTCTGTGCTGACCCCTAGTCTTAATTCAAATAAGAAATACTACTATAACGATAATTCAATTTAAAAGAATCTTTTTCCTTCGTAAATAAATGATTCTCCTAGGTCTTAAGGTAAATGTTGTTTGTAAACAAGGGGGAAAGAATGAAACTAAATCATTCACCTGAATTTAATTGGTCACTGAAGAGACATTCTGACAAGGATTCGTAGAAATTAGCCTAGTTGTTGAGATGTAATTCAATAAAAAGGGTCAGCATAGAAATTATTGAAATTGGTATATTGGTTAAAAAGATGATATTTTTTTCATCTGTCAAGTCAAACAAATTTTTATGCCAATTTCAAGAACAATGTATGCAATGGGTTTCCAAAGGAATATTCTGGAAAAGTTGCATTGAAATTGGCTTGATGGTTCAGGAGGAAATGTTGTTCAGGGATTTGATTTTGAAAAAAAGCCATGGTGATATTTATGGGCCAATCCGAATTTTGCGAACAATCTTTAGGAAGGGTTACCCAAGGAAAGTTCTGGCAAAGTGTCATTGAAATTGCCTTGAGCATTAAGGAGGAGAAGAAATTTTAAGGAATTTGGAAGACGGAAGCCACATGATGCACGACCTGCGATGGACTAGGGATCCTAAAAGCTCCCGTCAGGAATGTTGTGCTCTGGTGAGCTAGAAATCAAGAAACGATACAGTTCCCTATTGCATTAAATTATATCTAAATGTTACATTTATAATTACTAAAAAGAGATATTGTGTTGCCAATTTAGTGAAAGTAAGACTTTAACCCTTGAACTCAAGTTGCGACAAATGACATATTTTCTGTTTCTTTCTGATCTAGAATTTTGTTTATTTAATCAAATTCAACCAAATAGTTTATGGTAATTCTTTTAGACATTTTGGGCAGAATTAGGACATTAAACCTAAAAGAAACAAAAGATGTTTTAAAAACATTTATGCCCCCATAAGAGCAGGCTAATGACCTATTTCTTGTCAATTAACAAAGGGCAATATCTCAAACAAGAGGACCAAGATGGTCCTAGATCGCTCACCTGAGTCTCTATGACCCCTGGGACATCACATTAATTAGATAGGCAGATGTCAAAAAGAAGATAATTGCCTAAGATCAATACCATGGAACGTTTTCAGCAAAGAGCAAGACAGATATGCCTTTTTGCTCTTTGATATTATGTAAAAAGGGTTGCGCCCGGGTGAAGCCCAAATATGATCCTAGGGTCTTGATATGAACAAACTTGGTAGAGGTCAACAAGATGATGCTACATACCAAATATGAAAGCTGTCTGCCTTCTGGTTTCAGAGAAGAAGATTTTTGAAGATTTTCATTTTTTTACCCTTCGTGCTCATAAGAGATAAAGGGATGCACCGGTGCAAAGCACAAATATGACCCAAGGGTCTTGATATGAACAAACTTGGTAGAGGCCCACTAGGTGATGCTACACACCAAATATTTAAGCTGTCTGCCATCTGGTTACAGAGAAGAAGATTTTTAAAGATTTTGGCTCTTTGATTCTATGTAAAAAGGGTTGGGCCCGGGCTAAGCCCAAATATGACCCCAGGGTCTTGATATGAACAAACTTGGTAGAGGTCCACTAGATGATGCTACATACCAAATATGAAAGCTGTCTGCCTTCTGGTTTTAGAGAAGAAGATTTTTAAAGATTTTCATATTTTTACCCTTTTTGTTAAGGGTAAAGGGAAAGTTTAGGGTGGATTTGGTTTATTTGAACAACTTTGGTAGAGCTTGACCCAAGGAACATCCCTGCCAAGTTTCATCAAGATTGGCCTTCTGGTTTAGGAGGAGAAGATGTTTAAAGAAATTGTGGACGACGGACGACGCACGACGCACGACGGACGACGGACGACGGACGACTGACGACGGACATTCTACAATCCCAATAGCTCACCTTGAGCACTTTGTGCTCAGGTGAGCTAAAAATATGAGTAGTAGAGTTATGGTTCTTGTGAACTGTACTTCTCCTCATTAGATGAACAGACCGACAAAGAGTGGTGCAAAACAACAGCAAAATCTCAAATATGTTTCCTAGAGTATATTACCGGCCCCTTTTCCATTGCAATTCAAATAAAAAAACACCATAATTTACTGTTAAAATAATTTGTTTATATACTTTTTTTCATAACTGACCACGATACTTATACTTGGCCAGGTCGAAGATATCATAAGGTTATGCATAAGGATATTATTGACATCTTTAATAAACCCTGAAAGGAGTATTGAATCTTAAAAACAAGAGGACCATGATGGTCCTAGATCGCTCACCTGAGTCTATTTGATCCCTGGGACATCACATGAATTAAATGGGCAGATGTCAACAATGTGACATTTTTTACATAAGATCAATGCCATGAACTGTTTTCAGCTAAGAGCAAGACAGATATGCCTTTTCGCTCTTTGATTCTATGTAAAGAAGGGTTGCACCAAAGCCTAAATGTTACCCCAGGGTCTTGATATGAACAAACTTGGTAGAGGTCCATTAGATGATGCTACATACCAAATATGAAAGCTGTCTGCCTTCTTGTTTCAGAAGAGAAGTTTTTTTTTTTTAAGATTTTCGCTCTTTGATTCTATGTAAAAAGGGTAGCACCGGATGGAGACCAAATATGACCCCATGGTCTTGAGAGGAACAAACTTGGTAGAGGTCACTAGATGATGCTACATACCAAATATGAAAGCTGTCCACCTTCTTGTTTCAGAGAAGAAGATTTTTGAAGATTTTCATATTTTCACACTTTTTGTTAAGGGTAAAGGGAAAGTTAAGGGTGGATTTTTATTTATTTGAACAACTTTGGTAGAGCTTGACCCAAGGAACATCCCTGCCAAATTTCATCAAGATTAGTCCACTGGTTTAGGAGGACAAGATGTTTAAAATAATCGTGGACGACACACGACTGATGACGGACATTCTACGATCACATTAGCTAACCTTGAGCACTTCGTGCTCAGTTGAGCTAAAAACAAACATAGAATAAACAAAAAAGCTAAGTTTTTTTTTTTTTATTTTAGTGTAACCTTGTTTGCTGACAATGACCTTGCACATGTAAGACTATCATCAAGTTACTGGATGTGTTAACCTGAGATCATATATCCAACCAAAAATAAACATTGTATATCTTGAATAGGCTCGCATGTTTGTTTATTTTTGCTAAGTTTAACCTTTTAGGTGAAATTGGACATAGAACTTGAATGTGTATACATACATAATTTTAAGCAATTTTTATTTTTGAGTATGAAAAAAATTATCAAACAACATAGAACTTTTCATTTAATATATTCATTATCTTAATCACTTTTATAGGCTTTACAGTACATGAAAACTATGCATATGCAATGTATAAATTGATAAGTATAAAGAAATTATAGTATATTAAACTACCTCATCCACTTACCTAAACATGGATGACCTTGACCTCAGAGATTTCAGATCTCAAGTGATTTGATTCATTATGATGTTATATATGAGTAGTGTATCTAGAAAAGGATTGCAGTAATTGGTAAATATCAGTTTTTATGATGTGCAGACAGATAGGCAAATATCTAAGAGACAGACAGACAGACAGATAGATAGCCAGTCACTAGCACACAATATTTTTCCTATTCTTTTCAACTCAGGCAAATAAGAAACAAAATCTGTAAAACTTACTGTAAGATACTATTGAAATTTTTTGCAAGGATTAAAGAAAATCAATTAATTATATTTTTCATCTTATCCCACCCACTTTTTTCAACATTGGGGTAGAGCATGGGCTGTAATTTGACCCAGTTGAGTGATACAAAAAATCTTATGCAGTAGATGTCTTGACTAGTTATTATTTGCAAATTCATATAAAGATAAATGCATAGAAATTTAAATAATGTCTTTTTCAGGACATAATACAAGATTTTGGATGAATTTTGAAACTAAAGATATGTATTTATAAGCATAAAAAATAATGTTACCGGTTTTCAATCCTCTTTAAATTTTTACACAAGAAAGAAAGATAGTAGAGCTTATTTTTTGAGGAGTAACTAAACCGGACTAGCATCAGAAGGTACTAATCAATGAGCTCTTTGACCTCTTTTTGAGACATTGACAAATGAAAGTTTGTTCTGTGGTACATTGAATGTGTAGTATGTGTTTGCAAAGTTTCATGAAAATCCTTGCGTGGGCACTTTTGGAACACCTCCTTTGTCTCAATTTACTTTTCCTTTCTGAATATATTACCTCATTTCTGCTTCTGATTTTTCATGTAACAAGTTCTGTGTTTGCGACTCAATCTCTTGTAGTTTTAACTGTAGTTCCTGCTCGGTTTGTTGTTTTTCTTGTGACAATTGTTCAGTCACACTCTCTTGTTTCTTCAAAGACTTCAAAACATGCTCTTTTTCTGTGGCTAATGCCTAAAAGATAGGAGCACTCCTAATATGACAAAGAGAATAAAGATGGTCCTAGATCGATCACCTGAGTCTCTTTGACCCCTTGGACATCACATCAATTTAATAGGCAGATGTCTTAGAGGAGAGGAGATTATTTCTACACAAAACCAAGTTTCATGACGTTTGGGCCATATATGTGGCCTCTACAGTGTAAACAAGAAAATTGTCATTTAGGCCCCTTTTCCCGTGATATGACACGGATCCTTTCCATTTTCAAAAGAGTTCATCCTCATTACCTAACAAACATTCTGACTAAGTTTCATGATGATTGGACCATATTGTGGCTTCTAGAGTGTAAACAAGAAATTTGTCATTAAGGCCCCTTTTCCCGTGATATGGCACCGATCTTTCCCATTTTCACCAGGCTTCATCCTTGTGACCTGACTAATATTCTGACCAAGTTTCATGAAGATTGGGCCATATTTGTGGCCACTAGAGTGTAAACAAGAAAATTGTCATTGAGGCCCCTTTTCCAGTGATATGGCACGGACCCTTTCCATTTTCAATAGGGTTCATCAGACCCTATTCAGACCAAGTTTCATGAAGATTGGGCCATATTTGTGGCGACTAGAGTGTAAACAAGAAAATAGTCATTAAGGCTTGAGCTTTTGTGAAATTTTCCATTTCCCTATGCCACAGCAACCACAGTTTTCATAGTTTTAAATTCTTTTAGCAATTTTTACAGGGGACCACCCAAGGAATGTTTCTGCCAAGTTTGGTTGATTTTGACTCAGAAGTTTAGGAGGAGATGTTGTTCAAAGAAATTGTTGACTCCGTGACAGACAGATGGACAGATGGACGCTGGACATTGATAGATCACAATAGCTCACTTGAGCACTCTGTGCTTAGGTGAGCTAAAAAGTGGGAAATAAGAGTCTGAAACTTGAAAGAATACAATGCTCTTTTAATAATTTCAAGAAAAATACTTCAAATAATTACAGTGGCATGGCTTAGTTTAAAGTTGGTTTCAACACATACATTACAAACATACAACTATCCTGACAATATACTATCAAACTTGCGGTTGTGAGTTAAACCCTGTCCCATCCAACTTTATCTGACATTTGAAAAAGTTCAATGCAACATGAGTCATTAGTCTCCAACAAATAGGTGTATGATAAGTAGTACACCTAAGTGGCTTAAGCAGCTGGTGGTTCAGATGAAATAATGTGGTTGTATTGATGTGAGAAACGATAGGAAACCATAGTTACACCAGCACTTGCAATATAACTGCTCTAATGTTGAAAGTGCCATTAAACCCCAATAAAACAAACAAAAATTCACATTCTTTATTGCCTTTTGGTGGTTTTTTGAGAAATAAAGGATGCATAGCAATCACATGCAAAATGATGCGCTTTACGCAAATATGTCCTAGTTAATTCCCAATTTTGTCTCATTTTTGCAATAAAGAAATAGAATAGTTGTTTGTTTTTGAGTAAGATCCATTAATATTTCATTTCATGAACAACAAAAGCTATATTTTCACTAGTGGCTCGTGAAAATATAGCTTTTATTGTTCACTCAATAAATATAAATCAATCTTACACTGAAACAAACTCTATGTCATGTTAAACCAGAGATAGTATGTTATACCTGCAGATCTTTTTCCTGTTTCTCCAATTGTTCAGACAATTCAGATCTTTCTGTATCTAAATGCTTCATATACCCTTGAGTTTCTTCTAATTCACTGTTACAATAGAAAATCAGATTTTATCATTAACTCTTATTATGATTCATCCTCATCATGCTGAATAACTAGAGCTTCTTGAGCAGCTTATTTGCTCCACAGGCCTGAATCTACTGATATGACGAGAATTTCAGTGAATAAATAAATGATTTAATATGTAAATAAGTGTTTTTAGGTGTCACATACTGAAATATTTCTGCAAAAAGAATTCAAGATTGACGAATAAATATACAGACCTTTGCCTGTTAACTACATATTTTTCATCCAATCACAGTAATCTTGTGCAGCCTATTAATGGGTCAACAAAGGAACATTCCAGTGAAATTTGGTTGAAAGCCTTCATTTAGATTCTGAGAAAGAGTTTTTCAAATTTTCCACTATATTACAAATAGAGAAATGACCCCCGCCCATAGAAAATACATATTCTTCATCTTATGACAATTATTTTTTTATAGACTGATAAAGGATCACTAAAAGATTATTCCAGTGAAATCGGGTTGATATCCATTGGTTAGTTTCTGAGAAAATGATTTTCAAAGTTTCAACAATTGTAGAGAAAGGACCTCAGACCATAAAATACATTTTTTTTTATCTGATCGCAGTAATTTTGTAGGCTGATAAAGAGTCACCTAAAGATCATTCATGCAAAATTAAATTGGTATCCATTAATTAGGTTCTTAGATAAGTCATTTTCTACCATTTCTGGAAAATAGCCATGCCCATTAAATTCATGTTGTTCATTGGATCAAAATTTCTTGAACAACTTTGAAAGAGGGTCACCCAAGGTTAATTCCTGTGAAGTTTGGTTGAAAACCATCTAGATGTTTCTGAGGAGAGTATTTTTTAAGAAAAAGTTTACCACCGGACGCACAGACAAAGGGATTCATGACTGACACAGTGACATGACAATAGCCCCAGTGGCCATCTGCCAGTGGAGCTAAAAATCTTGGCTTAATTGCAATGAATGGATGCATAAATTGTAAGTCAGTAATAATTTTGAAAATACAATCTTCAAACTTTTTTGATTTAAAAGCAAAATTACAGATTAAAACAAGAGGGCCAGAATGGCCCTAAATTGCTCACATGAAATTTATTGGTCCAATGGAACTCATCCAAGTCACGTTCAGGAGGAGATGATGTTCAAAGATTTCGGGCTCAAAAAAAGCCCCAGCCTGCAACACCCATATTTATGGGCCAATCAAAATTTCACATACAATTTTTGAAAAGGGTCACCAAAGGAATATTCTGGTAAAGTTTCATTGAAATCTGCCCAGTGGTTCCTGAGGAGATGTTGTTCAAAGATTTTCGGCTCAAAATAAGCCCAGCTCTGCCACGCCCATATTTATGAGCTAATCAAAATTTCAGGAACAATTTTTAAAACAAGAGGGCCGTTGGCCCTGGGTCGCTCACCTGAGAAAAAAGCTTCATTACCTAGGTATGTCCATGCAACCACAGAAAAAGAGATTTTCACTTATTCAATCAGATAACATTTGAAATAATCCTCCCCCCCTCTGCTCCTCCCCTGGTCATTATTTATTTAAGCTTTTTTCATAAAAGGTCTGTGATCAGCTAATCTATGCCAGATATACAGGCTGAGTCTGAGACTTTTAAAGTTTTCTTTAATGAGTTGATCAATCCATGTCAAATATAAAGGCTGTAGGGATTCAAAATTCTCAACAAAGCACTCCCCCTCCCGCAAGATGCTCTGCACCTGGTGAATCTACAGTCATGATTTTAGCTAATTCAATTAATGTCCATATGCTGATCATCCATACCAATTTTCAGGTCTGTAGGACTCCTGTTTTATTAGAAGAAGTTTAAAGATTTCAAAAATGATCCAAAGTACTACCCCCTCCCCAAGACACTCAGCACCTGGTGACCCTACAGTCATGATTTTAGCTATTTTTATTAATGCCAATATATTGATCACCCATGACAATTTTCAAGTCTTTAAGGTTCCTGATCCAGGAGAAGAATAAGGTTAAAGATTTCAAAATTGATCCAAATTACTACCCCCTCTCCCCTAATGCTCCGCATCTGGTGGCCCTACATTCATGCTTTCAGCTATTTTATTTTAGATCCATATGCTTATCATCCATGCCAATATTGAAGTCTGTAGTTCCTGGTTCATTAGAAGATGAAGGTTAAAGTTACAAAATTTTCACAAAAGTACTACCCCCTCCCCCCTGGTGCTCCGCACCTGGTGTTATTACAGTCATGATTTTAGCTATTTTTATTAAGGTCTATGAGCTGATCCTCGATGCCAATTTTCAAGTCTGTAGGGCTTGTGGTTCATCAGAAGAAGAAGGTTAAAGTTACAAAATTTTCACAAAAGTACTACCCCCTCCCCCCTGGTGCTCCACACCTGGTGGCATTACAGTCATGATTTTAGCTATTTTTATTAAGGTCTATAAGCTGTTTATCCATGCCAATATTCAAATCTGTCAGGCTCCTGGTTCATCAGAAGAAGAAGGTTAAAGATTCCAAATTTTCACAAAAGTACTACCCCCTCCCCCCTGGTGCTCCGCACCTGGCAGCCCAACAGATATAATTTTAGCTATTTTTTTTCAGGTTTATGAGCTGATCATCCATGCCAATTTTCAAGTCTGTAGGGCTCCTGGTTTCAAAGAAGAAGAAGCTTAAAGATTACAAAATTTACCCAAAGGACTACCCCCTCCCCCCTGGTGCTCTGCACCTGGTGGCCCAAAAGATATGATTTTAGCTAATTTAATTTAGGTCTATGAACTGATTATCCATGCCAAGTTTTAAGTCTGTAGGACTACTGGTTGAGAAGAAGAAGAATTTTAAAGATTTTCTTAAAATTTCACTGTTTGTTGCCATAGCAACCAGAGTTTTTCATGGATTTCAATTCTTTTAGCTATTTTTGAAGGGGACCACCTAAGGAACATTTCTGTAAAATTTGGTGTTAATTGGCCAAGTAGTTTAGGAGGAGATGTCGTTTAAAGAAATTGTTGAAGGATGCCGGGTGACGGACGACCACCGACGACCGGACGACCGAAAGACGGACGAAAGGTGATCACAATAGCTCACATGAGCACTTCGTGCTTAGGTGAGCTAAAAATTCACCAAAGGAATATTCAGGTAAAGTTTCATTGAAATCTACTCAGTGGTTCCTGAGGAGATGTCGTTCAAAGATTTCGGGCTCAAAAAAAGCCCCACCCTGCCACACCCATATTTCTGGGCCAATCAAAATTTCGTGAACAATTTTTGAAAAGGGTGACCCTAGAAACATTCTGGTAAAGTTTCATTGAGATCAGCACAGTTATTCAGGAGGAGATGTTGTTCAAAGATTTAAAAGTGAAAAAATGCCCCACCCTGCCACGCCCATATTTATGGGCCAATCAATTCTGGCATAGTTTCATTGAAATCGGCCCAGTGGCTTAGGAGAAGAAGAAGTTTTTCTCAATCGTTAAAGACAGACAACGCACAACGGACTCAGGGTGATCCTAGTAGCTCCCCTTCAGCAAGTTGTGCTCAGATGAGCTAATAAAACTATACATTTGTGCAGACTGATCTTCATCCATACCTCCAGCAGAAATATTCAGCATAAGGGTTATGGAATTATTGGGTAGAAGATCATTAATAAACTAGGAATTTTATGTTTAGACACCTAAATTGAAAGAACATACAAAATATAGTTCTCTGAAACAAAATATCCCTATCCTGACCTTTAGATGAATCGAAGAAATGGATTAAATTGAAAAATGGTCTATATGCCTTTACATGAGCTTTTCTTCAGAAAGAACATATCATTCTAACTGGCCAAGGTTTGATTTAAGATATATTGTAAAAATATGCTCTAATAGAACCCCATCTTCCTTTTCAGAGGTTGATATTGACCTTTTTTCATTAATTTTACAAAATCTTGGAGCCTCTTATAAAAACCCATACCCACAAAATCAAGGTAACTCAACGGAGATTTTATGCACCTATGCAAATGTTAATATTTTGCCCTGATTATATTTATTTTTTGCCATATTTGCACTGTCTGATCAAACATCGATGACTCAATGCAAAACAGTTGTAACTACCTATATAATCATAGGTAGTTACAACTGTTTTGCACTTAGACATCAATGTGTAGCGTAGCCACTAATTAAAGCCAACCACTTTCTAATGGAAATGCAATGATTCTGTAAAAGAACCCCAGGGTTCTATCAGAGCTTTTACGGTATTTAAACAATTGAAAGACAAAGTAAATTTTATTGATACATTCTGAGAAGGGTCATCAAGGGTATTTCCTGCAAAGTCTTGTTAAATTAGTCCTGATCAAAGTTAAGAATAAGCCTTGCATTGAAACACCCATGTTCATGCACCTATGAAAACGCAAGTTCAAATAGGCCCTTTTACCCTTTATCAAGGACTTACCTTACTCCACAAAATAACATGTTGCAATAAAGTTGCAGAATAATTCTTCTTAAAATATGACCTATGTCACGGAAGTGAAATAACTATGTTGAATTTTTTTGATATTACATAGGTATTATTACACTAGTGGAATAACTATGCAAATGAGCTCAGAGCCAATAGCAACACTATTTTTAAACTGCAAAAATGATGTCATGAAGTATATTTTGTGACGTCAGTTTTAAACGGTGTAAAAAGTTACATGGAAAACTGAAATGTTATATTAAAAAATTTAGATGAATTTTCGCAAAAATTCAGGTCATAATATATATCGAATATAAAATTTGTGAACATGAAATACCTAATTTATTAAACTCATCATCTAAAACAGATAAAAACTCGGCAAAGCTTCATTTTTATTAGTTTATAGATGACTTGTTTAATAAATTCAGTACTTTATGACCACTCATTCAATATCCTCTATGTAACAATATGATTATATTTGACTTGAGCTGTACAAAAACACCAAAAACAGAGTACAAATTGCTTTATCCAGTGCTACTGAGAACCTCCTACCTTTTGACTTTATCAAACTCAGATTTCATCTCCTCAGCGAATGTTTCCATACGATGTTTCTCTTTTTCTAATTCTTCATTTAACTTCTCTAGTTCCTAAAAGAGAAACAATTATTATGATATATAAAGAAGTGAAGTTCTTTTCTATTCCATCTTTCATATGTAAATCTGAGATAAAATATCGAAAGAACTTTTAACATATTGCCTGTAAATGGTATTTTTTTTTATTCAAGAATATTTTTCCATTACACAATTTTTTTTAACTTCTTAACCAGGTCACCACAATCCTGTATTGAGATCATTTGTCATTTCAGAAATGATTATAGTACAAATACTTTGCAAATAATTAAACACAAATTCTAATTAAAACACCTTGTACAAAGAAAACATTACAAGTTTCAATTTTTATTTCATTTTTTCAGAAGGCCAAGACAAGACAAGAGGACCATGCTGGCATTGTAGTTAAGGCTTCTTTTCCTGTGAAATACCTTGGAATGTAATCAAAATCAATAGGGCTCTTCCTTATGACCAGGCAAACATCCTGAGCCAAATAGTGACCTCTTAGAGTGATTCCCAAAAATGTCTATTAGGCTCCTTTTCTCATGACATAAGTCAGAATGCATCAATATCAAAAGAGTCAATCCTTATGAGTGGACAAACATCTTGAGCAATTTTGAGCCAAAATTGTGCTTTCTGGGATGGTAACAAGACAAATGTCTTGAAGGTACTTTTTCCCTTCACATTAGCCAGATTGCAACAAATATCAATAGGGATCTTTCTTTAGCCTAGATAAACATCCAGTTAAAGTTTAGAAAGAGTGACCAAAAACTTTGACCTCTTAAGAGCACAAGTGAGATTTTACCTTTTGACCCCATTTTGACCCCAATTCAAAATCTTTGAAGCTTAATGAAAATACATATCCTATAGATCATATGTGTAAAGTTTGGTGGAATTCTGCGAAGTCATTTAGGAGAAGATTTTTTATAATTGTTGGAGGATGTAGGAGAAGATTTTTTATAATTGTTGGAGGATGAACAGACAAATGGACTGACAGATGGACAGACAGACAGACAGATATATGTATCTATCACAATAGTTCACCTTGAGCACTTCATTTTTCCCTAACTATATCCTCCCAGACTTATGAATTCTCTGATGTCATGAACAAGAGCTAAGTTCAAGGAACTTACCCATGTCTTTTCTTTTTCATCAGCCAGTTCCATAACTTCTGACTGGAGTCTATCTGTAAATTAGAGAAAAAACAAGAGTAACCTCACCCTTATGAGGTTAAAGTTAAATGTTGCTTTAAAAAATGCAACTTATTGTTATATTTCAACCAGTCTGGCTAAAGTTTTCCCCAAAATAATTAAGAAGAAAGCAGGCTGTGTAAGCTAACTTCTGACTGCATTTGTCAAGAAAAAATATACAATAAACAGCACGATAAGACTAAGACTGTTAAGACTAAATCTAACTTACTGTAAATACCCTTAGAATTCAAACACCCAAGCGACAGAAAATTATTCTTCTAAAATTCCTAGAGAGTGAAGTCAAAAAATGTCAAGGCATAGAAATGAGGATTAGTAAAAAGCAAGAAGCATTTAATCCAGATCTACAAAATTTATTTGAATCTGCCTGAAACACTCAGTATCAATACGGTAGAATGTAAACAAGATATATCATTAAATTTCAATTTAATATCAAACCCAATTTGAGGACTCAAAATGCATTTAGAATCACATGCTAAATGGCACATTTTAGGAGATGTTGGTTAGAATATTTTGCATTTATATATTTTTTCTACTGTTTAAAACAGAACAAATGTGTTTGCCTTAGGTATAAGATAGGTTTATCTTTCATCTTGTTAACAACAATAGGTATATCAACTTATTATGAAATAGCTTTTGCTGACTCAATGACTGATAAATTTATCTTACAAACATTTTTTTTCATTTACAGTCAAACCTATCTTAATCAAGTACCTAAGGAACCATGACAAAGTGCTAGCTAAAGAAAGGTGCAATTGTTTTATTTTGGAACTCAGAGCTCACTTGCTTAATACAGGTTGCTTGCTGAATACATCTTGCCCTAAGAACGGTTTGACTGTATATGTGATTTGTCACTCATTAAAGGAATATCTATAAACTTTGTAAAATTCATATTGTTGGAGAGAAAGATTCTAGCAGAGCCTAACCAGAGGTCTAATTTCAAACGCAAAATTTAGACCATGGTCATCTGTACAACTTGTGCATTCTGACCAGGGTTGATACTTTTTGTACCTGCAAGACAGTCTTTTTTTTGGATACAGGTCATATATGTGTATAAAGAATAGTTACCAAAGTAGTCTTGTTTCTGTTTAGCCATGGCTAGCCCCTGTTCTTCAAGTTGTCGAATGAGATCATCAGAAATTTGTTGGGTGGCCCAAGTACTGAAATATAGAACTTTCTTCACTATCAATGATCAAAGACATCTAAAGTTAAATCAAGGGGTCAGTGCAAAAGTACTGTTAGTGCCAATGTCATAAGCACCAACACTAGTTTTGCAATGACCACTAAATTATTATCAAATAGTTGCAACTCAAAACAATCAAGAATTTTGATTGGTTTAAATCACATCACATGGGGAAATCCGTTGCACTTTATTCTTTGTATAAAGTACAATAGGTATTTCAGGACCCCAAGTTGTAGGAACTTACCTCCTTCACCTTTCATTACTCATCACTCAAGAATTGAAATGTTTGCAAAAGAACTTTTGATTACAAGCATACATTTCTGATTCTGCGCTGCCATTTACAACAAGTTGACGAAGATCATCAGGCAATGTTCTCAACCTTGATCAATCACACCAATTTTGTTTTAAAATGAAGCAGAACTAGGCAGAAATTTTTTTTTAAAAAATACCTCTAGAAATGTTAAAGTTTTCATCTATTTGTGTCAAATTTGTAAAACTCTGTGCCAGCAAACTCTGATAGTGAGATAACAATACACGTTTATTATGCATCTAAAGACAGATATTATGTATTGATCTATATACACACAACTTATGTATTGATCTATATACACACAACAAGAGGACCATGATGGTCCTAGATCCCTCACCTGAGACTCTTTGAACCCTGGGAAATCACATTAATTAGATAGGCAGATGTCAACAAGGAGATAATTTCTACATAAGATAAATACCATGGAATATATTCAGCCAAGAGAAAGAAGGATATGCCTTTTTGCTCTTTGATTCTATGTATAAAAGTGATGCATCAGGGTGGAGCCCAAATGTGACCCCAAGGTCTTGTTATGAACACACTTGGTAGAATTTCACTAGATGATGCTATATACTAAATATGAAAGCTGTCTGCCTTCTCATTGCAGAGATAAATTTTTTTGAAGATTTTCCTATTTTCACCCATCATGCTCAGATGAGCTAAAAGGGATGCGCCTGGTTGGAGCCCAAATATGACCCAAAGGGCCTTGATATGAACAGACATGGTAGGGGCCGACTAGATGATGCTTCATACCAAATATGAAAGCTGTGTGCCATCTGGTTTAAGAAAATAAGATTTTTAAAGATTTTCGCTCTTTGATTCAATGTAAAAAGGGTTGCCCCCAAATGGAGCTCAAATATGATCCAAAGGTCTTGATATGAACAAACTTGAAAGAGGTTCACTAGATGATGTTACATACCTAATGTGACCCGTCACGCAAAAAGGCACCATCTGGGTAGTGCATAAAGTGTGATTCCCAGTCAAGACTGCGCTGACTGCGCAGTCTTGACTAGGGTTGAAACTTTTTGCACCAAGCTTATTTTCTGAATCTAGAATGATCAATCTACCTTCCAGTGAAAGAATTTTTGACATGCAACTTGCGGTTGACTTATGCTGGATTTTATCTCTTTATCAATAAGTCATTTTACAGAACTCCCAGATGGTTCCATTTTGCATGATAGGTAACAAATATGAAAGCTGTCTGCCTTCTGGTTTCAGAGTAGAAGCTTTTTGAAGATTTCCCTTTTTTACCCTTCCTGCTTAGAAGAACTAAAAGGGATGTGCCTCCGCAAAGCCGAAATATGACCCCAGGGTCTTGATATGAACATATTTGGTAGAGGCCCACTAGATGATGCTACATATGAAATAGGAAAGCTGTCTGCCTTCTGGTTTCTGAGAAGAAGATTTTTAAAGATTTCTATCTTTAATTCTATGTATAAAGGTGTTAGTAAAGGAGGAGAAGATGTTAAGGTAACTGTGCTCAGAGGATATTGTCGAATTTTCGACTTTCTTAAAACCTCACTATAATTGCTGAAATTTATATTTGAAATGAATGCATTAGCTTACACGCAATGAAAAGGATCCTAAGCTTGCCCATTTGACGTTGTGATGTCATTAAAGGGCCAACCCCTTGTCGACCCGCCAAAATCAGTATTTGCAAATATTTTCAGAATTAATCAGTCGATTTTTACGAAAAAAGTTTCAGTTAGAAAGTCCCAGAACGCCCGAGCTAGTCGTTTAATTTCTGTGCACATTCAAATAGAAAAACAGGCCTGGAACACTATATACTTCGCTAATTTTAAGATTTGATGTTCCTTTATTTCATTTCATTTTTTGTAAATAAATAGAAATATCTCAAAATTTTGCCCGGTGACCTATGCTGATATTTTGTTATTTTGAAGCGAAATGAATATGCTTTGCTTTAATCAAATAAAAATGATATGTCTTCGGGTTAGATTTTTTATCAAATTTGATTTTGTGAAGTTGTTGCAACATTTTACATTGAATTCCACATCACACCAAAACAATCTGTACTATGCTTATTTGGAGCCAATCTTCATGCAATTAAGTATTCTAAAATATTTGAAATTAAGGTTTAATGTAAAATATAGGCTTCAGAAGTATCAAATCTGAATGGGATTTTAAGAAATACAAAAATTCACATAATTTTTCATTTGTTTAAAAAGACAGCTTTTGTAAATATCTGACACAACTTTGAAATATCCTTTGATTTTCGATATCTTCACGGAATCGAATTTTACAAAAAATCTAGCCCGATGACACATGGTTTTTATTTCAAAAATCTTCAGCTGAATGGTTAAGCAGCAACATATCTAAATTTCAGCATAGGTCACTGGACATATTTTCGAGTAAAAAAGCAAGATTTTCAGGAACTGCACTTGAAAACAGCAACGCAGAAGGCATTAACATTTAACTTGTTAGAGTTTATTGTATTTCTTACACCTATATCTTTCAATTAAAACATAACATCAGGCGTTTTATACGAAGCAAATGGCGTTTTCAGGATGAAAATTGATTCATTTTTTCTGAAAAATTATCAATTACTGAATTTGGTCCCTAAAAAAGGGGTAAGCCTCTTGATGACGTCATGACGTCAACTCTAGGTCCTGTAATCCCTTTTAATGACTCAAATATGAAAGGGGGTGCTTCAAAGTTCATTTTTATCGCATATGGCATGATTTGCAGGCGATTTAAAATTTGGACCTAAAATGGCCCTCTATGTGGGAAGGGAAATTAAGGGAAATTGTGGACGACAGACAGCGCACAACAGACTACTGGCGACAGAGCTGGACATTGTACTATCACAATGGCTCACCTTGAGCACTAAAAGGTGAGCTAAAAAGTGGACTTGAACCTTTTTTAATTTTTTTTCAGAGTACTTAATTATTTCTTGCATGTAGATCTAAAGGTTTGCAATTATATGGGCCAAGTGTATTTTTCACTCAGTTTATTGGAGTAAAGTGCAATTACCTTAGCACATGGCTTTAACATAACGCCTTACATTACTTGCCATGTGCTATTAGGAAATAGCACTTTATACTCCAATATACACTCATCCCTATATTGTTTGTAATGAGTCCTTTTTCTTTCCATACAACAACCATGGTCATATGAAAATTGGGCCCCTGTCTCATACAAGTGACTAAGAAGTGGAAAATCCAAAAAGGACCTTACGACACTAGAGTGTAGTATGTGACCATATTTGTTAATTAGTTTATAAGTAAGTTCAAGTATAATGTTTCCAAACAAAGTAGGACAAGTTTTTCATATCAGCTTGCACATTTGTTACTTTGATATCTGTTAAATTTTAAAATTATCAAGTACTCCACAGCAAAGTGTAAGCAGTGCTCTGCTTTTGATAGTCTTGCAGTTTAAGTTTTCAACATAAGTTATAAAATAAATTGGATTACATACATTCTTGTGGATTTCGTAAGAATTTCTATCCATTTTTCTCTCTCATATTCATTTTCTGCTGCCAATGTCAAATTGCCCTGAAATATACAAGGAAATCATTATTCTTTTTAACCCTTGCTATGCTAAATCAAGAATGTTCCTGCTTTTGCATATTGCAGTCTGAAAATCAGTAAAGTTTAATAAATTTTAATGCAAAAGACAAGAAGTGCTTGGTCCCCTGATTTGCTTCACAAGCCTGAATATTCTGATAATGATCACAAGAGAATGGTAATGCTCTTTAGAAAAGAAGAGTAGCAACCTACATGAACAAGAGGCTCAAGAGGGCCTGTATCGCTCCACTGGCTGAAATGTCTACCTGGGTCTGCCCAATATTGCACCAATATACTCAATCACCATTAACCTGCATACCCTTTAGCCATCTTATCAACATAACCAACATAAAGGTGATTGCAAAAAGTCGACCATTCTAAACACATTTCCAGGATCAATTCAAACAAAGAAACATTCAAGATTCACAGAAATAAGTCCAATTGAAATCAGCCAAACAGTTTGGGAGAAGAAGATTTTTAAAGATTTTAACCTAGAAAATGCCCGCCCTGCCATGCCCTTATTTGGGGGTCAATCATTTTTTTTTTAACAATATAAGTAAATGGTCACCCATGAAACCTCCATGCAAAATTTCATTGAAAGCAGCCCAAAAGTTTGGGAGGAGAAGATTTTTAAAGATTTTAAAGTGATAAATGCCCTGCCCTGCCACACCCATAACTGGGGATCAAACAAAATTTCTTAAACAATTTATGTAATGTGTCACCTGAGAGACATCCATGCCAAGTTTCATTGAAATCAGCCCCATGGTTTGGAAGGAGAAGATTTTTAAAGATTTTAACCTGAAAACATGCCCTGCCCTGCCACACCCATATTAGGGTGTCAAGCAATATTAATACAAAAGACAAAATCATACTACTAATAATTTAATCAGCAAAAACAATAAGCAAAGGGTGCATCAACAAAGTGATATCTATTTATAGACTGTATAATGAAAGATTATGCCAATAAATAGATCAACAGCCATTACTAGTCCGGCAGCAAAACTCAAAATTTCACTTTAACCATGCAATGCCGTCTATAGAAAATATTTTTGCATTTTTAGAAAGGGGAGACATTGTACATCAAGAGTCTGGTTGATGCCACCTTGGCATCATTGGGCAACTCGCTAGAAACAAGATGGCATCCAAGATGGCGTCCAAGCCAATTGTCAAAATGATTTCGCCTTTTATATTGTTCTTATTGTAGCCAAGGCGTTCAAAATCGTCCTTAATTGCATAAATAAGTAAGAATATTTTAAATAATCATTCAAAAAATACATTTTATCATGTTAACATACAATTTCTTGAAATTTAGTTAATAAAGGGAGATAATTTTTACTAGAAATAAGTTAGTATTTCCATATAAACAAATTGCTTACAATTTGGTCATTGGTTTTACAAGATATATCATTTCTTTAATATGTCATCGTGACACTTTATGAAAATTTATCTTATCAAATGGATTATCCATATCTTAATTGCTACATATGCTTTTTAAACACATGAATTGATCTGCTTTACACATCTTTTGCGGTGCTCATTTTCCACTCCTATTCATTTTGAATCAAAATAGCCAGTTTGGCTGAAAACAAATAATCAAAAGCCTATAGGGTTAGAAGTCAGTTAGCTAGTAACAACCCCCCCCCCCCTTTCTTCTCAAACCTCACCTGCAAATTCATAGGCACAGGGAAGAGAAGAGACGTATATTCATTTATCCATTTATACGCTAAAAATTGAAAAAAATCTCAAGTTCTTTTGCATTCCAAGCTTTGATACTCTTTTGCAAAGGGTGCATTATAATTTCTAATAGATCGGTTGTCTAGAATATCAGAACATTCATTAAATGATGAAATTATAGAAATTTTACAGAAATTAGATAAATTTGTCCTATATGAAATCGACACCTGAAAAGTGAAGAACTTCTATTTTAGCGAAATTACTACAATAAAGGTCCTATAACTATAGCATTTATATTCTTGGAATATTTCAAGGATAACAGATATCCTTTAAGTATAACTACACCAGATAAAACGGCATCCGTAGCCAGTTTTATCATGATAGTCATTATATGTATGATCTTGTTGATTGATTATATACTTAATTCCAAAAGAAAGTGTACACTTTTAAATTTCAAAAAAAAAGTTCGCCATTTACTGTCATATATTTCAGTACAATAAAGCTCGACGGTATTATCAAAGGATCTTTTGAGCATACATTCACAAGGTTCGCAAACATTCTTTAGTCATGTGCGTTTTCCCTTTTTCATGCACAGAAGATGAATAGTTGATCTGAATTTGCATTCAGCTAAATTATTGCGGATTGCTTATTTATAAAATTGCATCTTCATTACAAGTGAACACAGCGTGAATATACAATTAATTCTCAGAGGAGAAGGTGTAATGAAGGAAAACCAGTCCTCAAAACAATATGACCTGGCTTCTTGTATGCAATATTTTGGCGAAATCTGATTTTATGTCCAAATTCCACGAATTTCAACTTAATTTAATTGTCAATATTACTCCCTATATTTCTTTAAACTTTGTAGAAATCTGGAGACAGAGATATTAAAGAAAATAGAAAAGAGAAAAGTGTTTTTTTAGTTTTTGAACTCGGATAATATATTGTCTTTCCACTTTTTATCAAAACTGTCTCACTAAATTCGAAATTCCTTCATCCAGATATGTACATTGTCAGCCGTGTGTTCATACAAACAAACAATTTTGTTGAAGACCTCAAAATGTAAACCTGTGTTATTCAATGAAAGGCATCACATGGGTGTTTCAAGAAGCTCTAGATGTTTTTATTATTATTATTATAGTTTTTAACCCTTTGCTGTTTAATCCCTGATTGAGAAAGCATTGTGAAAAAAGAAGAAATTGCTTCTGACAAGCAATTTCTTCTTTTTCCACACTGTTTTCTACCCTACTAAATGGTTATTTTTCAAATTAAATCCACTTTATATTTTCTTATGCAAAACCTTTGAATTTGGGCAGGTCCAAAATTTTGTATAACAGGAAAGGGTTAAAACTACTACCAACTTTTATGGATAGCTGGCCTAGCTAAGGCCCCGTCTTTATCCTGCAACACGACATGACCATTCTCTTGGTGAATTCTAACCTACAACCAACTAAATACGAGAACAGTAGGGTGGCCACTGTGCAATATAGTCAAACCTGTGTCAGCGTCCACCTGCATTCAGCAAGCAACCTGCATTAAGCAAGCGGCTTTCTTAACAGAATAACACCCTGAGACATTGAATTGTGATCAAATGACTGTTATGACTGCTTTTCATTAATTTCCGCCTCTATCGTTTTTCTTTAATAAAATAAACACCGAACCTTTTTTTTGCTTGTATATATAAGTGTATTTGAATATGTTACTTCCAGTGCGCTAATGCGACTAGATTGTACTGTATTGAACTGATATAACAAACTAAATGTTTAGTTTATTCTGAACTTTCCAAAAATTATCAATTTGATTGTCATGAAAATGAACTCACAGTGTTTGAAATATGCGCAATATCCGCGCCGTTTTAGGTAAATTGTCTAGCAAGTGATAGTAGATAGCAAACCTAATTTCATATTGATGCATCTCCTCTGGCCTTTATGTTCTATTACACGATTCTTGGTGGTAAAACTTTATATGTAAGAAAGGTTCGGACTTATTGTGATTAAATTGTTTAACTCTGATTTTGAATCACATCCCTCCAAACTCATCCCTTGTCCATCCTGCTTGAAAAACATCCCCTTTCACCAATTTTGGCGGCCATATCATATATAATTCATACTCATCTTAATACACCTTTTTTGAAGTGTAAATGTCTTAAGTATGATGTTTTATAATTTTGAATATCATTTTGTAGCATTTGGAATTATGTCTTGACTACATTTGTAACAAACATTATAGAACATTTCTAATTTTGGCGGCCATCTTGTATTTTGGCGGACATATCTTAATTCTATTGCATGATATAAACATGAAAATATTCTGCCTTAAGATTTTTTCTGAAATTCAGATACCTTTGGAATTATATCTCTACTATATATCATAAGCATAGTAGAAAATCACTTTCTTTGGCTGTCATCTTAAATTTTGGCGGCCATATTATATTTCTATATCGTACCTCAACCAAGAAAATATCTAAACTCCTACCCTTCTGCAATTTTGATACCATTTGGATCATTTTGGGTCATTTTCTAATCATATGGGACAAACATTATGGAAAACATATTCATTTTGACAGCCATTTTGGATTTTGGCAGCCATCTTGGATTGCCCAATGATGCCAAAATGGCATCAACCGGATTTCATATCTGGTGACCATATCTACAACTTTCAGCAATGAAATTTTCTATAGACGCTATTGCAAGGTCATGCCCTGGTGCTGCCGGACTATAAACATCAATGCCAAGTTTCATTGAAATCAGCCTTATGTTTTGTGAGGAAAAGATTTTTAAAGATTTTAACATGGGAAAAATGCCCCCCCCCCCCTGCCACACCCATGATTTAAGAAAAGGATCACCTAAGGAACATCCATGCCAAGTTTTATTTACAATTACAATTCATTCATACAATGATTGTTTAGAGGAAATTGACACTTAAAATTAAAGGGAAAACGGCATAAAACACTTCAATTGGAATCAGAAAATGATTACTAAATAAAATCTCCCCGACCATGTTATGTATAGCTCCTGGGAGCATTTATTTGGAGAAATACGGTAACCCTAAGATTACTTTCTTTTCATGTAAAAAGAGTTTGTTGCAAGACTCTACTTAGTGTCTATACAATGATGGCTGTATTGATACTTAGTCCGATTTTGCGCTGAACCCTCAATTAATCAACTGCATTTCTACTTTTGCAATAATGCTTTCAATTGTGACAGCAAAAACCAGTATTGTACTATGGTTATGAGCTTTAAATGCCAAGGCTCCATTAGAATGCAATAAATGAATGAATTATGAATGAATTTCCTCACTCAAGGTATTTCTAGATAAAAAATGCAGTAAGACTTATCCGGCTGTTCACTACAAATTGCTGTTGTACAAAGAATGATTAGCAAGTCTGGTAAAGGGCTAAACACATTAAACATTACATCAATTTTCATTAATGTATGAATACCTTTCGGGCAATAGCCTTTAGTAATCTTAAACAAGAGGCACTTGAGCACCTGATTAGCTCCACAGGCCTGAATCTTCCGATAATGATTGTATGAGAATGAAAATGATCTTTAGAAAAGAAGAAGTGGAGTGACCTCACTGCAAATTACTTCCAGAGGTCAATGTATGGTAAAAGTAGATCCTTTATAGAAAAAGTAGTGCAACATTGAAACATTGTCTCTGAGTGTAAAATTCTAACCCTTATGCTCATTTTTGTTATTTCACCTAGTTTTGCATCATTTCTCTGATTTTTGAACTATTTTTCAAAGGGTCACCCAAGAAAAATTCTGCCAAGTTTGGTTGAAATTGGTTACTGAGGAGATATTTAAAGAACTGTTGACAACTTCCAAGGGACTACAAACAAAGGGTGATCACAAAAGCTCACCTTGAGCATGTTTTGCTCAGGTGAGCTAATAAACAAAGAGCATGATAGACCTTTAGAATTAACAGTGCACAGTAGGACACCAGCACTGACCTAGAGGCCAAAGGTATGACAAAATCTTGTCCCTTATACCTAACAAAAAGATTGTTAACATTTAAATAAAAGATAATTGTTTTATATCTTAACAAAAATATCTTCATGAAAGAAAAGGTAAAATATTTGACAAATTAATTGCAAACATGCAATACTGATGAGCAAGCCAAATAGCCAAAGGTGATATCCTATATATCAAATGAGAACATTACATGTGGTTTTCTTAAATACTTACATATATGTACCATTTAATGTGGTGAATGGAAATTTCCAAGGAAAATAATGTGAAAACAGGAGAAATTTCTTGATACAAGCAATAGCTCAGTTGCCTTCAATGTTTTCAATTATTTTTTAAAATAAATTTCGGGGGGGGGGGGGGGGGGGGGGGGGGGGTACCATTCCCACAACCCCTTTTTTGAAGGCCCTCAAGAATAAGTAAGCCATTGTGGAAAAGACAAGCAATTTTTAAATCCTACAAGGCTTTAAACCAACAGGATTTTAAGGGACACAGGTTTTGCGCATCTAAGACGCAAAAAGTAGTCAGGAACCTCAAAACGAAGTGATATGAGTCCCATGGACCCTTTAGGAATCAACTTCAGAAAAAAATTGAAGACTGCTATAAACAGTCTTCAATTCTTTGCTGAAGTCCAAACCCAAATATTGTTATTCTTCTATCAATTTCTTTACCCTTATATCCTAAAAGAAATAGTCTATACTTTAATCAGAGAATCCTAAAATGTAAGAAAGGACCCCTTAAGATCCCAAGAATTGAGTCCTTTGGGCCCTATTTTGTTGATGTCAGACTAAAACCCTGCTACCAATCTAAAGCTACAAGCCTTTAAGTTTGTCACCTGGTAGTGTAATGTAGTCTGTAGTTGCTTTAATTCGTCCCAGTCTAATTGATTAAATGCATGGAGTTTTTTCGCGGCATTCAACATTTTTTCAGTTGTATTGCGACGGCTGGAGCACCTAACAATGGAGTACTGGTATTTCTCTATTTCTCTCACCAGTACAACCATCATATCCGTTCCTAGCCTCCAGCTGCTATCTCACATAGGTCTACATTTAAAACAAGCTATTGGTGAGAGACAAATAGTCAGAAAGAATGAGTGCAGCCGTCAGGGATCTAACCTGGGACCTCTAGATTGATAGTCCAATGGGCTACCAACTGCGCTATGATGGAGGCTGGACCTGTCTATTAATTTGACCCATGTAGTGAATTAATATAAGGATAATCCATGTGTTTGAGGTTGTTAAATTTTCGCTTAAAGCTCGGAAAAAGGGTTTAATGCCCGAGTTCATTGGTTCAGACAAACAAGTTCTTGCATGGAATGTCATCAACAGAAAATCACACCAATGAAAAGACTCATCTGCATCTGCTGCTATCCCTTTTTTTAACTTTTAATATCTTATAATTTTTCATTATATGCCTAGTATGTCAGTCACATGAAAAAATTAAACAAAGGCTTTGCAGAGCAGTAACCTTGACTTGTCAGTGACCTTAGCTTGAATGAAACCTTTCTGTTTGAAATTGTAGGAGTTGTTTGGCCCACAAGAAATATGACACTTTTTTTCAATTCAAGGACAGATCATTCAAGAACATCTGCAGTGGTTTAAGTTTCAAAAGTGCATAATAAGGTACCATAGAGATACAGTAACACTGCAGGGATAATTCTGGCTCAGAATTTCATGTGCGAAAATTCTCATTCAGTCAGAACTTTTGAAAAATACCATGTTTTCAATGGCTTATTCTAAATTCTTTGTTAAAAATATATTTTGGTGAGAGATTTTTCTCTCATTTAGCCAATTTGAATGAGATTTCTGGCAGAGAAATGAGAGAATTTGCAAAGATCTTGGCCAAAAATGATCTCTGACACCGTCAAAAATTTCAGAACAATCCAATTGCACTAATTTTTAACTATTTTTTTAGGTCAAGGGCAGATAATTCAAGAACAAATTGACATTTCAAAACAATTTTGCTTTTCAGCAAAACAAGACATCAAACAGTTGAATGGCATCATTCAATTCACTCCCGTTCAAACTGAAGGAGAAGTTGTGCACACAAGAAATACAGTAATTTTTGTCAGTTCAAGAAAGATAATTTAAGATAATTCAAGAGCCACTGGAGCGATCTTAGTTTCCTAGGTCTCATGAACAACTAGACATCATTGAGAGTTAATGTGGCAAGTTTAAGCTCATTCCTGGGGATAGTTCAGAAGGAGTTCAAATAAAATATTTGATGTAGTACTATAAAAGACTGCCTAATAATAATATTCATTTCTGTACAACTTGTTGAATAATACATCATTTAGTTTAGGAGAAAATGATTTAAGAAGGCATCACTGCATACTATGTATGGAAATGACCTTTTTTTAGGCCTGTCACCTTTATGCTTATAGAATAAAGGTATTTCACGTAATTATCTCCCTTGCGTACTCTCCAGTCAAATTTACATAACAATGCAAACCAGGGGGCGTCCTTCTTTTTTCCACTCTTTATTTCATTGAAATTTATGCGAATAAATCAGTCGATTTCAACTATTAATAAATAGATCATTAATCTTTTATAATTCAAACTAATACTTAAATGTCATTAGAAACTATTTCGACCGCTTTTAGTAATGTTGACAAAAAGCAACGTTTGATTTTAGTTGGGTGGAATGAATTGCAGATATAACTCTTCAGAGTTTATCCACTTGATGAATTTATATTTGGTCGAAACAGATACCCTCCATCGAAAATCTACCGTTTTGAGAAATCACTTCAATATGATAGTTTGTATGAATTTCTTTCATTTTGACTATTCATTTTCATTATTTCAATACTAGAACTAGTCATTGTTCGTCACAAATCGATCGTAATTGATTAACTAGAAAATACAAAAAAAAAGAGATTAAAATAGAGAGATAATAAAAAACAGACAACGAAAACGGCAGACGACAGAATGCAAATTCGACACATGTTTTTTTTTTCTCTCTCTCTCTCTAACAAAAAATAAAAGAAAACACAAAACCATATCGAGAGTGAAAGATAATGTGAAAAGGGGAGAAATAGTTCCACCGTAGGTTTATTATTACGAGTTGCTTTTTCATTTTAATAATGATTCAAATTTGAACACATACTTGCATTGGGAAGGGCTTTTAAATACATTGGAAACGTGCATTCGCTGTTTCGAAATTAAAGATGTGTAGTTCTGAATTTCACTTGATTTCTTTTCGTACAGCCTTTTTTTTAACACTCACCTCTTACGAATCCAATTAATTTTCCAAATTCATGAATTATTGAACGCATTATTTAGATACCCCTTTTATCGATATATATTGATCTTGAAGATGTGATAGAAGTTAAATACGATTACCATGATTATGTAATACCATATGTCACATACGACGCTTTATTGTCACCAGTACTATGTTTATTTAGCGCATGTGTTGTAACTTATAACTGCTGCCTTGGTGTTTTACCGCTCTTTGATCTGGGGTCTATGGCATATTGAAAAACCCTTTCTAAAATCATAAACAAACATGAAGATTAAATTCAGCCCTACATCTTTTAATGCTAAAGTTTTATCAAGCATTATGAAAAACAACAGTGCTGCAAGGGGCTTGTGCTAAAATATTTTAACGATTCTAAATGAGTATCAGCTATATGGCCCCTATACGATAAAAACATTAATCTAACTTTAACTAAGTCTGGTCTTTCTGTGCTTTTTAAAAAATACCACGTATTTATCTATTTGATATTATCATTAAATATTTCCTTAGTTTGAAAATTTCTTGCGCAAAAAAAACCCCACCCGCTGCTGTGAATAGATAACTTTTTCACAAAGAAATATATATTGCACGGTCAAAATACATTGTTTCACATAGGCCTACTTTTCCTCAATCATGATTCACAGAGTGAAAGATCGTCAATGTGTTGGTTTCAGTTTTCTCTTTGCCACGAAGTTTCAACAGCGCAATATCACAAACAATCTATGAAACGAGGTGGCGTATTTGGTTGGATTATTCACTCAACGATTTATTTATTTATTTTATTTTTTATTATTGCTTTTTGCAAGAATACATTTCCGTGTCTCAGTGTGTTAATTACGATGTGATGGTTATAATGTTTTATACAAAGAAATTACTATATAAAGAAATGATTGAGAAGGCTACGTTTTTGTTTTTTTTTTTAGTAATACATGTATTGGTATTTTAATGAAAAGAGCGAAATAATTGATAAGATCTGAATAAAAAAGGGAATAATAAAAGAATAAATATTATTCAAAGACAAACTTTGATGACAAAATTTAAAAAAAGGTCAGTACATAATTACCAACAAGAAATACAAAATACTTCTTCATAGGTCAGGAACGCGAAATAGTGTTAGATTAATATAAGTTAATCAAAAGCAAAAAGTAGAAAAATGACAAAAATAAGAATGAAGAAATAAAGCATTAAAACTACATTCTAATTATGTGTAAAAATAACTTTGATTTCGTTTCTAACGACGAGTATTTTGTGGTTTAAAATATATTATTTTTCTATAAACTATTACTGGACTAAAATGACAATGCCCCCTCGTTTGTATAAGGGGCGGAGTCGAGAGATTTCCGCGCATGCGTAGACTTTTGTGAAATAGGTCTATTTAGATGCAGCTATAATTAAGCATTTATAACTTATTTATTCTGGTTAAGATTTAAGCTAACACAAGTAGAAATTTTGCACCTGGGTACCTGATATGTTACTCGCGGGTACTAGAGTACCCCATGTTTACTGTTCATATATTTATTTCATCAAGTAAAGTTCCGCAAGAAAAAGTGAGGTTTGAGAAACCGTTATCTCCTATCATTTTCAATGTAAAATTGATCTTTGATCACTCACTGGAAATTGCAGGTCTAAAATACAAAGGCAGATCCAGATTTTAATTCTGTAAAGGGGTTCGAATATACAAATTCTGACATGGTTTTAAGGGACACCGGTAGTAGCCAGGACATGTCTGACTATCTAATGTAAGTCTGTAAGACCATCTGAAAATCAACTTTAGAAAAGTATTGAAGACTGTTTTAAACAGTCTTCAATTCTTTTCTGAAGTTGATCTCCATTGGTACATAGTGTTTATACAACTGTCAGGTATTTGGTAACGAACGATTAAGGACCCGTGGTAGGAAAGTTACCCTTCCTGATACCTGGGTACTTAAGTAATTATCCCAGCTCTAGTTAAGGTATTTTGAACTCACCTCGATTTCATCAGATGAAATAACAAAGGCAAACTGTTGACCTTGTTCTTTACTGGTATTAATCATACAGGCACCCAGTGGTACTGCAGCCTGAAAATATAAATAACTTGGAATTTAGTAACAGCAACATACAGTGTGGATCCAGAGGGGGTTCAAACAAACCCCCTCTGAGGTTATTTCATGTTATTTTTGTGAGAAAATTCAATCATAATTGGGTTAAAGTTGGAAAACAAACTTCCAGATTTTTGTAGGGCGTCAACAAAAAGGGATTGCAAGGGCTAAAAAGTAAGGCTTACAAGGGTGCTCTCTTAAGGATTCAGAGTCCTTGCTTAAAATATAGACTATTTTGTTCTAACTATCCTCTTGTTTTTGTGCAAATATTGAAATATTCTCTGGATTAACTTCACAAAGTGTTAGATAGAGATGAAACTTTTAGGGGATCAACCTCAAACAAGAGCTGTCAGTGACAGTTTATGCTCCCTGAATAAGTGCTTGATAATTAAGTATGCTTTTAATCAACAGTAAAAATTTACTCAAAACAGTTTACCATGAAAACACAGTTTAAATGTTTGTTTCTCTAGTGAGATTTAATACTTCATTTCATGAAAAACAAAATAATTTCACTTTTTACGAAAACATAACTTTTTGTTGTTCTCTAAATGAAATATAAATGGATCTTACACTGAAACAATTTTCTACCCTTTATATATATAACTTGAGAAAAAAAATCGTGATGGATCGACTTATGAACAGTTGCACAGATGATACCAATCTTTACTTTCAGCGGTGTATAAAGAATGACTTTTTCCAACAGAAAAATGGTAATTGACAAGAATTACATTATTTATCATTAAAGACACTGCAGCTTTACACCAATCCACATGGTTTGATGGTCGAAGTTTTAATGGTGGTAATTTTGACAATTTGACCTTGACTAATAACCTTGTCTTAGATATCTACTGAAAGACTTTGACTGATGACCTTGATATATAGTTTCGTGATCACTGCACAAAGGAGCAAAAAGGCTGGGGCTGTGGCCTTGATATTATCCAACTCACGAGAGAGATAGTCCTTATCACAGTTAGTAATAATAGTTCTCTTATTTGTGGTCCTAAAAATGTCACAAACATTTTTAAATGTAATAACTCTTGCATCAGGAAATTTGCTTTATTTCCAAACAGTGCTTATACAACATTCGAAGTAGCGGGTAATGATTTAGGACATGGGTAGGTATATTACTCTGACGGATGTCACTCAACATTTCAAAGCTATTACTGACGTCATACTAAGTTTACATTTTACACAAATTAGATCTTGAAAAATGACCTATTCTTTAACTGTTGAGGTTGAAGTACTGTATTTCTCCTAATAAACACTCCCCGGAGCTATACATAACATGGTCAGGGCGCTTTTATTTAGTGGGCATTTTCTGATTTTAAAAAACATTAAAATTGATGTCTTTAAGGCCCTTTTCTTTTAATTTGAGGTGAAATTCATCTCAAATCAGAGAGGAAATCTCAAAAAAATCCTAAAATTAAGGCATTTGAAATGGGTTTTCTTAGTAAAAATGTAGGGGTGCTACTATTAGGGAGGGCACTTTTACCATAGGAAATGTGGTAAGTACTGTCAGAATTTCAAGGTCTTGTCCCAAGCAATAATTGTCATTGTGAATAAATATGACCCCTCTATCACTTAATACAATTGAAAAAAGATCTAGCCTGTGTTAAAGTTTTGGCAGACAAATGGATAAACTTGGACAAACAGACATACGGACAGGGAAAAAAACAATATGCCCCTGATCTATTTGGGGAATTAAAAAGGTATGCTGTAGATTTAAATAAAGCAAAAGAATTAATTAACCCTTTGCTGCTTAATCCCTGCTTTTTACGAGCCTGTGATTTTATGATTAAGAAAACACTGTGAAAAAAGAAGAAATTGCTTCTGACAAGTAATTTCTTCTTTTTCCACACTTTGCTGTTTAATCCCTGCTTTTTACGTGCCTGTGATTTTATGATTGAGAAAACACTTTGAAAAAAGAAGAAATTGCTTCTGACAAGCAATTTCTTCTTTTTTTCCACACTATTTTCTACCCTACTGAAAGATTATTTTTCAAATTAAATCCACTTTAAATTTTCGTCTGCAAAACCTTTGAATTTGGACAGGTCCAGAATTTTGTAAAACAGGAAAGGGTTAAAGAATTATACAATGTAATCTTGATGCAGATACACAATAAACATCAATATTTGCATTTTATTTAAATGAACACAAAACATAAAAGAAAAATGTACAATCAAAGCAAAATAAATGGGTTAAATTATAACCTGAAACAAGATGTGTTTGTGAAACACGAATGCCCCCGTAACGGCATTTTTTTCGAAGTTTGACCTTGACAGATGACCTTAACCTTGTCACATGACCTTGACTTTGGTACCAGCGGATGCAGATCATTGAGATCTATCATCATGCCAAATATTAGCTTTGTATCTTGAATAGGCTTGAAGATATTGGCAAGGTTAAGTTTTCAGGTTAAGTTTTCGGACAGACGGACGGACAGACAGACAGACAGACGGACGGACGAACGGACAGACGGACGGACAGACAGACAGACGGACATGAGTAAAACAATATGCCCCCGATCTATCGATGCGGGGGCATAAAAAGGGCCTGTAAATGAACACAGGGATCGCCATGCACTAACACCATTCCTCAGGCCGGAGACCTGTGGATTCTATGGAGGACAGGTAGATGTTACTATGCTGCACATTCTTCAGGCCTGTAGTTAATGGCAGTACTTCGAATTTCAATCTGTCCAGCAATTGCCTTTTTAATACTAAATTTACATTACCAAATAAAAACCCTTGTAGAAAAAGAAAAAATTGCTTGTCAAAATCAATTTCTTAGAATCTTTTCCAACAAAGTATTCCTTGCAGTTTATTCCTTTAATTGCTAAAAATCAAAATTGGTTTCATGTAGGACCTATTGGCTAAAGACATATTTATGTCTATTTTTCCTTTGAATGAATGTAATGACAATGTTATCAGGGAGGACCTGCAATACTAAGAGCTAACAGGTCCTTCAGGCTGGTAGCAAAAATAGTAAGTGTCAAACCCTGAAACAAGTGGCACTAACAACACTGTTTAGACGATCACTCTAAACAAAATTTCCTCACATGCATTCTGGCTAAGTGTGAAAAGCCATGACTATTTAGCAGACTTAATGTGTACCTAATCAATAATCTTGGCTAGTTTTCCTCATTTATTCTTGCAAATGGTACCTAAGATCAATTTCTTCACACTCCCTCGCTGATCATACATGTTAGAAATACAGGCAATGTTGTAAGAGTTTATTAGAATCTAGGCCCAAGATCATAAAGCCTTTCT
Source organism: Fragum whitleyi (assembly GCA_948146395.1). Taxonomy (NCBI): domain Eukaryota; kingdom Metazoa; phylum Mollusca; class Bivalvia; order Cardiida; family Cardiidae; genus Fragum; species Fragum whitleyi. The sequence goes on from OX411544.1 coordinate 47,148,385, forward strand.
CATCCATCACTAATACATAGAGGCAATTAGGGGAGGTTTTAACATATGGTAAGAGCATCTACAGCTACCCCATCATAAACACTCATTTTAAGTTTCAAGTATAAGCCACAGTGTAAGATATACATCTTCAAGAGAAATCACAAAATACCAAAACTTTTTGTACAATGAGATGACCAAGACAACAAGGAAGCTATAGCAGCCTGTTAAGAAATAGAGGATAATCGTTAATTTCAGTGTAAGATTGATTTATATTTCATTGAGTGAACAACAAAAGCTATATTTTCACGAGTGGCCAAGCCACGAGTGAAAATAGTTTTTTTTGTTCACAAAATGAAATATTAATTGATCTTACCCGATAAACAAATGATGATTCTATTTCTTTATTGTGAAAATAAGAAAAATGTGAAATTTCTAGGACATATTTTCGTAAAGCGCCTCATTTTGGGTGTGATTGCTATGCAATGTTCATTGTGACGTCACTTATTTGTCCCGCATAGATGACGTTAGATAGAATGAAATGCACAAAAGCAGGGAATAAGTTTTTGATAATTTCACTGCTTTTGAGGTGATATTATCAAGTGATAATCTACTATTATTTTTTGGAAAACCACCATTAAGCATTAAAGAAAAATAAAATATACATTTGTTTGCAAATTTTATCTACAAAGAACTGGTAGAACTACATACAAACAGTCAGAAAATAATCTTTTTTGAGGGCATTGAATTAGAACTGTATGCATGTGGCAGGATAAATTTTCTAAAAGCACTTCTATCTTTCAGCAAAATACACGTATTTCTATTCACTTAACCCTTTGCTGTTTAATCCCTGCTTTTTACATGCCTGTGATTTTATGATTGAGAAAACATTGTGAAAAAAGAAGAAATTGCTTCAGACAAGCAATTTCTTCTTTTTCCACACCATTTTCTACCCTACAGAATGGTTATTTTTCAAATTAAATCCACTTTAAATTTTCGTCTGCAAAACCTTTGAATTTGGACAGGTCCAACATTTTGTAAAACAGGAAAGGGTTAAGTTTGATAATGAGTTGTACTAGTTATGGTTAATGTTTCAAACCTATTCCATACTAGTAAAGAGCCATGGAATCAATATTCTGTCATTGGTGTTATTAGTCTCAATAGATCATAATCAATCAGTGGGACTGGTCATAGAAAACAGTAGAGAGAATATTTATTAAATGATTTCATTTTCCTGTTGATGTGTCCATGAAAAAAGACTGATGGGGGAGGATTTTGCTTTGCATATAACTCCTCACCCCATCAGACTTAATTCATAGAAACATCAACGCAAAAATGAAATTATATCCATTATAACACGATTACAATCCTAAAACTAGTTTAAATGCCCTTTTCTTGGTGTAAAACAGTTTTAAAACATTTTTCTGGATGTTAAATTAATGAATAATTAATGATATTGATGTTAGAAGAAAATTCAATTTGTAAAAAAAAAAATGAAGCTATCTGTGTACACAGTAATACACATGACATATGGACTTCATTGTGAATAAAGATCTATGTTATTTTTTCTTATAAATTTCATTTATGTTTTATGCCATCTTGTATTAATTTAGATTAACAACATCTATCCCCAATACTATCATTACCGCCAGTACCCCATGGGTAACTCTTCACAAATAAATCAACCAACAAAGGTAGTCAAAGACGTTTGTGATCTTTTCCAGTAACTTTAATACTTTGACATATCACAGATGCAGCATGTGAGGGAAGTGATTGATATGATAAATAATGAGCCATCATGTATAACTTCCAGCAACTTCATATGATCAATGAAGCATAGTTATTGAGCAGTCTGAACAGACGTATTTTAAGCAAGAATGAAATTGTAACCTTTATCCTATTGTATTTATATTAAGTCTCAAACAAATTGCTTAGCTTTGGGACTTCACTAGTCAGACTTAAGTACCCCCCCCCCCCCCAACACACACACTAACTACATTGTACATAGAAAAGAGGACCATGATGGTCCAAAATTGATCACCTGAGTAAGCCATCTCATAACATGTCAACCGGGTTAAAAATACCATAGACTGTTAAAATGTAGTGTGGTTTTGAAAAAAAACAAACTTTCAATTTCGTCCAATAAAATTTGATTTTTTTAAAAGAAATTATCATTTTGGTTTTACCTTTTAGGTAGTTTAGTTTTAATATTTTCTCATAATAATATAAAAAGCAGGCTGATCTAAGTCAATTTGCTCTCTGTTCAAGCATTGTGTACAGCAAAAATAGAGTGAATAGCAAAAGATTAACTTTTCATTAAATGCAAGGAAGAGCAAGAGGTCCACATATAAGTGGCAATATTCAGCTGTTACAATTGATTGAATTGGTCTGCTTTTTAAATTTGACTCAATCTATCCAAAAACATCTGTGAAATTGATCTACCTAAATTCTTTTAACAACTTTAGTAGAGCTTCCCACAAGGAACATCCCTGCCAAGTTTCAGCTTAATTGGCCAAATCGTTTAGGTGAAAAAGAATTTTTTCTAAGATGTTTGTGAATTTATGGCCTTTTTGTTACCATGGCAACCAGAGTTTTGGATGAATCAAATTCAATCAACAACTTAAGTTGAGTTTCAGAAAATCCTTGTCAATTTTCAGCTTGATTGGCCCAGTGGTTTAGGAAGAGAAGATTATTTTTTTCTAAGATTTTTGGCAATTCCAATCTTTCTGTTACCATGGCAAACAGATTTTTTTATGGAATAAAACTCTTTAAACAACTTTGGTAGAGCTTTACCAAAGAAACATCAAGTTTCAGATTGATAGGCCCAGTAGTTTGGGAGGAGATGATATTTACAGAAATTGTTGACGGACGGATGGAAAGACCGACAGATGGATGGATGATGGACCGTTGGTGATCAAAATAGCTGACCTTTGTGCTCAAGTGAGCTGAAAGTAGTGTGGAATAAGATCAGACTGCACATCTGTACAGACATCTTCACGAGTCAAGGGTTATCGAATCGATAAGATCTTCTCGAATACCCCTTGACTGAATGAATAGGTATTTGCTGTACGATTTATTTTTAGCCGGCCAATCAAAAGGTCAAACGCGATTTCTGTGACTGCCAATCAGAGAGCTTTTTACAAACGACATCGGTACCTTTTAATCCCTATGGAAACCTGTTGTATCCCGACGACTGTGTAGAAAACCCTTCATTCTTGGATAAAGAAAATGCGTCGCATCGAAGACGCTAACTTTTTAGTACGTTTTTATTCGGTGACAGATAGATTTATAAAATCAACAAAATATAAATCAGTTCCTTTTTATCAGAATGATAGGAATAGTAAGCCGAAAGTTTCCTCATTGTCCATCGTGGTTGTTTCCGAATCTCCCCCCCTTAAATTACATAAAAAATGTGAGTTGGGAATTCACACATTATCTTTCACACGTTTTGTATTTTTGCCGACTTACAAAAATAACATGAAATGATTTTGGGTTAATCTATCCCCCATATTGTTCCATAGAAGAACATTTTGGATAGCATTCTCTTTTTCCCCCCTCCCCCCAAAAGAAAATGTATGAAATAAAAATAAATAAAATTAATGGCAAGTTTGTTTTGTTTTGTTTTTGTTTTTTATTGAAAGCAAATATATTTCTATACTACATAGAATATAGTCAACGGGCGGCAAAACTACTTAATCATAACTTGAATAAGCTGTAGCCACGAGATTTTGGACTACCCCACATTAAAACACGTATATAATATCATATATTTTAGAGATAAAAATCAAATAATCCCTTTTCAATTACAAATACATGTGTAATTCGATTTAGATTGGACATTGCGCGTGATTGCTTTGTTTTAAACGTCGTGAATAAGTTGTTTCATAGCATATCTAAGTTTTAAATTTATCGTAACATTGTGACCGTACCTGCAACATGGGTACTTTTCAAATTAAAATAAATTCAAATAAATAAATAATGAAGACAAATTATAACAATAAACAAATAAATTGATTAATTCTTCAGCTCCCACAATATTCTCACACGAGATTTATTTTACACAGATAGAGGATTTTTACTATAAGTTGTTCTATTATTTTCTTTATTTATTTATTTATTTTCATATTTTATTCTCTTTATTTCTCTTGTCATTTAATGTGTTTAAAGAAAAGTCTGCTGAAAAAGAAGGAGAAAAACTCCCGAATAAAAGAATTCAATGAAAATTCAAGTAAATTATCATTTCTAAATTATTTCTATTTATAGGACGGCTTAATTTTTGAATTTATTTCAAATTTTGAATTTCGCGTACTTCAATATAGATGCATTCTACTATATTGGAGTATGCCATCGATAAGGTCTAAAACATTGAACTTAAACAGGTATTGATTGATTAAATAACTTGAAAATTCAAATAAACATTGAAAAATCATAATACACTGTCATCGAGGGTAGAAAAAGAAGAATTTGAGAACCTTTCAAAGTACCATCAAATTATTAAAAAGATATGTTGTCATTTGAACAGATATAGGAATTTCGATCAGTTTTTGTGATTGTGTATTTCAGTCCTGCTAAGTGTCACAATTACCTAAAACTGAAGGGGTTAAGCGCAATTCTAAGGGTTAATTTCACATCTGGAAAGTAGCCGCGGGGCATATTGATCTAACATACCTCCCGCTGTCGGACCTTTTTGTAAAAAGGTTACTGATTGGCCCGCCTCGTTTTCCGTTCTGTGACGTCACGCGTACAGAAATTACCCATTCAATCAGCCAAGGGTAAGATAAGTAAAACGTTCGTAACCCTTGGTTCGACAAGATGCTGTACAGACTGATCTTAATTTATAATGTCTTCCAAAGCTTTATATGCAAATAGGATATGCAGAACAGCATGGGGTTTAAATGTCTAAATAAATCTTTAAGTCAAAGGTTTGGAAAATACAGTATATACCATTTTCCCCCTAATAAGAGCAGCCTCTCTAATAGTAGCATCCATACAAATTTAACTAAGAAAACCCACTTCAAATTCCTGAATTTTAAGAACTTGTTGAGACTTCATCTCTAATTTGAGATGAATTACCTCTAAACAATTATTTATATGATTGTTTAGAGGAAATTTACCTCAATTTAAAGGGAAAAGGGCCTAAAAGACACAAGTTTAATGATTTTTTTTTTTATTAGAAAATGCATTCTATATAAAAGCTCCCAGACCATGTTATGTATAGCTCCCAGGAGCGTTTATTAGGAGAAATATGTTACCTTAGGATGAATGTTGAAGAAATTTCTTCTTGTAAAATCTTTCTTTTCTGTCTCAGGATAATACAGAAGCCAGCCATCTTTCACAACAACAAACCTGAAATAATCAAATGAGTAATTGTGAATATAAAAGTTGTTTTTTCTTAATGGGGTTTTACGCCGCTTTGACATTTTTCAGTTATTTTTCAGTTATATCGTAGCAGCTGGAGCACCTTACAATGGATTCCCAGTATTTCTCACACCAGTACTACCATTACATCCTTTCCAAGCCTCCAGCTACTATCCCACCTGGGTCTACAATCGACCCATTGGTTGGAGACAAATAGTCAGAAAGAATGAGTGCCATGTCATTGATCGAACCCAGAACCACTAGATTGACAGTCTGATGTGCTACCAACTGCACTATGATGGCAATGAATATAAAAGAACACTTTTACTCCTGTAAAAGACAAAATTTTGTTAATGACCTTAGCTTGATAACTTAATTTGACCATATTAAATGACATTGACATAACATTACCAAAATCATGCCTCTTAAATAGCCAAATGCTAATTTTATTTTGATATCAGCTGAAATATACATGGTGAGCAAGTATAACATCTATCACAAAATTTGAAGGTGGAATAAACATTCTGGATTCAGAAAACTAAGCAACTTGTGTCAACTAATTTAATTGTATTTACCATTAATGGAAATTTTGTCTATAAAAGGCTTATTTTCCATTCAATTGCAAGAGTATTTTGTAGTATGATAAAAGACCACTAAATAATAGTTCTTCTACACTTTTGTAATGAAATCCATCATTTACTCTAGGAGAAAATGATTCGCAAAGCTTTCTCTTATGTATCATTAATAAAAAATGACCTTAACCAGTGAAAGCAATATTTTCCATCTGATAACCATAATTCTTTTTAGGCTGATGAAATGTCACACTTCGATAATTCAATTGTAATTTGGTTTGATAACTACCATTCGCTTTCAAAGAAGATGATTTTCAAAGTTTTCACTATGTAAAATATAGATTAATGACCCCTGCCAATAAAAAGACACATTTTTCTTCCATTAACACATTAATCTTTCCCAGTCAGTCTGATACAAGATCACCAATTGATCACTCAAATGAAATTTGGTTAATGTCAACAATGGATGCTGAGAAAATGATTTTCAGGTATTCCAATATTTAACATTATAGAGAAATGGCCTCTGCCAATGAAACACATTTATTTTCATCCAATTACAATAATTGAGCCTGTGGGTGACATTTCCAACAACTTCAAATGTGCACTTAGTAAAGACTCTGGCCAGCCAGTGCATCTGCACATTCTGATCAGAATCTTCCCTTTGCGCTTTTTACACAGATAGGGGTCTTAAATGTTCTTTATACAGTCAGGCACTCTTCAGTTCACACTATGTACCCGTATTAGATGCTTTAACGATTTTCCTTCCCTCAATTATCAAGTTGTTGGAAATGTCACACACAGGCTCAATTAAATTTGTGTCGTGACTGTGGTCTAATCAAAGATCATTCAAGTCGAATTCTTGTTAAGAAGTCCAAGAAAAGTTACATTGAGACAATTCTGGTGAGTTTCAACAACACAGAATTCACTTACATTATTATACCGGTGATATCTATTTTTTCAGATATCTCGAATTAAAGAAGAGGATTTTGAAAACACAAGCACCAAGACATTATAGCCCAAGTGACATTAAAATTGCAGCTTACAAGATAACTGCCTATGGTAGCCTACACTCGGATGTTGGGTACTGAATAGTTGATAAAATCTATGCAAACAAGAGGGCCGTTGGCCCTGGGTCGCTCACCTGAGAAAAAAGCTTCATTACCTAGGTATGTCCATGCAACCACAGAAAAAGAGATTTTCACTTATTCAATCCCCTGGTCATTATTTATTTAAGTGTTTTTCATAAAAGGTCTGTGATTAGCTAATCTATGCCAGATATACAGCCTGAGTCTGAGACTTTTAAAGTTTTCTTTAATGAGTTGATCAATCCATGTCAAATATAAAGGCTGTAGGGATTCAAAATTCTCAACAAAGCACTTCCCCAAGATGCTCTGCACCTGGTGAATCTACAGTCATGATTTTAGCTAATTCAATTAATGTCCATATGCTGATCATTCATACCAATTTTCAAGTCTGTAGGACTCCTGGTTCATTAGAAGAAGTTTAAAGATTTCAAAAATGATCCAAAGTACTACCCCCTCCCCAAGACACTCAGCACCTGGTGACCCTACAGACATGATTTTAGCTATTTTTATTAATGTCAATAAATTGATCACCCATGACAATTTTCAAGTCTGTAGGGTTCCTGATCCAGGAGAAGAATAAGGTTAAAGAATTCAAAATTGATCCAAAGTACTACCCCCTCCCCCCTAATGCTCCGCATCTGGTGGCCCTTCATTCATGATTTTAGCTATTTTATTTTAGATCCATATGCTTATCATCCATGCAAATATTGAAGTCTGTAAGGCGCCTGGTTCATCAGAAGATGAAGGTTAAAGTTACAAAATTTTAACAAAAGTACTACCCCCTCCCCCCTGGTGCTCCGCACCTGGTGGCATTACAGTCATGATTTTAGCTATTTTTATTCAGGTGTATCAGCTGATCATCCATGCCAATTTTCAAGTTTGTAGGACTTGTGGTTCAGAAGAAGAAGAAGGTTAAAGATTACAAAATTTTCACAAAAGTACTACCCTCTCCCCCCTGGTGCTCCGCACCTGGTAAATCAACAGTTATGATTTTAGCTATTTATATAAAAGTCCATATGCTGATCATCCATGCCAATATTCAAATCTGTCAGGCTCCTGGATCAGAAGAAGAAGAAGGTTAAAGATTACAAAATTTTCACAAAAGTACTACCCCCTCCCCTGTGGTGCTCCGCACCTGGCAGCCCAACAGATATGATTTTAGCTATTTTTATTAAGGCCTATAAGCTGATCATCCATGCCAATTTTCAAGTCTGTAGGGCTCCTGGTTCCGAAGAAGAAGAAGCTAAAAGATTACAAAATTTACCCAAAGTACTACCCCCTCCCCCCTGGTGCTCCGCACCTGGTGGCCCAAAAGATATGATTTTAGCTATTTTAATTCAGGTCTATGAACTGACCATCCATGCCAAGTTTTAAGTCTGTAGGACTACTGGTTGAGAAGAAGAAGAATTTTAAAGATTTTCTTAAATTTTCACTTTTGTTGCCATAGCAACCAGAGTTTTTCATGGATTTCAATTCTTTTAGCTATTTTTGAAGGGGACCACCTAAGCAACATTTCTGTAAAATTTGGTGTTAATTGGCCTAGTAGTTTAGGAGGAGATGTCGTTTAAAGAAATTGTTGACGGACGCCGGACGACGGACGACGACCGACGACCGACGACCAACGACCGACGGACGGACGCCGGATGAAAGGTGATCACAATAGCTCACATGAGCACTTCGTGCTCAGGTGAGCTAAAAAGCGCCATAATTCACATAAAATGCATCTAGAGTTTTCTCTTTTGATTTTTTTGGTTGCTGTTTTGATAGTAAACATTTGAGCAAAGCTTCAAGTGAACGCCTTTGGTAGAACCAGGGCCAAAGGTGATAAAACTTTTCTCAGGCTCAGGCTCAATTTTATCTTAAATTAAAATAAATGTATGAAAATCAAAGATAATATTGATAAGTTGTTTTTAAAACAACTTATGAATATTATCTTTTATGTTAACACATGAAAATGAGTAATAAAACAGAATCACAAATTTAATATTAAATTGAAATTTGAAACAAGAGGACCAAGATGGTCCTAGATCGCTCACCTGAGTCTCTATGACCCCTGGGACATCACATTAATAAGATAGGCAGATGTCAAAAAGAAGATAATTGCCTAAGATCAATACCATGGAACGTTTTCAGCGAAGAGCAAGACAGATATGCCTTTTTGCTCTTTGATTCTATGTAAAAAGGGATGCACCTGGGTGGACCCCAAAAAAAACCCCAGGGTCTTGATATGAACAAACTTGGAAGAGGTCCATAAGATGATGCTACATTCTAAATATGAAAGCTGTCTGCCTTCTGGTTTCAGAGAAGAAGATTTTTGAAGGTTTTCCCATTTTCACCCATCGTGCTCAGATGAGCTGAAAGGGATGCGCCCGGGTGGAGCCCAAATATGACCCCAGGGTCTTGATATGAACAAACTTGGTAGGGGCCCACAAGATGATATTACATGCCAAAAATGAAAGCAGTGTGCCCTCTGGTTTCGATTAAAGAAGATTTTAAAAGATTTTCGCTCTTTGATTCTATGTAAAAAGGGTTGCGCCCGGGTGAAGCCCAAATATGATCCTAGGGTCTTCATATGAACAAACTTGGTAGAGGTCCACTAGATGATGCTACATACCAAATATGAAAGCTGTCTGCCTTCTGGTTTCAGAGAAGAAGATTTTTGAAGATTTTCATTTTTTTACCCTTCATGCTCATAAGAGATAAAGGGATGCGCCCGTGCAAAGCCCAAATAAGGCCCAAGGGTCTTGATATGAACAAACTTAGTAGAGGCCCACTAGGTGATGCTACACACCAAATATTAAAGCTGTCTGCCATCTGGTTACAGAGAAGAAGATTTTTATAGATTTTCGTTCTTTGATTCTATGTAAAAAGGGTTGGGCCCGGGCTAAGCCTAAATATGACCCCAGGGTCTTGATATGAACAAACTTGGTAGAGGTCCACTAGATGATGCTACATACCAAATATGAAAGCTGTCTGCCTTCTGGTTTCAGAGAAGAAGATTTTTAAAGATTTTCATATTTTCACCCTTTTTGTTAAGGGTAAAGGGAAAGTTAAGGGTGGATTTTATTTATTTGAACAACTTTGGTAGAGCTTGACCCAAGGAACATCCCTGCCAAGTTTCATCAAGATTGGCCCACAGGTTTAGGAGGAGAAGATGTTTAAAGAAATTGTGGACGACGCACGACGCACGACGGACGACGCACGACGGACGACGCACGACTGACGACGGACGACGGACATTCTACGATCCCAATAGCTCACCTTGAGCACTTTGTGCTCAGGTGAGCTAAAAATTTGAATTGAGCCTGAGAAAAGTATTATAACCTCGGGCCCAGATATCACATGAATCAAATGATGATTTTTTCTCAAGACAATGAGAACACCAATAACAGCATTATCAAGGCTTTAGCAATACCTCAGGTTTCTACTAAAAGGAGCCAACTGAAATTTGCAATTTGTTTCAAACAAAATATCAATTCAGCAAGGTAGTTTGGAATGACATACATTAAGACATGTGCTTCCAAAAAACCATGCACATGCAATGTCTAACAACCCACTGCATGAACCATCATTATAATTACAATTGCAAAAAAAAAAAAAAACCAAGAGGTCAATGCAACACTATTGTAAGTGCCTATACTTATATAGGCACTTACAATAATATTGCTGTGACCTCTCGATATGCCTTATGGGCAATGATTAGTTCAATTTAGCACAGTCATGTCACCTAGTGCAAATAAAAATGTGAAACCATCCAGTGATTGTTTGTTTGAATGGGGTTATATGCAGCTTTCAACAATTTTTCAGTTATATTGCAGCCGCTGGAGCACTTAATGATGGATTCCTTGTATTTCTCACACCATTACTACCATTACATTCTTTCCTTAGCCTCTAGCTGCTATCCCACATAGGTCTACGATTATCAACCCAATGTTTGGAGATTAAGGTAGTGGACCCGTAATAGTTCTGCAACGTTTTAGCCTTAATGAACTTTAACAGTGTTAACCGAGTTTTCCTAATGATATTCATAAGGAAACCTCAGTCAACATTGTGAAAGATTGTAGGTTCCGAAACATTGCAGATCTATTACGGTTCCACTACCTTAATGGAAGGATGACCATCCAGTGAAGGGGCAGCATACTCTCAACTATATTGGTGAAGCTTAAGTATTTTGTCCAGAGCTTGTAGTGTTTGTAATTAGGGAGTCATTGACCCCTTAACTATTGAATTCTTGGGGTCAAAATGGATTTGGAAAGGGGTTAAAAGACAAGAAAGAGCCAATCATGAGTAAGAGTTTAATAGGTTTAAGAGTCATTTTGACCTTTTTTTTAAAGATATGAAGTAAGCAATGGATTTTTAAAGCTTAAGATAGTATATTGGATGCATCTTTAAAAGTTTTGACCCTTAGAAATTTCTCTCAAAAATTTCTAAGGGTCAAAATAAGATATCAGGTTTTGGGAGTCAAAACCCAGGTTTAGGTGTCAAACAGGAGCCCTGTTGTCATTGAAAGGGTTAATATTTTAATACTAAGAATAAAAGGCTTCAAGAAATCATCGTTAGAAAAGAAGAAATTGCTTTCTCACAGTATTTTCTTTTGGATTAATAACATAGCAATTTACACTCTCTTTTAATTGTTTTGTACTGCCAAGTGTATTTGAAGTACCATATTTATTCTAATAATCGCCCATATTCAAATAAACGCCCATCCCCCAAAACACTTCTCAAAATTCACCATTTTTGAGCCGATTTTCGTAAAAAGTTGGTAACTCTAATAATCGCCCATCCCTGATTTGGGATAAAATGCTACATCATCTCTGATGTAGATTTCCCTTTTTTACAACAAAGAGTATAAAATTCCTGTGACAAATACTGAAATTACGATGATTGATCAATTTGGATTCATTTACTAGGTTAACTGAAGATCGGAAAGTGCATTGACTGTCTTTTACTGACAGAAAAAGAATAAAATGTTTAGTTCAAAATGATTATGATATTTTAATCAAACAATACAATTATTTCAGAAACAATTAAATAGAAAGAATTGAACCATATTTTTTTTATTTTTTTGTTTCAATTAACTGAAAATGAATCCGAGTAGCTATAGCCTATCTGACCAAAAGGTATTTTAGTCCCGTAATGAGGTAAAGGACGCAGAACACTTTATTTGAAGAAGGGGTTGAACAGGTGATCAAAGATCATCATCGACGTCTATTTTAAGCAGAGTTTTCAGAACTTGCACGCGCCTTACAGTTGTCCCGGTAGATGCCAAACCCTTTCAATTATTAGGAAATTTAATACTTTAGTCGTCTTTTTTGGCTACATTCATATTTTAAAATCGAGGAAAACAGTATTGTTCATTTTGATTTCGCTGCAGGTAGGCAATTACAATTGCGCATTATTACTTCTTACGACTTAATTTCTCTTCAATGGTCAGTTCGCCACTTAGAAAAACGAAGACCAAATCGGTAACAATTAAAATGTGACAGATTGAGTTAGTTGTAGTTACGATCTTTTGCAAGTCAGTACAGCAATATGCAGGGTTTAACAAAATGTGAAAACGAAGAATAACACCATATTCTGAAACTCGAGAATTGTTTACTACACTCTTTTGTTAATCAAATAATTTCAGTCTTCGTCGCCAAAATCCATGTTAGTATCAGTAAAAAATAGGCATTTAAATACGATCTTCTAGCTTTGGTTTCTTTCTCTATTTATAAACGTTAAAACTCTAAACTTATAACCCTTTCCTGTCCAATCCCTGGTTTTTACGTCCTTAAGAATTTGTAATTGAGAAAACATTGTAGAAAAAGAAGAAATTGTTTTTGACAAACAATTTCTTCTTTTTCTACAAAATTTTCTATCCTACTGAATGGTTATTTTTCAAATTAAATGCACTTTAAATTTTCGTCTGCAAAACCTTTGAATTTGGACAGGTCCAAAATTTTGTATAACAGGAAAGGGTTAAAACATTAAGATCTCCTGCGTTATTACCTGCCGAAATCGGCGGTTTTTCCGGGCATCGTACCAGAAGGGAATAGTTTAGCTACTTTCTTTAATACCTGTAATAATCGCCCATCCCCAACATAGTCAGTCATGACTATTCTTATAAACGCCTGGGCAGTCGGTTGATAATGCAGTCCCCTGTGATGCCTCTCTCCTACCATTACAAGAGATTCATATTTCAAATGAATCTCTTATAGCCTAGCCATTAATAGGTATGAAATAGACATTAAAAGATATCAATGAACACAGCACTTCAGGCTGATGATTTTTTTAAGCCTTTCAAGAAATTCACAATCCAGGACAAGCCCTGCATGAGTCCAGGCAGTTTTATCTGCACGTTATTGAGTGCACACAAAAAATGTGGTATAGGTAGATTTTGCATGGTGAGCCGTGAAATCCACTTTAAACAGTTAAATTCCCTTGCTATTCTTTCAAAATAGATAAAACAGGTTTAAACGATATAAATGATACAAATTACCTTTCAAATGAATCATATTAATTGTCTAAAATCATAAGGTTTACTCATTAATGCACTTTCAAAGTTGAAAAGGAGGTATCAAGTTCAGTTTCTATCATATGCTATTAATATATACCCAATATACCTATGGAAATGGACTCAAACCCTATGTCAGAGCTCAGTTTTGAAAATACACCTATACAGGTGGGGTAGGGAGTCACATGTAACAGCAATGACAGATGAAGTGCATTTAACATGTATATACTATAATGAATGATTGATCATAATGACATTTGAACTATTTTACTGTGACATTTATAATTAAGAAATGACCTCATCATTGCGGTTATACCATGAAGGGGAAGAATCACTTTGTTATTATAGGTAGATTTTGCATGGCAAGCTTTTAATGGTTAGATTTCCATGCCATTTTTCGAGATAGATAACACAGATTTACCCTTGTCATGCTAAATAAATTTAAGCTAAAATTTTCATCAAAATCAAAGGGCAAAAAGCACTGAAAGTACCAACTGTAGGTCAATTTTTATTTGAACAAGATGTGTTTGTGAAACACGAATGCCCCCGTAACGGCATTTCTTTTCAAAGTTTGACCTTGACCTTGTCACATGACCTTGACTTTGGTACCAGCGGATGCGGATCATTGAGATCTATCATCATGCTAAATATGAGCTTTGTATCTTGAATAGGCTTGAAGATATTGGCAAGGTTAAGTTTTCGGACAGACGGACGGACGGACGGACGGACGGACAGACGGACGGACAGACAGACAGACAGACAGATGGACAGACAGATAGACAGACGGACATGAGTAAAACAATATGCCCCTGATCTATCGGTGCGGGGGCATAAAAATAAAACTATTGACAATTCTGGTTTGAAAGTGAGAAATAGGTGGTGTAGACTAACATCAGACTGCACACATGTGCAGGCTGATGTTTGTCTATAGCTCCTGCCAAAGCAGGAATACTCCTGGTTCAGCATGACAAGGGTTAAACAACACATTAAACAAGAGGGCTGTCAGCCCTGAATTACTCACCTGAGAAAATAGATGTATAACCTTAGCAACCACAGAAAAAGATGTTTTCACATATTCAACCATTTCAGCTTTGTTAAATGAAACTCTTCCTACCTAATCGGGTTGAAATTGGCAAGATGGTTTCACTACTTTGACAACTTTTAAAGATATCTATATTGATCCAAATTCTATCCCTTCTTCCAGTGCTCTTCCCCTGGTAGACCAACATTAATTGCTTGATGTATCTTCAAAAAGTTGTAAAGTGATGATCCATGAAAAATATAAAAGCTGTCAGCCTTCTTTATTTGACAAAGAAATTTTAGAAGTTTTGCATAGCCATGAGACCTACACCATCCCTTTGGTACTCTGTCTCTGGTAGCACAACAGCCATGCGGAAGGTCTATGAGCTGATGACCCATTGTAAATTTCAATTTCAATAATTCTTCATTGATACAAGTCTTATCCCCCCTTTCCCTGTTGCTCTGTCCCTGTTGGCCCAACAGTCATGATTTTAGCTATTTGAGTATGAGTCTATAAGCTCATGATCCATGCTAAATTTCAATGCTGTAGAGCTTTTGGTTCATCAGAAGAAGAATTTTGAAATAAGCTATTTTGATCCAAGTCCTCCCCCCCCCCCCCCCACTCCCCCTGGTGGTCCAACAGTCATGATTTTGGGTTTTTTTGGACAAAGGTCTATGAGCTGAGGATCGATTCTAAATTTTAATGCTGAAGGGCTTCTGGTCAACCAGGAGATGAACTTCAAAATAAGCTTATTTTATCCATGTCCCTCCTCCCCAGTGATCTGCCCCTGATAGCCCAACAGTTATGACTATAGCTATTCTGATAAAGGTCTATGAGCTGATGATCCATGCCAAAGTTCAAGGCTGTGGAGTTTTTGCTTCAGAAGAAGAAGAATTTTAAAGATTTTTTTAAGAAATCACACTTCTTGCCATTGCAACCAGAGTTTTCAACTGTTTTCAATTCTTTTAGCTATTTTGGTAGAGGGCAGCCTAGGATACATTCCTGAAACATTTTAATACTTTGCCTTGTTCATACAGACAGATTAAAGAGAGTAACCCTGCAAACACAAATGATATATGAATTTTAAGTATATCAAACAAAGTATAGAAACAAAGAAAGAGAGATTTCAACCTAAGAGTTTAGACGGAGAGTCATGTTCACAGATTCAAAATAAGCCCCTACCCTGGTGCCAATCATGATGTCATGAACAGGTTTAAAACAAAAGGGCCAGAATGACCCTAAAGTGCTTAATCCTAATTTTAAACATCTTAATTTTTAATGGATGGCATCCAAAGGAGCATTCTTGTAAAGTTTCATTGAAAAGGCTAAATAATTTTGGAGGAATTATCTTTCAATACACCTGCCACTCCCATATTAAGGGCCAATCAGAATTTTGCAAACAGGTTTTAAAGAAGACCATCCAAGAAATGTTCTGGCAAAGTTTCATTGAAACTTTTCCGGTGGTTTAGGAGGCAATTTTGTTAAAATATTTCAAAGTAAAAAAATGCACACCATGCCACACCCATATGTTACGGATCATGCAAAATCTCACAAACAATCTTTGGAGAAGGTCACCAAGTCATTGAAATCAGCGGAGAGGTTCAGGAAGAGATGTAGTTAAAAGATTTCATATTGAAAAAAATGCCACACTTATGGGCTGATCAATATTTCCGCAAACTATTTTTTAAAGTACCACCTAAGGAACATTTTTACAAATCAGGCCAGTTGTTCAGGAGTTGTTCAAAGATTTCAACGAGAAACCAGAGGCCCAAGAGGGTCTGTATCACTCCACTTGTTTTAAAATCTCCAGATTTGGATAGATAGATGTCTGGAGAGATATCAGCGTTTTTTTTCCTTCTTTGAACGGGTCCGGTAAACGGACCCGTTCCCAATGACGAAAACTACTACTTTTTCCCAAAATGAGTGAATGAAATTCCCAATTCAAAGCTAATTCTTGAAGTAAACATAAACTTTGATTATTTCCTATTGGAAAACCTGGAAGTACTTTTAGCAATAAATATCTGTGTTGTAATTTGTCAACAAGAGGGGAAATTCCGAAGATCAGTTTATTTTAATCACATAGTTCTCGATTTCACAGGCATAAACAATTACGAAACAGGAAACCACGTGTATTTTGGATAATTTGGAAGTTATCGCATTACAATACTGCATGTTTTTGTGAAGCCAAGTTGTTGCGATTTTTGGACATGATTTGCAGTAGACGATCTTTTTGCATTTTATTATCAATTGATGTAAGATGAATTTCAAAGGAAAAAACTTTACTAGAATGAAGGACTTTTGGTCATGGTTGATGCAAATTCTTTTCCTGTTATATAACCCTTAATATAATTGCTTATCTTTGTTTAATTTTCGTAAACAAAGTTGACTGTTATTCACGATCTCGGCACCTCTCAGAACCAACCTGAATTGTCTTTCAAACATTCTACAGCAGGTAGAACATCTGAGTATATGATCTATTTTGAAAATATGTTAAAAAAGTTTCTATGATTTTAGTAGAAATATTCATTTATAGCTGTTTTAAAAAGAATAGGATTGAATATGTATTTGTTTACTGTTGATTCGTACCCAAGAATGTTCAACCCACGAATTTATTATAGAACTTGATTTATCTATATTTTAGGTTTAACCATGATATTTTTTTTAACAAAAAACTCAGTGACATCCTAGATTTGATATAAAACAATTATTCCAGAGCAATCAGACTAATTCTTTGTCATTGTTTTTGTTCAGATTCCTTGTTTAAGGACTATGGTTTGCTTTTCAGTTTGGATATGACTATAGGCATAGGAACTTCTATTATACATATTGTAATGAATACTAATGATATAAATAAAAGTAATGTTTTTAAAACAAGTGTCACAATGAAAATTCCCAATTTTTGAGAAAACAACGCATTTTTCCCAATTGGTCCGGTCTCGGACCCTTTCCCAAAGCTAGGAGAAAAAACGCTGGATATCCAAACAAGAGGCCCATGATGTTCTTAGATTGCTCACCTGAGTCTGACTCTCTTTGACCCCTGGGACATCACAGCAATAAAATAGGCAGATGTCAACAAGGAGACAATATCTACATTAGATTAATACCATGGAATGTTGAATTAGTTGAATTGTTTCCAGCTTTGTTTCTATGTAAAAAGGGTATGCCTGGGCACAACCCTTATTTGAACATAGGAGCATGAAATGAACAAACTTGATAAAATTCAATTAGAAGAAACTATTTTGAATTTTTTTCCTTCCGGTTTAAGATAGATCTAACACTTTTTTTTTAGATTTCCTCCTTTGTGTCTATGTAAAATGGGATGAGCCCAATCAGAGCCTAAATATGACCCCAGGAACATAACAAGAACAACATTGGTAAGGGTCCACTATATAATATTACATACAATATATTAAAGATGTCTGCCTTTTGGTTTAGATAAGAAGATTTTCTGAGATTTCCCACTTTGTTTCTGTGTAAAACAGGATGCATCCGTGCTGAGCCCAAATCTGACCTTCGAGGGTTTGATAAATGGCTTGAGTCGCTCCACAGACTTGAAATTCTTGTAAAATCAAGCTTTAATTTTGTTTCGCCAGCCACTAGGTACACAATTTTAATGAAATTTATTCCTGAACTCATACTCAGTTGAGTATAGTCACTTGAATGTGATTAACATGTTTTCTACTTGTGCAAAAGATCGAACGCATCTCACAAAAGTAAAGTTGGTTAAGTATTACAGCAAATAAAGATGGTAATGAAAAACAATGCAGACATTTATCAGATCAAGCAAAGTCTTTGAGTTTGGCGGTAGACCAAAAAAATTTCGGAGCGCCATCACGCATAGTCATATTGAATGTTTCATTAAATCAAGGACACTTGCACCTGTCATGAGGGATCACAACTAGTCCATCAAAGGTTTAAACATCGATTTTAACAGCTCTCAGTGCCAACCTTTGGATACTAACACGATGTGGAGGCTACATTTTAAGGGGATATGACCGAAAATTCTTACACTCTATGTCACAGTTTTTCAAATTTGAGTGAACAAGTGATGACAGTGAACCAAAAAAAAATATTAATCTGAGCTGAGTGTCGAATCCTTCAGTAGCTATAACCATATATAACACCCCATGAGCAAGTCAATGTTATGGTCCATTTATCTCAAGCAATTATGAACTTTCTTCGCGAACACCTTTTTTAAGTAATACTTATGTCTTATCTTTCACCAACCGGACTTTATTCAAAATTGAGCACATCAAATATGAGCTTGCAATGAGAGTCAAAAGGTGCACGATTACATAAGGTTTTGAGTCAGATTGGGGCAGCGGGCACAGCTAATGGATAGCCATATTGGGAGTAAGTCTTAACTAGAAAGCCATGAATGGCTTGAGTCGCTCCACAGGCTTGAAATTCTTGTAATAGCAAATCTAGATTTTTAAATATTTTTGGTTCTACTGATGTTGAAATGATTTTCAAAATTTCCACCATATAACATATAGAGAAATGACCTCCGCCCATAAAATACATATTTTTCATCCAATGACAATAATTTTTGGCTGAATGATAATGGATCACCCAAGGATCATACTAATGAAGTTTGATTGATATCCATTGGTTACATTCTGAGAAAAGGATTTTCAAAGTTTCCACTATATTACATATAGAGAAATGACCTCCGCCATTAAAAAACCCCAATTTTTTTCATCCAATCGCAATAATTTTTTGTAGACTGATCAAGGGTCATCCAAGGATCATTCATGTAAAATTTGGTTGATATCCATCAGTTAGATTCTGAGAAAATGATTTTCAACGTTTCCACTATATAACATTTAGAGAAATGACCTCCGCCCATAAAATACATATTATTCATCCGATCACAATAATTTTTTGTAGACTGATCAAGGGTCACCCAAAGATCATTCATGTAAAATTTGGTTGATATCCATCAGTTAGATTCTGAGAAAAGGATTTTCAAAGTTTCCAATATATAACATATAGAGAAATGACCTCCGTCCATAAAATACATATTTTTCATCCGATCACAATAATTTTTTGTAGACTGATAAAGGGTCACCCAAGGATCATTCATGTAAAATTTGATTAGTATCCATCAATTAGAACCTGAGAAAAGTCACTTTTTACCATATTTGGAAATTAGCCATGCCCATTAAAACCATGTTTTTCATTGGATCAAAATTTCTTGAACAACTTTGAAAGAGGGTCACCCAAGGATCATTCCTGTGAAGTTTGGTTGAAATTCATCAAGTAGTTTCTGAGGAGAAGATTTTTAAAGAAAAAGTTTACGACCGCACGGACGGACGGACGCACGACGGACACAACGCCATGACAATAGCCCCAGTAGCTTTCAGCCAGTGGAGCTAATAAAACTCATAAATTCACGCGTTAGACATTCTTTGAGTGCAATTTTGCAGATGGATTCACGCGCTAGTGACTTTTACTGAGCAATGGAAACCCTCACTAATTTCAAAATTTTGATTTTGGAGGTTGTCGCCTTTTATGAGTATGTAACTCTTCAATGTGTATGTATATGCTGTCATCCTTTTTGACACAAATCAATAATTGGTCAATGTTTCTTTGATAACTATTCTTTCAAACTTTATATATAAACTTTATAAGTTGCTTAAATTTTTCCATTTTTAGCTATATGAATTCAAGTTTGTGTAATGAAGGAATAGGCCAGACAAAAAGGGAAAGCAATACATAACATTTGCTACGTAAAATTAAAAGGCATTGCAGATAAGCGTGTCATAACATTTGAATGAGTAAATATGTTCAAGTAATCATGCTTATATTTAGGCACATGATTTTTTAAGTAGATCTACCGGTTTGTTGTATGGTAAAATTGTGAAAGTGATAAGATGTAAAAACTGTTTCATGCAATTGCATTTTTTTATATATTGAACAAAAGAAATGAAAGTTTTTATAAAATGACTTACATCGCGGGAGTGAAATAAACCTGTTGAATATTTTTGATATTACACGAGTGTTATTACACCAATGGAATAACTATGCAAATGAGCTCAGAGCGAGTAGCAACGTTTTTTTGTGACCGCGAATATGACGTCGTAATCTCTATATTATGAAGTCAGTTTTAAACGACGTTATAAGTTTTGCAGAAAATTGAAATGTTGAATTCCAAGAATTTTGACGATTTTTCGTAAAATGTCGGGTCATATTATAAATAGAATATAAAATTTGTGCTAATGAAATACAGAATTTATTAAACTTGTCATCTTTAACAGATAAAAACTCTACGCAGCCTCGTTTTTAACTGTTTATAAAAGACTTGTTCAATAAATTCTGTTTTCCATGACCACTTATTTTATATCCTCTATATCCCACATTCACTTTGTGATGCCTTTCCTATTATGGCTTATCAACTTTTCATAGTACTTTTTTTCATTGACATCAGTATAAAACATAAAATGTCCTCTAAATACCAATGTTGCAAACTTTTTTACTGATGGTGATGGCAGGGCATGGTTTGAAAAGATGACTGTGTAGGTCCCTCTAAAAATGTAGAGCTAGAGTCGGTCCGGGTATTTCCGTACGGGTTTGGATGGTTGCTTTTATTTTGAGAAGCTCTCTTTACGACAACCAAAATAGTGTACTTTCCTGAAGATATTATATTTATTCTAGCAAATATTCACTTTCATAACCTTCAAATAGTCTTTAAAATAAGAAAAAAATGACGATAAAGCCATTTTGCTGAAACCGGCAAATTCTGTACAGAAGAGGGTTTATCCATACACTTAAATGGGACATTCCGTAACGGTTAACAGGGCTTGAAAAAGAAATGGCTTAGTTTGGTTGATGATGCATGTGTATTAATGATTTTGGCAGTTAAATGTTTGAAATAGAAGAACACCAGTTTCTTAGTATTAAGGGCGATGAGCAAATGAGGGAATAAAGGGACCCCAAATATCCCCCGTGATTTGGGGGAATATGCGCATCCACTGCGAAACTCTCAAACGTTTGCAGACATTCAACATTGTAACTACAACTTTATGTAGCTACTCCTTGAAAAGGAGAAATGGTCGGGACCAAGGCAACCCACGCTAATCCAGCTGATTTAAGGGTAACCAGGTTTTGATTATGAAATAACTTATCTTCTTTTGCTATTATCTTCTGAATACAACGGTTCTGGCCTATACGAAATTAGCCTCGCTCAACATTTGTACCCATTTATCTGTCAGCAAATTCCGTACAGTTTGAAAATGATTTTGAAAGTTTCTACAATACAACATATTGAGAAATGACCTCCGCCCATTTAATGCATATTTTTCATATGATCACAATAACATTTGGTAGACTGATAAAGGGTCACTCAAGGATCATTGAAGTGAAATTTAGTTGATATCCATCAATTTCATTCTGAGAAAATGATTTTCAAAGTTTCCACTATATAACATATAGAGAAATGACCTCCGCCCATAAAATACATATTTTTTATCTGATCACAATAATTTTATAATTATAAATAATTACCAGATAAAGGGTCATCCAAGGATCATTCATGTAAAATCTAATTGGTATCCATCAGTTAGAATCTGGGAAAACTCACTTTTTACCATATTTGGAAATTAGCCACGCCTATTAAATCCATGTTTTCATTGGATCAAAATTTCTTTAACAATTTTGAAAGAGGGTCACCAAAAGATCATTCCTGTGAAGTTTGGTTGAAATTCAACATTTGTACACATTTATCAGATGGCAAATTCTGTACAGTTTGAAAATTCTTAACTAATCTACAGAGGACTCGTTTTCATGAAAAAAATGTTACCAGGATATTGAAAAGTATTTCTTATTCTTCAATCAGTTTTACTGTGATTCACTATTTATTCAAGCATTTGATTTTCATCCAAACCATTTGACAGATGGTAGAGAGTGACATTTCCATGCTTATCTGGCTGGGTAATTGAGAATCTGGAAGCGCGACAGTTAGTGTCCGTCAATTCAGCAATAAGCACAACATTTGGTCATGTTTACGTGGTTATTATCTGATGAATGGTTTGTGGTAAATTTGCT
The DNA here is from genome assembly GCA_948146395.1 of Fragum whitleyi. Taxonomy (NCBI): domain Eukaryota; kingdom Metazoa; phylum Mollusca; class Bivalvia; order Cardiida; family Cardiidae; genus Fragum; species Fragum whitleyi. The sequence continues at coordinate 47,170,939 of OX411544.1, forward strand.
TTTAAAACAATGATTATTTCTAAAATGATTTCATATGTATTTTTAAAAGAAATATGTAATTAATAAACGTGTACGTAATTGCCCGCATATACGGAATAAGCCGGGGCTACTCTATAAGCTACCCATGTTTATCTGTGTAGAATTAGACCTCAATCATAGCTTTCAGGATTCAAAAATCCTGATATCATCAAATAGGAGATATATTTTCTTCTTAAAGACCCCTTGGCCTATCCAAGTGACTACCAAAGAAGGACAGTATCAAGAGTCTTTTCTAGGATTCAAAAAGAAGGGGGGAATTTTGTTAAAAACTGTCAACATTCCAAATATGGTAGTTCTAAAATTCGCCTTACGGGATAAAGGACGCCATATTGCACTGTATGAAGGAAATGGCGCCATATGGAATATAGTGCATAAAAATTAACATATTTTGTTATTTTCAATTAGAAAATACTATAATCTTACTTATCTGTTAATATTGCCTTATACTTTTACAAATTTGTGGAGTTATTAAGGTTTTTATTTCATGAGAGTCAGACCTAAAAACAGTGCGCAAGGTCGTATGAATGGAAATGGAAACACTGCTATTTCTTTATTCGGAATGCATAATAATTGTTTTATTTACTCATTTTTTTGCAAAACTAATTTTTTACATTAGGTTTTCACGACAGTTATGTAGATGTACAGAGGCTGCATATAAGACACAAGGATATTAAAGTCCAGGTGGAGGTATTTGTCTGCTTTCCAACAGCTTTAGTTCTTGAAAAGATATTGAGGGAATTCTGTAAATGCAAATCAGAAAATGTATCATTAAAATACGAACAAAGTTATTTATGAAATTTACGTTCAAAGATACTTTTACCATTTGTTCACTGACATTTGTCCGTTTGGCACAAGCCAAAAGCCGGGTATCTATATATCTTTTATTACACAATCTGTCTCGTTAATTCGGAATTAAATGGCTAGAATATCAAGAATTCCCTGCAGAAACTTTAAAAGCATACACTGGAGCGTTTGTTTTAATGTGCATTTTTTTCCTGGAATTTTTGGCAGCAAAGTTACCCGCAAGGGTGTTAAGCATCTGTGTAATTTGAAGTTTTATAACAAATTAACTTCCTAAGATATATTTTTAGATCAAACTTTGTTCAAAAAGATGGCTGATAATGTTTTCAATGTGATAATTATGATTATGTGAAAAAGGTTGTAAATCTTAGTTGGTAGATTACTACAAAGGCAATTTTTCCATATCACAAATTACCAATGACCTGTGACAAATCACTCTCACGTATCTTGAGAAGTCTGGTTTACAAAATGTCTATTGTTTGCTGATTAATCTCTATCATTTTAATAAACTAATTTATTTGGCTTATTTCTTTTATCAAAAACAGATTTTATAAATAATCAAACTCAAATCCAGTCATTTTGTATGGTCAGTATGTCCGCTTCCTTGTGGTGACTGATATGGATATTTTTTGATCCAATAAGGCCTAAAAAAACGAGAGGACCAAGATGGTCCTAGATCGCTCACCTGAGTCTCTTTGACCCCTGGGACATCACATTAATTAGATAGGCAGATGTCAAAAAGAAGAAAATTGCCTAAGATCAATACCATAGAACGTTTTCAGCAAAGAGCAAGACAGATATGCCTTTTTGCTCTTTGATTCTATGTTAAAAGGGATGCACCCGGGTGGACCCCAAATGTGACCCCAGGGTATTGATATGAACAAACTTGGAAGAGGTCCATAAGATGATGCTACATACTAAATATGCAAGCTGTCAGCCTTCTGGTTTCAGAGATGAAGATTTTTGAAGGTTTTCCTATTTTCACCCATCGTGCTCAGATGAGCTAAAAGGGATGCGCCCTGGTGGAGCCAAAATATTACCCCAGGGTCTTGATATGAACAAACTTGGTAGAGGTCCACTAGATGATGCTACATACCAAATATGAAAGCTGTCTGCCTTCTGGTTTCAGAGAAGAAGATTTTTAAAGATTTTCATATTTTCACCCTTTTTGTTTAGGGTAGTGTGAAAGTTAAGGGTGGATTTCATTTATTTGAACAACTTTGGTAGAGCTTGAACCAAGGAACATCCCTGCCAAGTTTCATCAAGATTGGCCCACTGGTTAAGGAGGAGAAGATGTTTAAAGAAATTGTGGACGACGGACGACTGACGACAGACGACGGACATTCTACGATCCTGATAGTTCACATTGAGCACTTCGTGCTCAGGTGAGCTAAAAAGGTATGTTTCAGGTAACGCGATCCTACCTAAAAAATGCCGCAAAAAATCTAAAAAATATGGTAAATACTTTGATTGCTTTACAAGAATTTCAAGCCTGTGGAGCAACTCAAGCCATTCATGGCTTTCTAGTTTGACAAATGTGACACCTCTGTGTCTAGTTACAGAAAATGGCCAGAGGCTTGCTTGAATTTGGGAGGTAGACCTTTTGTACTTTGCAACAAAAACAAAGATCCTGTAGCCACTGCACAACTGTTCGGCATCTATGACATTTTATCTGCATAAAATAGCTAAGGTCCGCTCATAGCGAAAAACATGCCTATGAAATATTCAGTAATTTTTTCTACTGTAAAAATAAAAAATTTCAGTTGAAACTTTTTCTTATTTTTGCTCAAAACATAGATTGTGGGTACATGTTAAAACGGCCTCAGCGGTGGGACTTTTCAAAAGTATGTGGTAAAATGCGCAGTGAGACACTGAGTACCAAGGAAGGATAAGTAGCCTTGTGACCTGTGTTTTTGACCCCTTAAGAAATAAAACATTGCGCATGCGCAATCATAATGTATATTATCAAACTTTTTAGTAATGAAAATTCGAAATGTCATATGAATAGTTTAATACAAACTCAAAGATTGTCTAGGATAAATAGAAAGTGAAGCTTTCTGCACCAGAATAACCTAGGTAGCTGTTCTAAACCAATGAATTGATTGTCTTGTCAATTCGACCCTTCTGATTGGTCAGGTGAATTATGGGTCCAGAGTTAATTTTAAAAAGCAGCTGAGGTTAGATAGGGGGCGTGAATGTTTAGTCCCTGAGCATGCGCAGGTGATATTTTCTATTTCTTCCTGTCTAGTTCGGGAGTCAAAACGAAAGTAATCAACTGCTATTGTTTGTTAATATGTTAAATTTAATGTCTGTTATATTCATCATTATTTCTATGGTAACTATTTAAAAAAAAAGTTAGAAAAAACATCGATATTTTCGGATATTTAGCTATCAGAAACTTAGTTTGAAAAAATTAAACCAGTTACAGAACAGTCAGATGATCAATAAGCATATGAATTTGGTAATTTTTAAAGGGTCGAAACAACAAGAAGGGTCAAATTGACAAGACACAGGCATAACATTTTTAAGTCACTTGCCCTGTAGTATGGTTAGTACGAACTTGGCCTTTTTTTCTGAATTCTGAGAAGCCTGAAATGCTTTACACAAAGTAAGAGTTACTCGTTATAATTCTGAGTTTACGGCTTCTGTGTTGGCGAATACTTTTCTTTAAAACAAGGAAGTCAGCATAATTATAATAATCACGGATATTTACAGTAGTGATTGGAACAAGAAATTGGAGCATTATGCTCTTTTCCTACGATTTCGTGGCTCTTAATTTCACAATCAGCGCATGCGCATTAACGCAAGTACTCAACTATGAATTTTTACCTTATATTTAACCAGCAGTATTTAACTTCAAAAAATGATCAAACTAAATTTCAGAATCTCCAACAGTAAACAAACAACTTACTTGTAATTAGGTCAGGGGTACCACGCCATTTTTGTCCGAGACTTTCCGGTTGGTTTCGTGGGTGTTTTTCTCTGGGGGTGCACAGGGGTGCTATTGATGATTCATGTATCATAACATTTGTGTTGTTTTTGTCATTAATAGAATATCCTTATTTGATCTTTTTAATTATTGGGTTTTGATGATTTTTTATCCCATTAAGTGAGTGCTGTATGATATTTTTTGTAGTTAACAGAAATTTATCTGTAATAACTGAAGTCAAAATCTATAAAATAATTGAAAATCTTTTTTACAATTGAAAGAAAAAAAATCAATTTTGTAGTTCTTAAACAATGAACAAATCTCTTAACATTTAAAATAATAGTCTCCTTTGTATTTCTTAAAAAATAACTGGCAAAATTAAACTTATTTAAAGAGAAATATCATGGTAATTAATTTATAAATGTCTATTAGTCAACAAGGCAGCAAAATTAGTCGGTAGTACAGTGAGGACAGAAAAATTTATCATTTCTTCTGATTACTGATTGTTTGGTACAGAAGTAGAGGTGCACCCAGTGAGCACAACCATCACACTCAGCCCAGTTGACAATCTTGAGGTATGGCTTTTTATTCAAATCTGGAAGTGAGAAGTGGCCACACACACAACAAGCTCCTGAATCATCGTCATCATCACTGTCAGTGTCACTGTGTTGGTTGGTTGTTGTTTTTAAAATCAGTCCACTAGTTGAAGGTTTGGGACTGACTAGTGCTGGTTTGTCATTCACTGTTTTCTTTGTTGTTGGTCTAGAATTAGATTTTGACTTGTCATATTCATCAAGGTTTATTATGTAGTCATCTTCAGTTATAGCTGTACCTCCAGGTTTGGGTTTATGGATAGAGGGGGGATCCATAGACTTAGTTTTCATGGAGCAGTTGCACTTGCAACATGGTTTGGGATTCTTTTCAGACTTTAATAATAAAAATTCTTGAACAGCCTCTCTGCCAGACTTTAATGCAGCAATTTTATCAACTGGTTTCTCTTCCCTGAAACTCTCACTAGGGTATAGCTGGTCATCTGTAACAACTTCTCTTGAATAGGGAAAAATGCCTGTTTTCCGGAAACCAGAAGTGATATTTACTGGAGTCATGGCCTTCAAGTATGCCTTACATGCTAGGCTGCTCATGTCATATCTTGTTACTGTCATCCCCAGGAAAGATCTCATGAATGAAGCACATTCTCTATAATAAAAAGCCTTAAAGGGTCCAAAAATTGAGACATCTAGTGGCTGCAGTAGGTGGGAAGTGTGTGCTGGTAAAACAAAAAGTATCAGATGATGATCCATAGCCCAGGTGATTAAATTTCTTGAAATGTGTGAAGAATGGCCATCTAAGATAAGCAATATGTGCTGGTCATCATTAGCTCCCCTCCTGACATTTGGTATGAAGTGGTTTTGAATATACTGTTGAAAGATATTGGAATTTGACCAATCACTATCTGACATAACTCCTTTAGCACCAGCTGAAGCACCTTTCATTAATTCTTCACTATAGCGTTTACCTTTAAAGATGAAAAATGGTGGAATGTGATTACCAGCCGCATTAGCACATCCTATTACAGTTGTGGTTGTTGATCTTGGTGAAGTAATAGCTTGGGCTTTGGTTCCAATTGGTGCTATAACATTAAGGGGTCTATGTTCAGGTTGAATTCCAGTCTCATCCACATTGTAGATGTATTGTGGTTTGTCTTGAAGGTCATATTTCTTCATTATTTCATCCAGATTATTGAAGTATGAGTCAACCACTTCAGGTGTTGTACTCTTGGCTCTGTTGCTTTCCAGCCCCCTGGGTTTTATTGATGATAATCTGTGAGCCCACCTTCCTAGGAAATTGTAAAGCCAGCAGTTACTTAAGGGTTTGTCTGTATCTCTATGGTTGAGATTCATTGCTAGTTCTCCAGCCAGGTATTGAAGTTTGGTATTAGTAAGACCATACCCTAATTGAGCCATTGTCTCCAAATGTTCTACAAGAGACTCTTCTTCCTCGTGACTGAAGAGATTATCTGCCCCCAAATGTAGGTGTTCAGCATCCACCTTGCCCTTTACTCTGTCCCTTAATGTCTGCTCAGGCACATTGAACTGTCTTGCTGCTCTTTGTACAGGTATTCTGTTCTGTTTAACAGCTTTGTATGCATTGAGAAGAGCTTCTTTAGAATAGTTTTTGTATTTCTTGCTGTTTTTGTGTGGAATTCTCTGAAAAAAAGGGCATTAATAAAAATGACTGAAAATAAGCTGTTTTATTAAATATTTTTTAATGCAATAACTTTCTAAAATTTGCAAAAATATTGATTCAATAATTAAATATTGCATTTTTCTAAAAATAACAATCCATTTTTTTTTTCATATGTTTTTTTTCTTCATATTGATTCATATTGAATTCAAACAACATAAATGTACCCCTGTCTACCCCAAATGCCAAAACAGGTGTCCGAAGTCTTATGACGTCATCTAAATCATCTGCCTCTATCCGACATCTTGGATTCAACTTGGGCATTAAAATAGTCAAATTGTCACGGAAACGGCGATAAAATACACATTTTCGAGGAATAAATGAGCATTTATCTGAAAAATGTAAGTAAAAAAATAAGAAAAAGCTGTTGATATACTTTAATTACCTGTTTCTGTCGCATTTTTCTCGCCTCTATTTTGACCGTGACTCTCTGTGGTAAAAACTTGCATAGAACTCGGACGCGTGCATTTCTTCGTTTCGCGATATTTTGGCGTACTTTTTTAACCACGAATCCAATAGGTAACCACGAAATCGTAAGAAAAAGGCATAATTACTCACCGCCTCATCCATTTGGATTGGCCGGTAGACCGCTTCCATAACACACCGTGATGTTGCAGACGACCCTTCCAGTCGACTGTATTTTCTGCATATTCTGGCATTCCGTTCATGTCAGTTCCATTGTAGCTTGAATAAAACCTTTCACATAAACAACTCATTCGCTGGAAATAGCTGTCTGTCTATTTTCCTATGTTTCTCTTCCGGGGTCAAATTTTGGCCTGACCTGAAAACGCATAAGCATTATGACTGCACATAAGCAGGGAACCACGATTGGTTTGAAAGGTCAAAGTTCATCAAAGTCTAATAAGTACTTCATATAGGAGGAGTCTATTCAATGGATTTTTAGACGGTTAATTCATTTAATCAAACCCATATGGGACACTGTTGACTGCTTTAAATTAGAGAACAAGTCAATATTGATAGAAACGAAAGATTGTGTAGAAAATCTACCCTATGCAACCTAAATGAAGTAGAAGACGAATTTCATTTTTTTAATAATATGCCCAGCTTTTATCGAATTTATAAAAGGGTATTTTAAGAAATATCATTATAATAATCCAATTATTTTTAAATTGATAGAATTGTTAAAAGCCTTTGGTGTTGAAATTTTCTACACAAATACGATGCATAAAAATGAAAGATTGAAGTAAATATTATTAGTAACTAATTACCATTTATTAGAATGCGTTAAGACAATACATTTCGATACATCTTATTACCTTTTAATTCCTCCAATAATGAAGCTTTATATTTACAAATTTATCAAAAGAAATTACAGTAAATAAATACAGACATACAATACAAAATAGACAAAAAATTGTAGAAAGATTATTTAGAAACGGGAAACAATGCCTAAATCAGTATTCAGTATTTGCTTCTACTAGTTAGGTTATTTAAGAAACAAAATCACGGAATGCAAATTTTAGAGTGGGGAAAAGAAAAAGAGACTTATAATACTTGTATCATTAAAACGCTAAGTGTGTTTTCGCGGGGGCCACACTGAAAACCCCTCGGAAACACAATTGGCGGCAATAACTTGCTTAAAAAACATTGGAATAATTTCGTATTACCATCGTTCCCTACACCCAACGTAAGTTCTTTCTCGAAACGAAATAGAAAACATCTCTACGGTAGACTGACCATATCACACGGAGAAATTGGATTCCAGAGCAATAAAATTGCCTTTTTCAGATTGTCAATTAATTGGTGATCCCCAAAAGAGCTCGCAAAAATGCTCTCTATTAGATTAAATGCATAAAGAACTGTCGATCCAAACTGGGCATGTATTTTTCTGAAGAAGTTTTGAGAACAACTATGGACTACTGGACAACCAATCAAGATATGTTCCGTAAGGCTTATAGTATATGGTATCTTCACCATCTATTACAACTAAAAACAAAGGATGAAAGGATATGCCATTAACTGAGCCGTCAAAAAACAGTCACACTACATATCGGAAATTCCCCCAAATCAGGCCTCCTGTATTTCACGATACAAGATAAATTGAGCTTGTGCGTGATATTTCCAACAATTTCATATAAGTACATAGCAAAGACTCTGACCAGCCTGTGCATCTGCACAGTCTGACCAGAGTCTTCACTATGCCTTTAGTAGATAGATAAGGTCTTAAAGTACTTGTACACCATCGGGTAACATTATACACGTATCTATAATAGGTGGTTGTCAACGCTGCTAAATTTTATTCACCGCACGCACATTCAAATTGTTGGAAATGTCCCGCACTTTCTCAATTGATAATTAGAAGTTTAATATTCCTTTCTCGAATACAATGATTTGTTAACGCTATTGAACTATTGAACTCGTTCTTTTCCAAATTCTTTTATCTGGGAAAGCACAAATATTAACAAACTGTTCGAGGAAGCCATACAAGCTATACTTTAGCAACAGGGTTACAATGTCTGGAAAAAAAAATATGTGTGAAACACCATTAATAAATGAGAAGAGACGCAACAAAAATAGATGTTTTACAGAACAGGGTCTTTTTAAGCGACAGGGTTTTCGAAGGAACTGAAACTTTCTCTTGTCGATCTCAGCTGCGATAGGATGTGATCTAAACATACCTAGCACAATATCCGCCCTGGAAGGTATATGTTAACCTTGAATGTGCTTGAGACAAAGCCTGTGTGGTCGTCCAAGAACAAAAAGGATCGTTTTCGGAAAATAAATTACATAGTTCAGATCCAAAAATTAGACTAGGAAGTACAATTGATACACAAAGACAAAAGTATAGGGAAAATCAATCAAAACAACGCTCAAATATCACTAAAAAAGCTCTACGGCTATAAATCAACCACTCCAAAAATGTTTTATTGTTCAATTGATGAAATTTTGAAGGGTCTGATAGGTATGCGAAGAAATAGAAATTTATTAACAGAACATTTATGTAATTTTTTAAAGGGATGTTATACTGAAAGCTTGAACGCAATTAGCGATATCGAGTACCCGGCTCCCTTTATTCAACATCAATTTCATTCCGATATCCTTCCAAAATCATTCACTGTGTGAATTTCACGATGTTTATAATTGTATGGGCTTTGAAAAGTTGATTCATTTACTTTTGAACAATTTGTAGTACGAGCTGGCATCAAAAAGAGGGCTATCTTTTTTTAAAAAAAAAAATACTAAGTTTGGAAAACTCATAAATCTGAGGTGCGTTCGTTAGAGTGAGATTCTTAAGATTCTTATTAAGATTTTTAAGATAAAGCGTTCGGTAGAGCGAGATTTTTAAGCGGCTCAATAAGAATCTTAAGATATCTCAATAAGGAAACGAAGATGGTTTTGCATTGGCTTAAAACGAGTAGTCATGACGACGTCGAATATTTTCACTTAAAATATCGAAAATCGTTCATTACGACGTCTTAAAAATCTCATTTAGATGGATTTTTCATCTTGCTCTAACGAACGCACCTCTGCTCATATGGGCTCATTTTTAAGCCCATCATATATCAGAATTTAAAAACGGCAAAAATATATGTCAACACAAACCAGCGCTAGATAATGAATGTAATAGGAAAAAAGGTCAAAAGGATGACCTTTTTGTGAATCCCATTTAAGGAAAACATCCCAATCGGCTTATATGGGCTATTTTGAGAGCCCATAAAATCCGGAAATGATCATAGAGGACATTGGTCTGCAAGTATTTCAACGCCAACCCACACATTATACCAAGCAGAGGTTTAGAAATCATCTCGAAACGAACATCTTTTTTCCTAAACCCATTAATAGGAAAACACCCATAATTGCTATTTGGGCTCCGTGAGAGCCCATTAAATGGTGAAATAAGTTTTTCAAACATGGCTTTTGTATATTTTTTAATTCCAACTCACGCTAAATACACAGCAAAACTAAAGAAGCTTTTTTCTAGAAGAAAAACAAAACACATTCCTGAACAATCTGAAAGGAAAATAGTTCAAAATACCCATTTTAGCTCAACTGAGCACAAATTGCTCAATGTGAGCTATTGTGATCGTCCGTTGTCCACAATTCTTAAAACATCTTCTCCTCCGAAACCGGTGGGCCAATCATGATGAAACTTGGCAGGGATAATCCTTGCGTCAAGCTTTAATGAAGTTCTTCAAATAAACGAAACCCACCCTTAACTCTCCTTTTACACTTAACAAAGAGGGTGAAAATAGGAAATTCTTCTAAAATCTTCCTCTCTGAAACCAGAAGGCAGACAACTTTCATATTTGGTTTGTAGCATCCTCTAGCGGACCTCTACCAAGTTTGTTCATATCAAGACCCTTGGGATATTTGGGCACCACCCGGGTGCATCCCTTTTTAGCTCACCCGATCACGTAGGGTGAAAATATGAAAATCTTCAAAAATCGTCTTTTCTGAAACCAGAAGGCAGACAGCTTTCATATTTTGTATGTAGCATCATCTAGAATGCCTTTAACAAGTTTTTCATATAAAGACTACGGTTCATATTTGGGCTCCACCTGGGTACAACCCCCTTTACATAGAATAAAAGAGCGAAAATCTTCAAAAATCTTCTTCTCTGAAACCAGATGGTCTGTCCTATTTTGTATATAGCATCATCTAGTGGGGTTCTACCAAGCTTGTTCATATCAAGGCCCTGAGGTCACTTTTTGGCTCGACCCCTTTTTTCATAGAATCAAATTGCAAAACATCATTAAAATCTTCTTCACTGAATCCAGAAAGCAGACAGCTTTCATATTTTGTTTGTAGCATCATCTAGTAGACCTTTACCATGTTTGTTCATATCAAGACCCTGGGATCATATTTGGGCTCCACTCGGATGCAACCCTTTTTACTTGGATTCAAAAATCTTCTTCTCTTAAAACGAAAATAATTTCCATATTATGTTCTTAATATTGTTTGTGGACTTCTACCAAGGGCGTAACTACCATTACGCACATTACGAATGTGCATAAAACAAGTAAATTCCCTTTCGAAAATTATCGTTGATGAATGATCAAACATTGTAACTACAGCTATTCTTGTTGTATTTTGATTGTTTACCAACGCTGAAATCATAAAACTGTGGATAAGGATTGCATAAATATTTTGTCACTGTCCACAAATAAATGGCCTTTATCCTATATTTTCTTTGGTGGTCGCCTTCTAAGTGCGTATAAATTTCAAAGTCCTAGATACGCCTATGCCTACCAATGTTTAATGTCATCGTCCTGGGGTCATATTTGGGCTCTGAATGAACCCACCCTATTTTACATAGAATTTTTTTCTCTGAAACCAGAAGGCAGGGGTTTTTCAAAATAGTCTCATTTAATTGTATTTCATGAAGTTTGTTCAATGTTACATGCCCATATGTTCATGTAAGGGCTGTGCCCAGGTATATCCTTTATTGGTCTTATTTTGAAATTATCTTCTTGTTGACATCTTCCTATTTAATTGATGTGATGTCCCAGGGGTCAAAGAGACTCAGGTGAGCGATCTAGGACCATCAAAACTTGGTAAACGAAAATCCAATCTGTTCTCTAAGGGAAAAATAACATATATGAGCAAATGTCACCTCTGTGCTACCGAGTTTAAAGCATAATTGAAAACATTATTTTTATTTGGAACGCGTATGTCGTGAATATCACGATAAGTGTTTCACTTTTTCTTGTTTTTGTTTATTCGTTGTTGTTGTTTATGCTCCTTCTACTCCTTTCAAAAAATATCTTACTCCTTTGAAGTACCAAAATTGGGGTCAATTTGTACTTCACTAATATCTCGTGCAATTTATTACTTTTGGCGGGAAAAATAGGTAATATAAAAAGGAAAGCGCTCTGTGTGCAGACATATGCATTTAAAGGGTAAAATGAAAAGGTTCGTAGGTTCGTGATATTAACGATTATGAAAGGAGCAGAAAGTCTTAAATTTGTATGGGATTTAGATAGGATAAAATAAAAGGTAAAAAATAATTATTCTTCTTGATCTTTATAAAGAAAAAATAAAACGAAAGCTTCGTGTGGTTAAAAGTCATCCACAGCGTAATCTAAATTTGTTCCGTCAGTAGTTTACCCATTCAGGACTCCTTTGGTCAATCTAAAGATCGTAGATTGGTCGAAGATGTCCGAATGCAGTTTACCAAGCAACTTCGGCTAAACAAGCGACTATGGCAAGCTTAACACGATTTCTCCAACTTATTCGTAGGCATGTCACTAGTTCTAAAGCGTTTCTATTTAAAATTTCGCTTTTCTTGTTTGAATGAAAACTGTAGTCTTCCCTATAATGCAATTTTAGCATCAATTCGCGTTTTTTTCGGGCGTGATATCTACTGCGAGCCTCAAAATGCTTCAACCATTTAAGGTAGCGGACCCGTAGTTCCGCAACATTTTGGAGCTCATGATCTTTCGCAGAGTTGACCGAGGTTTTCTAATGAAGATCATTAAGGAAACCTCTGTTAACACTGTTAAAGTTCATAACTTCCGAAACATTGCGGAACTATTACGGGTCCACTTTCTTAAACCATTTATCTGTACTCTGTAAAAGTTAACGCCTTCAAACACGTGATTTATACCTGTAATATTCCCCAGTAGCCGATGAAAATGTCGTAAATACATCTTGATTAATGCTGCAATTCCTATTTGCCACCTACTGACAAAATGAAAGTTTTGATTTGCAAGATTTACGATTCAATAACTATTATTTTCTAGAAATTAAAGGGGGAAGGGGGCGTTATTCCGGTACATATCTTTGACAAGTTAGACCTTCCAAGAATGAAATAACAAATGAGGGGATGATTCTAACCAAATAGAATAAATACTTAATAAAGGGATGAGTGTCTTTTACACTGCTTTTATTGGTGTATAAAATGCAATTGCCTTAGCATATGGCAAATAACGCCCGTAGGGCGTCATGTTCAAGCCATCGGCGTTATTTGCCATGTGCTAAGGCAGCTGTACTTTATACTCCAATAAACGTAGTGAAAAAGACACCCGGCCCTCTTAATTGCAATCCTCTAGATCTTAGAAATTATCAAAATACTCGGCTAAACATAGAATTACTACTCAAAACTTGCAAACTATTTTTTTTCTAGTTGAATATTTTAATTTTTTTATGTTTCTGACAACTTCTGTGTTTTTAGGTATTTAGATCTTCTAAAAGAATGATATTCTGGATGTTGCTTTAAGAGAAAGGCTTGCCCAAAGGACATAAGGGACAAAAAACAAAAACAAAAAAAAAAAAACACAATTTCGATGTTATTATAAAAATAAAGAAATTTGGTTTGTCCCAAAATTTAAAATTTTTGGTACACTTCAATAGCGATTGTGATGTCCCCGGGCTTCGATTGTGGCATGACAACGCCTGTGCATACTGCTTATAAGCCTCCTGAGCTTATATTGTGGAATTTGATCCTATTCTTCCAGAAGAGCCTGCCTGAGCCACTGTACCGATGCCGGTTGCACCGGACGTGATAAAACAGCTGTCTGTTACATTTCCCAAGCACCTTCTATGGGATTAAGATCCGGGGATCTAGCTGGCCATTCCATACGGACGATTGTAGCTTGCTCGGGATATTGATTGGTGATATTGGCTCTATGTGCACGCACAACGTCATCCATTAGAATGATATTGTCACCAACTGTACCTGCATATGGTCGAACATAAACATCTAAGATCTCATTTTCGTACCTGAGAGTCGTCAATGTGCCGTTTTCAATGACATTGAGATCTGTTTTTCTCATGAGCACTTATTCCTGCCCTAACCATGACTGAGCCCCTGCTAAACCGATCATATTCTGCCACACACACTGAAGTAAAACGCTCATTTGGCATCCTCCAGATCCTCTGACGTCTATCGGTATAGTTCACACACAACCTGGACTCGTCTGTAAAAGGACGGGGGCCCAGCCATTTCGGGTCCAGTTCACATGACCCCCGTGTCCAAACTAAACGCATTTGCAAGTGAAATTGGGTTAAATGGATAAGGACTGCAGGCCGTCTTGACCTCATGATAGAACCATGCAACCGATTTCTGATGGTTTGGGTTCTTACTCGCGCACCAGTAGCGTTCTGGAAGTCATTACGTAACGTCGTTGCATTGTCAAATCGATGACGACGTGCCTGAACCACTAAAATTCGGTCTTGTAAACCTCATTGGTTGAGTGTACTCATTTCCCCGCATGCGAATGCCTAACATTACCAGTACAATTCCTGAAACATGTCACGTTCATGTTTCTATCCTGAATGCAGTGCTTCTTTTATGATGTATGAAGATTGTCCTAAATATACAAAATGGGCGTGTGCGTGGCATTTCCAACAATTTCACAAGTTCGCAAAGCCGAGACCCTGGTCAGGCTGTGCATTATCACGGTCGGGCCGCGAGTCTTCACCGTGAATGTGCTGCGCAGACAAACAATACTTTTGATCTTAACCCTTCTTCAGGCGATCGACGAATAAATTCCAATGCGTTTTGTTGTTGAGTATGTTGCTCAAAAGTCTTTGCCTCGTGCATTCACTAACAGTTGAAAAAACCCACACATGTATCCGAAACTCTTTCGAAATATTTCCAGATATTCCCTTGTAACATGACGCCACCGATAAACGTGTGCATAGTTGTAGCATCCATCTAGAATACGATCTAAATCAAGTATTTTTTTCAGAATTTACTAAATGGCCTGCATCTCGTACAGGTGTGAACTGTCGACAATTCTAGTTTTGTGTATATCACCAGTGATTGCAGTGAGGTTGATTAGTCATTCTACCCTAATATACATTCGTTTCAAAGAACATCCTTTGCGACATATCAGCATATCACATTGAAAAATATGCGTTCAATATTGTTACAAGATAGAATGGGTCTTGAAAAAATTCCACCGAGCGATTGTCATGCTAAGCCTGTATATGTTGCACAAGACTTCGCAATATCTAACTGAAATATATGTGGCCCGTCACGCGAAAAGGACCATCTGGGTAGCGCGTAAAGTGTCGACCCTAGTCAGACTGCGCGGAGTGCGCAGACAGACTAAGGTCGAAACTGTTTGCACCGTGCTTATTTTCTGAATCTGGAATTATCAATCTACCTTCAAGTGAAAGAATTTTTGAAATGCGACTTCTGGTTGACATATGTTGGATCAAATATCTTTTTTCAATAATTCATTTTACAGAATTCCCGGATGGTCCCTTTTTGCGTGACGGGTCACAATCATACTTTTGAAACTGATTGATTGATTCTTTTATTACCTCCACAGTAGGAGAGCTCAATTTTACAACAATACAAATTACAACATGAAACCACACATATACAATACAAATGCTAGACACAATTAACTATTTACAACATAAATTGTGAAAGTTATAGCTTCGAAAAAGAGGTACAAAATTTAAAGTCAACATGTATATAGAAGGGCATAGCGGAAATAGGATGCTGATAGATAGATAGAACCACAGATACATAAGACATATACCTCAAGAAAAGGGTTGCTTCAAAACGTTAAACTGTATATTCACACGCAAATTTAGTTCATATTAGGATAAAGGTCTATTCAGGTAAAGTAGAATAAAGGATAATATACCCCTTGGGCGACGCACAGGGGATTATGTGAGTGACGGTGAGCGGACTATATAAGCCCAATCAGGGGATTAGGGGGTCACTTTCAATTTGAACGTCGACTTATATGCTTTATTATAGTAAGTAAATGTTGATTTTTTTACCATCTTCGATTTTTTTCATCAGCTTTCTTTAAGTAGATCGAACTGATATTATTTCACACAAGAAATCACTCAAAACACCAAGTTCCAAAGCTTTACCTGCGCAGATCCAGGATTTTCTCTGAGACCAACCAAGTTTTCTTCGCGGATCGAACGACTCTAGCTTGATCAAAGCTGCAGTTTCGACGTTTTGTTCGCAAGATGAACAAAAGATTATTTGTTTTCCATATTTTATTACTCAATAACGATATAATCAGTCTCTTTCCCCGGCGGAGTGCATGTTGCGTAGCTATTTTGCTCTGAGTAAAATTCGGATCGCATTTTGCCACGGCTTGATAACAATGGTGAACGGCTTCGGGATTTCGAACTAAGCAAGGAAATGAAGTTATGTCTGCTTTCTAAATATAGAATGTGCTCGCAGTGCACAAACAAGAGACTGACACTCGCGTCGAACAATTCCGATCAATTGACTAGCTAAATGTCGTAACTACAGTTCGATGGCTCAGCTCGAAACGGTTGAAACTCCCTTTAAACATAAAAGGAGTTACAACTGTTTCATGCTGAGCAATCGAGTTTTGTTAAGGCTGTAGTTGAGATATTTAACTCGACCTTTGGCGATTATATTGATAATTGAACCATTTTCAATCGGTTTTCCCTCCGGATAAAAAGGATTTGGATGTGCGCAAGGAACAGTCAATGTCGGAATTCCCCGGATTACGCCATGCTAATCGGAACATCACTCGTGCATTTCCGTTACAGCGTCACTCATAAACCCAATCGGGAACCCTCATCGATTCTACGGAATAGGTACTTTCCAGTTTACGGAAAAGTCCGAGCGATGTTCCAAATGTCATAAACCGCCCAGCCAAGCGCTGTGTTCAGGATGGCGAAACGATTTAAACTGTTTGCAAATCATACTCCGCTTTACGGTTGCATAGCAGGGGTCGTATCCGGTAATGTAATTTGTTTGCATATTTACTTTCCTTTAATTGGGTCTAGATCGACATTAAAAAAAAAACCAACAAAACATTGCAAAAACACTGATGAAGTCGCCGGTGGGTTACAAAATTTTTGAAGCTTGAGAACATGAAAGGCTGAAGTTACAAGGCTTTTGTAACCTAGCGACTAATTTTGCTGTGCACGTTAACACTTGGTTTTAGGCTATTCAAAAATGGAAACGATAATGGCAGATCACCTTTTGAAACAACCCAACATGTAGTTAGATGATGATCAAATTACGTCATTATTAGGCCACGCTTTGTCAGATAACACTCGAAACACTCAGGCTATCAGTTTTTCCAGCGGGAAAATTTCAAACTGTTTAGCTAGAGAACTTATTCCTTTTTAACAAATATTTCTTTGAACTTATTTTCGAATCAATTCCATGACCAGATCGAAAGATCTAAGATCAAATGTGGATAAATTCGCTCCTCCATTTGTTATTTAAAGAATCTTAAAACACCGTGACTGCAGCTAAAATAAGTTGTTTATATTATGATTTAATGATCATCAATATTTGCCACTTAGCAATGAACTTTTAGTTAAATACCTAAAGGCAAATCTTGGAATTGTACAAGTTTGTAAGATCATAGAGATATATTATCCCAACCTTTACAGATATATCAGAGATCAGAAAACATGGTTTTAGTGAAGAAAATGCTGGATTCCATGTTTCTCAATATTTATTTTTTTTCACTTTTTATCTGGACAAGTATCAAATAATATTTTAGGAGTGGGGAAAACTTATTTTCTATATTGTGTGTACAGATGGTTACCGGTATGTCCTTTTTTTAAAGTTTCAGTTTGTAGCCTGGATGGTCGTGGTGGATGGCAGAAGATGTGGTGGATGGCAGAAGATATGGTGGATGGCAGAAGATATGGTGGACAACTATCGAAAGTTAAGTACTATTAATTTATCCAAATTATCCAGTCATTAGTCATTTAAAGTGTAATTGTAAATCAAAGGTAATAAAGGAGTGTCTTTTCTTTTGGCATCATCATCATAATTTTTCAAAATTAATCTCTTCATAATTATATCGAAAAATCCAGATAGATGAAAGTAAAAGAGAACTGGGCCCAGCTTTTACTTTCATCATAAATGAGGTAAAACAATTTGTGAAATGTATAGGTACCAATGGATTTCTACAGATTGTTTTGGTTATTAATTAATGAATTAAATTTGGGAAAAAAAAATAAAAAAATAAGAATTGATGAAAAATCAAGGTCAAATTCATCCTTGGTTTGTTAGTTAGGTTTGGACGATGTAAGTTTTTGTTTGTACTTAACTCCAGAGGAAGTGTAACGAAGTAAGTGTATATTACAAGTTATATTTAATTCATTTAATGGGGTTTCAACGTCACTTTCAACAGTTTTTCAGTCATATCACGTTAAATCTCCTAGCCATGGACTTACACACCTGATAGTTCAAACCCCAGTATATGCTGTTTTTTTTTTCAATGTCACATTCAAAAAGCTAGAATGAATGTGGTATTCATTTCTTCAATTTTCACTCTGTAAGTAAGTCGAGCCAATTAACAGTACAGGTTTGTCAGTAATTTCACACCATCTACTCTCCTAACCATGATTCCTGAGAGTTTTTCATTGGGTATATTTGTGTCATACATTTACGGCTCGGATATCTGGCAGACATCTGTAAGTATATTGTTTCCGCGGAAAAAAGTAAGTTGGGGTGGTTTATTTGTACTTGTCAGTAATTTTAACTGGACAATGCATCACAGTTTAGACCAATGTCTCTCTAAGGGTTCTCACGGAAAAGGTTAATTAGTTAGGATAATTTATTCCAACCTGTCAACAAATTTAAACTAGACAATGCACAACGGTTCCAATCATTATCTCTACTTGTTCTTGTGGAAAAAAATTAATCATTTAGGATAATTTATTCCAACCTGTCAACATATTTTCAAAGACTATGTGTCGTGGTTCAAACCAATTTCACATTAATTGCTTTTGCAAATATTTATAAGTAAGTTAATAAGTTACGATAATTTATACCAACCTGCCATTATATTTTAACTGGTCAATGCAGCACAATTGATACCATTGTCACACTTCCTGTTCTCGAGAATATAAGTTAGTTATTTAGTTAGGATAATTTATTTTCCAACCTGCAAAATTGATAAATGGACAATGCATGGTGATTACCTCCAATTTCAGAGTATGCGTCCTTCCAGATATAAGTCAACTAGTTAAGATAATTAATTTCTACCTGTCGGCATATTTTAACTGCATCACAGTTCTGACCAATGTCTCTCTATGTGTTCTCATTGAAATAAGTTGAGGAGGTCAGATAATCAAATCCAATCTTACTTGTCCTACCTCACCTGCCAACATATTTAAACTTGACAATTACCAGTCCATTCCAATTGATGTCTCTGTATGTGTTCATTTGGAAACAAGTTAATTAGTTTGGATAATTTTTTCTGTCCTACCAAATGCATCACTGTTCCAATCAATGTTTCGTATAAAACATGTCCTTTTGGAAATAAAATAATTAGCAAGGATAATTCATTACGACCTGCCATGTTATTTTCACTGGACAATACACCAAGGTTCAAATCAACGTGTCTTTAGGCGTTATTTTGGATATCAATTAATTAGTAAGGATAATTTAGATATTCTAACCTGCCAAATCGTTTAACTCGACAATGCACCATCCATTTCTCTGTGTTCTTTCAGAATTAAATTAATGCGTAAGGATAATTGATTTCAACCTACAAACCTATTTTTACTGGACAAAGCATCACATTTGGAATCAATCTCTCTCTATGTATTCTCCGGAAATAGGTTAATGAGTTAGGATAATCTTCTTCAACCTTTCAACAAGGGAAATTTATTTCAACCTTTCAACATACTTGAACTGGACAATGCATCTCAATTTGAATCAATGTCTCTCTATATGTTCTTGCAGAAGTAAGTTTGCTTTATTTTTTTCAACCTTTCAACATACTTGAACTGGACAATACATCTTGGTTTGAATCAATGTCTCTCTATATGTTCTTGCAGAAGTAAGTTTGCTTTATTTTTTTCAACCTTTCAACATACTTGAACTGGGCAATACATCTCGGTTTGAATCAATGTCTCTCTATATGTTCTTGCAGAAGTAAGTTTGCTTAATTTATTTCAACCTTTCAACATATCTTAACTGGACAATACATCTCAGTTTGAATCAATGTCTCTCTATATTTTCTTGCGGAAGTAAGTTTGCTCAATTTATTTCAACCTTTCAACATATCTTAACTGGACAATGCATCTTTGTTTGAATCAATGTCTCTCTATATGTTCTTGCATAAGTCAAGTTTGCTCAATTTATTTCAACCTTCAACATATCTTAACTAGACAATGCATCTCGGTTTGAATCAATGTCTCTCTTTATGTTCTTGTGGAAATAAGTTAGGGTAGTTCATTTCAACCTAAGAAATAATGGACAATGCATCTTTGTTTGAATCAATGTCTCTCTATGTGCTCTCTTGGTTATAAATTAATAAGTTAGGATGAATTATTCCAACCGGTATACATAGATGAATTTGACAATGCTCTCAATGATATAAGTTAATTAATAAGTTACAATAATTTATTCTGACCACTTTACATATTTTATCTAGAAAATGCATCGCAGGATATACCAAAGTTACATTACATGCTCTCGCAGGTTATAAGTATCAAAGTAAATAAGTTAGGATAATTCATTCCAACCTTCCTACAAATTTTAACTGGACAATGCAACATGGTTCCGTCCAATGTCATACTATGTGTTCTCATTGATATAAGTACGCGAATTATTTAGGCTAAGTAGTTAGGATAAGTTTTGTCTATCCTACTAAAGCATACCTTTACTGGTCAAAGTATCGAGGTTCCCAAAAAGAGTGCTCTATGTTTTTATGGATATTAAAAGTACATTCATTAGTTTTTTCCTCTTAACCGCTCAAGATATAAGTTTTCCGTTATTCATTTTCGTAGATATCTTACTTTTGTTTATGCTAATTTTTCTCTGATATTCGCGGCGGCATCTGTAGAACAATTTGTTTACATAAGGTCCTGTATGTGCACATTTATCCTTTTCTCACACAGTTTTCTAATACTAATAAAGTTCAGTTGATAATCATTAACTTTACTTATTTTCTCTATTTCTATCTTTACTAATGGTATTAACATTAATTCGTCTATAAATCACTATTGCATAATTTATGTTATGGTAAGTCTATACTGGTAGTTAAGATGTAAGGTTAGTGGATTATGAAGATAAACAAACTCCCATCTAAATGTTTCCATTGAAAAATATTAATATAAAATTTACACAAATTATCAAATTGTAAAAATCCACACATCAAAAGTTTTTTTTTCTCTTCTGCTAAAGTATCACATTTTCACAATCATCGTCTACATTTACCATCTTATGAATATATTGTCAGTGGCCAAAGCACCCTTTCATTATTGCACCTATCCTTTAGAACACCATTCATACAACATGATGCTTAGGAAGGTCTTGTATGTGCTCCTTTATCCATTTTACACACTTATTTATGATTGTAATATATCGGCCTTGGGTGGTCAAAACCTGGTAATTACAGCTTGTAAGCTGGAGTTATGATGTTTTGATCACCCATTGATTATATGTCTATGTAGTCTGCCTGCCAGCTTCACTCTTACCAATATCCCTCATCCTTTGTGGCGTGCCATTCATACAATATTATGCTTAGTTAGGTCCTGAATGTGCACATCCATTTCACACAGTTTTCTTATTGTAATATATATCTGTAAGTAATGATTATCTAAGGTGTTTGTACTAGTCTATCGAGTCTGGCAGATTTACTAACAATATTAACAATAACAAGCATGTTTATTTGAGCCACATAATTAATGTCATATGTTTTAGAATTAAGATTTATGTGTCATTATATTGGTAATTAGATTGTATTTGGCTATATAGTCTGGCAGCTTTACTTTCAAAGTTAATACTAATAACAATATATCTATGTATTAATAAGCATCGGGGCCCTATTATTAGTGTTATATGTTTATAGTTCATTAAGATTGGTGTGTCATTTGTCAATTAAATTGTATTTGTCAACTTGTATAAAAGTCTGCTAGCCTTACTAACAATATTAATAACATGTAAATAAGAGCATTTTCATAAATGTTAAGTTAAGAGTTTAGATGTTTCTGCCAGCTTTACTAACAATATTAATAACATGTAAATAAGAGCATTATCATAAATGTTTAGTTAAGAGTTTAGATGAGTCTGACAGTGTTACTAACAAAATAAATACTAATATTATAAATATGTTCAGCCTCGTCATATTATATATGTTAAGAGCTTAGATGGGTCTGCCAGCTTTACTAACAATATTGCTTTAATAAACATGTTAATTAGAGCCTCATCATGAATGTTATGTTTAAGTTTAGATGTGTCTGCCAGCTGAACTTACAATATTGACTAACAATATTAATATTGATAAACATGTAAGTTAGAGCCTCAACATAAATGTTATGTATATATGTTTAAAGTTTGGATGTGTTTGCCAGCTTTACTAACAATATGCTTAGTAAAGTCTTTTAAGTGCTCGTTTATCCATTTTACACACTACTTTATGATTGTAATATATCGGCCTTTGGTGGTCAAAACCTCGTAATTACAGCTTGTAAGCTGGAGTTATGATGTTTTGATCACCTATTGATGATATGTCTATGTAGTCTGCCTGCCAGCTTCACTCTAACCAATATCCCTCATCCTATATCCAGTTTACACACTACTTTATGATTGTAATATATCGGCCTTGAGCGATCAAAACCTTCTAATTTCAGCTTGTAAGCTGGAGTTATGATGTTTTGATCGCTCAATGACAATATGTCTATGTAATCTGCCTGCCAGCTTTACTCTTCCCAATATCCCTCATCCTTTGTGCTTCATTCATACAACATTATGCTTTGTTAGGTCTTTTAAGTGCTCGTTTATCCATTTTACTCACTACTTTATGATTGCAATATATCTGCCTTGGGCGATCTAAATCTTGTAATAACAGCTTGAAAGCTGGAGTTACGAGGTTTTTATTGCCCATTGACAATATGTCTATGTAGTCTGCCTGCTAGCTTCACTCTTACCAATATCCCTCATCCTTTGTGGCGCCATTCATACATTATGCTTAGGTCTTTTATGTGCTCCTTTATCCATTTAACACACTACTTTATGATTGTAATATATCAGCCTTGGGTGATCAAAACCTTGTAATTATAGCTTGTTAGCTGGAGTTACGAGGTTTAAATTGCCCATTGGTGATATGTCTATGTAATCTGCCTACCAGCTTCACTCTTGAAATATCCCTCATCCTTTGTGCTGCATTCATACAACAATATGCTTAGTAAGGTCTTTTAAGTGCTCGTTTATCCATTTTACACACTACTTTGATTGTAATATATCAGCCTTGGGCGATCAAAACCCTGTAATTACAGCTTGAAAGCTGGAGTTACGAGGTTTTGATTGCCCATTGATGATATGTCTATGTAGTCTGCCTGCCAGCTTCACTCTTCCCAATATCCCTCATCCTTTGTGGCGCCATTCATACATTATGCTAAGGTCTTTTATGTGCTCCTTTATCCATTTTACACTAATTACAGCTTGAAAGCTGGAGTTATGATGTTTTGATTGCCCTTGACGATATGTCTATGTAGTCTGCCTGCCAGCTTCACTCTTCCCAATATCCCTCATCCTTTGTGGCCCCATTCATACAACAATATGCTCAGTAAGGTCTTTTAAGTGCTCGTTTATCCATTTTACACTTTATGATTGTAATCCATCGGCCTTGGGCAATCAGAGCCTTGTTATAACAGCTTGAAAGCTGTAAGTTATGATGTTTTGATTGCCCTTTGATGATATGTCTATGTAGTCTACCTGCCAGCTTCACTCTTACCAATATCCCTTATCCTTTGTGGCGCCATTCATACATTATGCTTAGGTCTTTTATGTGCTCCTTTAACCATTTTACACACTTCTTTATGATTGTAATATATCAGCCTTGGGCGATCAAAACCTTGTAATTACAGCTTGTTAGCTGGAGTTTTGAGGTTTAAATTGCCCATTGGTGATATGTCTATGTAGTCTGCCTACCAGCTTCACTCTTGCCAATATTCCTTATCCTTTGTGGCGCCATTCATACAACAATATGCTTAGCAAGGTCTTTTAAGTGCTCGTTTATCCATTTTACACACTACTTTGATTGTAATATATCAGCCTTGGGCGATCAAAACCCTGTAATTACAGCTTGAAAGCTGGAGTTATGATGTTTTGATTGCCCTTGACGATATGTCTATGTGGTCTGCCTGCCAGCTTCACTCTTACCAATATCCCTTATCCTTTGTGGCGCCATTCATACATTATGCTTAGGTCTTTTATGTGCTCCTTTATCCATTTTACACACTACTTTATGATTGTAATATATCAGCCTTGGGCGATCAAAACCTGGTAATTACAGCTTGAAAGCTGGAGTTATGATGTTTTGATTGCCCTTGCCAATATGTCTATGTAGTCTGCCTGCCAGCTTCACTCTTCCCAATATTCCTCATCCTTTGTGGCGCCATTCATTCAACATTATGCTTAGTTAGGTCCTGAATGTGCACATCCATTTCACACAGTTTTTTTATTGTAATATATATCTGTAAATAATGATTATCTAAGGTGTTTGTATTAGTCTATCGAGTCTGGCAGATTTACTAACAATATTAACAATAACAAACATGTTTATTTGAGCCACATAATTAATGTCATATGTTTTTGAATTAAGATTTATGTGTCATTATATTGGTAATTAGATTGTATTTGGCTATATAGTCAGGCAGCTTTACTAATAAAGTTAATACTAATAACAATATATTAATGTGTTAATACATAAGCATTGGGGCCCCATTATTAGTGTTATATGTTTATAGTTCATTAAGATTGGTGTGTCATTATATTTGCCAATTGTATTTGTCAACTCGTATATAGTCTGCCAGCCTTGCTAACAATATTAATAAACATGTAAATAAGAGCATTATCATAAATGTTAAGTTAAGAGTTAAGATGTGTCCGCCAGCTTTACTCACAATTTTACTTTAATAAACATGTTAATTAGAGCCTCATCATAGATGTTACGTTTAAGTTTAGATGTGTCTGCCAGCTTAGCTAACAATGTTTACTAACAGTATTAATCTAATAAACATACTAATTAGAGCCTAATCATGAATGTTATGTGTTTAGAGTTAAGATGTGTCTGCAAGCTTTTCTTACAAAATTAACACATGTATTAATAAACATGTTAGTTAGAGCCTCATCATAAATGTTATATGTTTAGAGTTTAGATTTGTCTGCCAGCTTTACTAACAATATTAATCACTAGGACTTTTTTAAATCTGCATAAAAGAAGTTAAATGTTCATAGATTTATGATATTAATGTCATTATATTGGTCCATAAGATCTTTCTCGCATCATGTTTTAAAAGACATTTAAATGTTAGATGTATTAGGAATATAGCAAATTTTAAGAATCATCCATGAATCGAAGGCTCAACACAATACTCTTATAAGTGCCAATATAATTATTTACACTTACAACAGTGTTGCATTGAGCACTCAAAATACTTTTTTCCCTTTCTCCCTTCTTTCTTTCTTTCTCTCTATTTTGGTACACACAATATTCGTTTTTTTTAGATCAATGGCCAAAGAATCCTTTTCATCTTTAAGTACCAACATCAAGGGTCAAACCAATTTTTGCAAGTCATCAAATATTTACGTCTCAAGATTTAAAAAAATTTGTAGCAAAATGCTCAAATTATGTTTAAAAGCTCCCCAATATATACCCTAAATAAAGTCATTATAACTGATTATAGTAGTAGTAGTAGTAGTTGTACTAGTAGTAATAATACAATTTTCACACTCATCCCTGCAACAATAGTATATGCACATTTATCCATTCACTTACATTTTCTTATTGTTATCTATGTCTGTATAACGATTATCATTAATCCCTGCATGTTTCTCAAACTCTCTCTCCTTTTCTAACAGTATTAACATTAAAATTATGTTAACTACACACATATTATTATATTATTGTATTTGTCGATGAGATTTATTAAGGGTTTGGAACAACGCGATTACATTTTTGATACATATTTAGAAATCAAGGAACTATAAGAGCCGCAAAAATGTTTTTCCTCTTCTTCTTATACATCAATTCTCTTGAAGAGTTAAGATCTTTGTCATTAGAATCTAAGTTTTAAAGGGTGGTCCATCTCGCGTTTTGTTTCGAATGACATTTATAAAATCTACCATTATCATCCTCATGGCCTAGTGCAAAAGTCGTAATTGAATATGTATAGGCAGTATGATTGTTTTGCAATGAGCCTCATTCTTCCTTGTGATACGAATGTACCTGGTCACTTTGTGTTTTCAATGACTGTTAATTATAGGATTCCTATAGCAATTAACAAATAAAGGGAACCTGAGATAATTTGGCATTCCTTTTTAAATATCAAATTGTTATTTCTGCAATCATCTTGGATACATTGTCTAGTTTTGAAGCAAATTCTTCTTAACATTCGCGGCGTCATCAATTAAATACATATTGTCAACAATTTATGTAGTATTGTAAGAGTTTTAGTGTTTATATAAATATGTCAATAGAATTTAGTGGTGTACAGTATAATATGGACTGAACATCTCAAATTGTGTTCTGAAATGTCTATGAATTATAGGATTTATACAGCAATTTACAAATCAAACGAACCTGCGATAATTTGTGTTTTCAATGACTCAGTTCTTGAAAGGATTCAAATGGCAATTGAAAAAAAAATAAACCTGCAATTGAACCTACAATTTGGCTTTCCCATTGTGCTTGCAAAGTTATTTCAGCCAACAGCATCAATTCTGCCCTGTATGCATTGTCTAGTTGAAAAGGAAATTATTCTTAATATTTGCATTGACATCCATTTCATAGTCAACAGCAAGTCTATATTGTACAAGTTTTAGTATTTATATCAGTATGTCAATAGGATTTTAAGGTGTAAGGTATAATACAGATTGACCGGCTAACATTGTGTTTTGAATGACTCGAGTAATTAAGATTCATATGGAAATCATCAAATTAAAGGAACTTTACAGTGGTAATGTGAATTTTTCCTCTTCCACAATTTTCTTTTTATTTCTTCCAACGTCATTTAATGTTCCTTGGCTGCATTGTCTAGCTTTAAGCACTTTTTTTTAAATATTCATGGTGACTTCTATAGTTCAGCGGTATTATCAGAGTTCGTAAAAACAATCAAATAAGATTTAAATGTTTATGGTATATGCATTGACCAATGCGCATTGTGTTTTGAACGACTTGGCTAACTATTTGAATCATGTGGAAATTAAATCAAAATAAAGTAACGTGATAATGCGGCTTTTTCCCTTCTCCTTTCTGCCTACTATAGTAATCATTCCTTGTGTGCATTGTCTTGTTTTAGGAAACTTCTTTATCTTTGTGATGACATCAATTATTGGTTTAAACCATTTATTTTACACCAATTGGGAAACAAGTTCTTACAGCTTAGATTAATCCCTCTCAATTCTGCTTCCTGGAATATTCACCAGTACTCGCACCGAAAGTTTGGGCCAATGAAAGAACCAAGATTGATAGCTTTCTTTGGAATCAAAGTTGGAACCTTAGGGTCAAAAGGCAAAAGCTCTACCTCTAGACCACGGACACCACACCATTTTGACATCAATTATAAAACCAATAAGTTAAGTTGAAATTCTAGCTTGAAGGGTATATATGATATGTCAATAGGATTTAAAAATGTTTGGTATACAGATGGACAAATTCACATTTTTTTTTGAATGTCTCGGTTATTTATAGGAATCATGGGTAAATCAGAATAAATTACATGAACACCTGAGATATTGTGACTTTATTCACATTTCTGCTATTGTTTTGTTATCACTGCAAAAATTATCCTTTTTCCTTGTGTGTATTGTCTAGTTTTCAAGCTTATAAAGTTAACAATTTAGGTTATATTGTAAGAGTTTAAGTGGTTATATCAATCATTATGTCAATAGGTTTAAAAATATGTATGGGATGATACAGATTTGCCAACTTCAATTTGTTTAAATGGTTTAGTGATTTATAGGGATTGTGTTTAAATTAAAGGAAATAAAAATATTGTAGCTTTTTTTTAGCTCGACTTTACAGAGAATTTGAGGGCTATTCTGATCACTTGAGTGTTGGTGTTGGCGTAATGTTTTGGTTAGGTTTTTTGTGCAACTGTGTCAAATCTGTTTCTACTTAAGCTATTGCTTGGTAATTTTTCACATGCTTCTGTTACTATAACATCAGCTTCTAGACAAAGATTCATTATATAGTATATGCCTTTGGTTGTATTGTTAGTGCGGTTATGCCAAGATTTAAATGAGGATGATAAATACTGACCAACTGCATTGTGTTTTGTATGACTCCCTTTAAAGACAGTTATGTATAGGATTCATCTGAAAGTTAAAATAAGTTAAAGTAACTTCCTCATATGGATTTATCCCCTTTCTGCTAATGTTTTCTAATTTTCTGCCAATAATACTCAGTTCTTCCTCACCATGCATTGTCTTGTTTTTAAAAACTTTATTCTTTTTCTTTGTTGCTCGGTATTAATCAGTTAACCGTAGGTTTTCTGCTAAAATTAAAACTAATGGAATAAACCTACCTGATGTGGATTATTTGCCCTTTCCACTTTTGTATCATTATATCTGCTAAACATTAATTCTCCCTTGTGTGCATTGTCTAGTTTTCAAGCAAATTCTTCTAAATATTTCTGGTGACGTTAATTATTATAGACAATTAAGTCAAGTCACAATATATTGTAAGAGTTAAAGTGGAAATATTAGTAATTTAATAAGATTAAAAAATGTAAAAATTAAAGGAGCCTGAGAAAATATATTATTTATATTTTCATTTCCTGCTAGTGTAAGGTCATTTTTATTATTTCTTCCTTGCATGCTTTGTCGAGTTATTGCTGCGAAATATTTCAATTATTACTCGTCGTAAGTTTTGCGTCTGTTTATTTGCATATGTTTTGCTGATGGCTGAGGTATATACAAGTTCATATAAAATAAGGGGGTAAAATTTATTATTTCTATATTCTACTTTATTTAAGGGGAGTTCTTAATATTAGGTGTTCAATCAGCTGCAAATATTAGCAGAATAAAACTTCTTGGATTAGGATTATATGAATTGGGAATAATTAAGGTTTAAGGGAAATCTTGGTAAGCTTCCTGGTTCATGGAGTACTCTGTAAGATGCTTTTGAAGGCACTGAATGTCATGGTAGGTAGCTAGGCTATTGGAAGGTTTGTAATGGACAATGCCTTAACTTGGTGGTTGGCTGGCGCACCTTGGTAGATGGTGGACGATCATTGTGGGATTTGGTGTTTGGTGGACAATGACTGAACTTGGTGGTTGGCTGACTCATCTTGGTGGATGGTGGACGATCAATGCGGGATTTGGTGTTTGGTGGACAATGACTGAACTTGGTGGTTGGCTGACTCATCTTGGTGGATGGTGGACAATGACTGAACTTGGTGGTTGGCTGACTCATCTTGGTGAATGGTGGACGCTCAATGCGGGGTTTGGTGGACAATGACTGAACTTAGTGGTTGGCTGACGCAACTTGGTGGATTGTAGAAGAATTGAAAAGAAGCCAATCTGACAGTAGTTATGTAAGTAAACCCATTACCAGATGACATATAACACTTGTCTAAATTAAAGAATTTGCAAACAACAACTTTTAGTTGTTGAAATTTTAAAAATCATAGAATTTAGGGTGAGGGTGAGGGTGTTAAACATTGTGAACTTTGAAGATTTTGTTTAATTGCTACATAACATATTAGAAACTGCTTTTCCAGATTATTTTTCAAAGCTTAAAATCTTCAAAAACTGAAAAGTGTGGTAAAAGGTTAAACTCTTTGCACATATTTGCCAGGGATTATGAATCAGAATTCTTACAATTACAATGAAACTTTGTAACAGATCACACATACGGTTTAGCAAGAATCCATTTTAAAACGGTTTTCTCCCAGGTTAAAGATTAAATCCCTAAAAAATGATTTACTCTCATAAAAAAAAATTATTCTTATGACATTCATATGGCAGCCCTGGTAGTAATTTAGTGACAAGTTGTATTTTTTCCAGATGAACTCCAAAGCCCAGGTGATCTATGATGAACACAACTCCATGAAGGCCCTGATTGCTGTAATGATTGACAGAAAACCCATAGAGACCAGACTGGGGTCACATACCTGGACACAAACTATCGGAATATACCCAAAAACAGGTTGGTTTCCTCTTTAACAGGGAAAACACTGGCAAAAATCCTTTGTTTACATAAGTTTAATTAGATTTCTAGTATCATACCATCATGAAATAACAAAGCCTCAACATGATAAATTGTCCTAACTTCTACTATATAACAAAGATATTTCAGGAAACTAGATATTATTCTCTATATTCTCTTTTTGTTTCACTGCCTGTTTCTAATTGAAGGAAATCTTTAGCAAGAATTGTTGCAAAGCCCGAAGATTAGCTATTTGTTTGAATAAAAATTCAATAGGATAAGCTTTAAGTCCAATTCAGTGACACATTTCTGTTTTTACAGAGAAAGTCTTAAGCCAGGTGATCTATGATGAATACTTCTCTTTATCAAGACCCTGATTGCTGTAATTGAAGGCAGGCAGACCAGACTGGAGTCACCTGGACATAACAAATTGTGGAAATACCTCAATAACAGGTTAGTAAGCTAAAACAGGGAACACAATAACAAACTTTGTGGAGGACTTTAAAGCTGGGACAAGTACAGTCGATATGGCTCGTTCGACCACCTCTATTAAGCAACTATTTTATTAAGCGACCATTGTAAAAAAAAAAAGAAAAAAAATATGTGAAGCAAACTTTCTGAGGGTAGAAATTTTGTAACATGCAGTTGTTTATATTATTGAATCTCGTGCTGTTGAAAAGCATTTGAATCGTCTCAATGAAACCAATTTGTCAGCCATTCAGAATTCATGAATATTGATGGACACAAGTAAAATTAAATTGTTCACCTGTGTTTGTTTATTTTACAGATGTTCAAGTTAATGAAGTAGGACAGATATATGAGAACCCTCTAGTCAGATCCCTACAAGAACCCTCAAGTCAGATCCCTACAAGAACCCTAGAGTCTGATCCCTACAAGAACCCTGGAGTCTGATCCCTACAAGAACCCTCAAGTCAGATCCCTACAACCCTGGAGTCAGATCCCTACAAGAACCCTCTAGTCAGATTCCTACAAGAACCTTCGAGTCTGACCATACACAACTGATGAAAATAGAGCTGGTGCCTCAAGTAACAGATAAGGAAACACTTAGTGATGACAAGCTTGGCCCAACAAAAATTGAAGGATAAAGAACTGTGAAGACAATAAAGAAAGATGAAAGTCCTGTGAAACATGGATACCATGTAAGTCAATACATCTATTTTGTTAACTCGGATGTTTTGGAACAAAAAAAGTCCAGTTATGATGATAACCTGATGCAGTCCTTGGTGGCATGACAAAATTTAACCCTTTTCATGCTGAACCCGGAATATGGACAAAGATCAGCCTGCACATATGTGAAGTCTAATCTTAGTATATACCAACTAATGTCACTTTTTTAAAAAAAAAAAAGGTTTTAAAACTTTTATGTTTCAAAATAAGAAGTAACTTACAATAAGTGCATCCAGTGTTTTCAGCACTTTGATTTTAATACAATTTGTACCAAGGTGTTTTATTCAACATGACAAGGGTTAACATAACCCACTCCTTGACAGAGTATTAAAACCACAGTGTTTGAAGCACTAGATGCAGTTTTTCGGATCGGTATAATTATTTTGAAGATGTAATTTTCAAATCGTCATGTATTTAAGAGGAAATCAGGTGGCATAGACTGAGATCAGATTACACATATGTGCTGACTGATCTTTGTCTATGGATCCTGCAAGCGGGAATATAATATATACAGTCAGGTTACCAAGAGGGAAGATTTTTTTCACTGTAAAGAACTGTTTACAGCGCTATTGTTAAAATAAACAAGGCTAGAGAAGATAAATCAAGTATCTTAATTTCCACAAATAAATTATTATCAACATAGGCATAACTAGGATTTTTATACACACTCAGAGGCGAGCACCATAGAACATATGGGATAAAGGCAATATGTGACAAAAGATTAATGTCCTCCATCTGCTCCTCTTTTCTATGATTTGAGCTGTAGTTTTGATGTTATGATCATTCATCAAAGACATCTTTCAAATGAAGGATGTATTTCTATTATGCACTTGCATAATTAGTGTAATGATAGTTATGCTTTTGATCAATAGTAAACCCCTATTCTTTTTCTCAACCCTTGTCAAGGAGTCATAAAATTGTATTGAAATCAAGGTGCTGACAGCACTGAATGAACTAATTTTGGGTCAGTTAATTTCTTTTGAAAATATTTCATCTTTAAATTATTCTGGCTTAAAAGGGAAAAATAGGTAATGTAGACTAAGATGTATTTCTATTATGCACTTGCATAATTATTGTAATGATAGTTATGATTTTGATCAATAGTAAATCCCTCTTCTTCTTCTCAACCCTTGTCATGCTGAATTAGGAGTTATTAAATTGTATTGAAATCAAGGTGCTGACAGAACTGAATGAACTAATTTTGGGTCAGTCATTTCTTTTGAAAATGCTTCATCTTTAAATTATTCTGGCTTAAAAAGGAGATTATAGGTAATGTCGACTAAGATCAGACAGCACGTAATGGCAGATTGATCTTTTCCTTTACCTCCTGCCTATGCAGAAACATTTCAGGGTCAGCTTGACAAGGATAAAAAAAAACCAAAATAAAAACCCAAACAAAAAACAAAAACAAAACGCCAAATGAATGGAATTATAAATTGCATGTGATTATGCTTTCATTGACATTGTTGAATTAATATTTTCTATAGGTAATGCAGGTTACTTATGGAATACATAGAATTAAAATACTGTGCAATGGCTCAGTTCCAAATGCAAGACTACTGACAAATTGTTACTTAAACTCTCCCGCTCAACTGAATACCGGTTGTTTCCAGATTTTGTTTTTGTCGTTATTTTGATAGAATTAAGTTTTCTTCTTTGCAATTCTTTATGTCTTAAATAAATACTGTACCGGGTTAGACTGGTCGGCGAAAGCTTATTTGATTCTTTGCGACAAAATATCGAGTTAAAACTATTCGAAACAGAACTTGAGAAAAATAATTTATTTAAAATGTGCCTTTTTGTAGAGTCTAAAATGAGGAAAGAAGTCAATCTTGAAGACATCAAAAAGACAGCAAAGATACCCAAGGATCTAACCAAAACAACAACAACAATTAAAGAATCCATTATCTATTAACCTGACATGGCTTGCTGATTTGAGAGGCTATAGAAAAAATGAAGTCAATCCCATTACAGGTATAACTTTCAAGTTTATATAAAGTTTGGCTTAAGGTTTTGAACCTGTAACAGTTGTGCTACTTTTAGGAAGTCATGAATTTTAACAGTATTAATCAAGGTTTCCTGATATTTCAAACGTGGTTAACATTGTGAACATTTATGGGTTCTGAAATGTTGCAGAACTCTTAGGGTTCTACTACCTTAAAAAGAAGAGTTCAGAACAATTACACAATTAAGTACATGTACTGGTTGAAACCGTCAATGTGCGAGTTCTGGACAATCGCTGGACTCAAAGCAGAATGAAGATTGTTCACCTAAGTCCAAAAAGCCTTAGCTTTACTGCTTGGCCTCGACAAGTTATCAATTCAGAACAAATGTCTGATCATTTACTTCAGATTTTATTATACCGGCAATTAATTGGAAATAAAAACCTTACTTTAGACTGAACGTTAATGTATCTTTAAATTTTTAGCTCTGCCGTTTTGAAGAAAAGCTGAAGTATTGTGGTCACCCTGGCCTTGTTTGTGTTGGCATTGTTATTGTGTAGGCCTTGGTGTGACAAACTTTAATTTTGGTCATATCTCTGTTTTTATTGAAACTTGAAACTTTCATGAAACTTGGCATATGTGTTAACTATCACAAGAGTAATCCAACTATGAAAGTATTTAGAATGTTTGCTTTATCTAGCACCTGCAGCTGAGTGTTGCACTCGTAGGCAGTGCTATTGTTTACTTCATGTTTACTTCATGTTATTAGATTATAATATATGAAGATGGTACTTGATTTCATGGAGATATGACACTAAAAACTATATGTTTGAATCTGCTATGGGTATTTATACACTGTAATTAGGTTTTTTGTTTTATGACTCCATGAAATCAACAAGCACTTTCATCATCAAAATGATGAACAAAACTTTCATAAACACATTAATTTATTGGTTTACAGATAAACCCATGTTAACAATTTTCACAGAAATTATATTTTGAAAAAAAAAAAACACTCCGGAAATAATGTCTTCATTTGGGCACTCCCTACCAGGTGGGAAATAGGGGATATTGAATGTGTGGTCATTGAATACCAAATTTATTTAATGAGTCACCTATAAACAGATAAAAATGGGGCTACGCTGATGAAACTGTTGTTATAAAATGAACCCAAATTTAGTATTTTTTATAATATGACCCAAATTTTTGCAATGAATCCAAGAAATTCTTGATATTTATATTTCAAGTTATTGCGCAAAACATATACTGCCGTTTGCAAATTGACGTCATTAAAATCACAATGAAGTCGTTTTTACAACAAAAATATAACGTTCTTAGCTCATTTGCATAGTTATTTGACTAGTGTAATAACACCATTTAATATCAAAAATATTCAACGGTTTTATTTCACTCCCGCGACTTGGGTCATATTATAAAGCACTTTATCCTGAATAAGCAATAAAGAAATCAATTAAAAACTTTAACAGTATTTGTTTAAATGTTTACAGGACCTATGAGTGATGATTTCTCAAACAATTCATACAGTGCAAAATTAAAGAGACTTTTCCAAATAAAGGGACTAACAAAAGCGTAAATAGTGTAATGTGTTATCAGTAAGCAAAGACTAGTGAATAATTAAAATGAATGCACTCTCAGAAATCATCCACATGAAAGACAATTCCAATGAGTACCTGCAACACAGTGTTTAGATGAGAAATAACAAGAACTTTACCGTGATATGTCAGAAGAAGCATACAGACAATAGTTCTTGTGAAAAACATGCAGTAAAATTCTATGGACAATCATCGAGTTGTGTATATCTCTACGGACGTTCCGTAAGATTTGATGGACAATCATCAGGTTGTATGACTCTTCAGACGTGCTGAACGCTTTCATGGACAATCATCGGATTGTATGACTCTTCAGACGTGCTGCAAGATTCTATGGACAATCATCGAGTTGTTTACATCTCTACAGACTTGCTGTAAGATTCTATGGACAATCATTTGGTTGTATGACTCTTCGGACATGCTGTAAGATTCTATGGACAATCATCGGATTGTATGACTCTTCAGACGTGCTGTAAGATTCTATAGACAATCATCGAGTTGTTTACATCTCAACAGACTTGCTGTAAGATGCTATGGACAATCATTTGGTTGTATGACTCCTCAGACGTGCTGTAAGATTCTACGGACAATCATCGAGTTGTGTACATCTCTACAGACATGCTGTTAGTTTCTATGGACAATCATTTCTACAGATGTATGGACTTTATGGACAATCAATGTGAATCTTTTCTTTCTTGCACCATTTATTGTTAGAACTTGGACAACTACGTAAAAATAACATTGTCCTCTTTTTTTATTTTTGTTTCTCTTTTCTTGTAAATACAGTAAACTAAGCATACAAAGATATCTCTCAATACAATATATTGATTACTAGTTAAATGTCATGGTTGCAACTGTTTTTTTTTAATAATATTTATTCTGTCATGTTCTTTGAAAATCTTGGCAAAATTGCACTGAATGCATTGAGTGTCAGTATCTCTTTACAAACAAAAATTGAAAATTTTCTGTCATACAAAGAAAAACAGTACAATTGTATACGATCGATGAGTCACAAATTCTACTTATGATTTAGAAAACAATATCAATATCCTATTTCAATTTAATTCAATTGTAAGATTTTCTCTTTTCAAGTTTTAGTAAAAAGTTATACAGTTTTCATTTATTTATTTTTTAATACTTCACACAAAACTTTGGTAAATGCTTATGTTAATATATACCATTTTTGATAATTTTAATGTTAGTTGTGCCTATCAGGGTTTTTGTTTTCTGATTGGCTGGGAAATCATTTTCATTTATCAATAGAATTTTTGAATTTTCTTTTTATATGTAAACTTGCACACAAAGTATTCCAAAAGAAACCCGTCTCGATATTGAGAAATCTTTACATGTTTGTTTTTTGGTATTAAATTTTAAGATATAGAGAGGCTTATCTTTTAATTCACAGAGGTATGAAACTGAAAACCTGATTACACTTATGTATGAATCCATTGTGTATTAATTAATACAGTGATAAGTTTTTTCAGTTTCATTCTTCAGTGAATTATAAAAATACACCCTTTATCTCTTAAAACTCTCCTGAAGAGTTGTTATCTTAGTGAACTAGTTAGAAATTTTATTTTAAGTTAGTTTTGTGTTTGTCATGGATTACTTTCTTTACCCTGCTCTTGAAAAGATTTTTTTTACATTATTTTGCATAATTCTGTCAAACGAATGTTTCTTTTTTATGAAAAACTCATGCAAAAGAAATATTCATTTGACAGAATTATGATGCATAAAGGTTGTGCATATTTTCAACTTCAAGGTAATCAAAACAAATGGATTTGGTAGAAAAGAAACTTTTTTATTTGAGAAATATGGTGGATATATTTACCTGCATAGAAAGTTTCAAAAATTAAATTTTGATTATGACAGGTCACGTCTACAACTGACTGACCAGTGCTAAATATAACATTACCGGTAGTCGTAATTCATCCCAAATATTCCGAAGGGGGGGGGATCTTCTCAATAAGTTACCTCTACTTACATGACGACCTTCATCTAACATGGAGAGCTTCACTGAGACCTGTGGCTGACTGTTGAAAGGACTTAATCTTACTGTCTATATTTTATTTTATCTGCTGTCCACTTTTTGTAGAAACCTTTTTTTTAAACAACTACATCATTTCATAAGTATCTCAATGATTAGTTCTGTAATAAAATCTAACTAAATAATTAAAACTAAAGTAATAATATCAAATCTCAAATAGTAATAATAATGATTAAAATAACTTAATTCTCAATAATCTAAATAGATAAAGTAAATGATAACAATATATTTAAGGGCTAAATCGAAGGCTCAGTGCAGTTATGTGCTGAGCCATCAAAATGTAACTAAGTTTGAACATTATTAATAGAAATATGAGATAAATATCTGTATGATAAACAAGTATCATAAAATGGATAAAATGAGGCTAAAATTAGTGCGTTTCTTTTAGTAACATTAAAGGAATGCTCTAATTTTGACCAAAATCCTATTGATCAATAGGTGACTGTATATTTATTCAAAGTGCCTAGAACCATATTCTTCTAGGCACTTTTACCAAACATTATCTTATCACGTAGTGTAACTAATGGAGTGCAGTTGTGTGCTGAGCCATCAATATGAAATTAAAATCTAATATTTCATTTCTATTAACTAGGTACTTATGAATGATGTAGTTATTGTTATAGTTTGTTTTTGCCCCACCCCTCCTCCTCTGAATGAAATGAATGATGTAGTTATTATTATAATTTGACCGTTGTTACCCCCCCTTCAACCTCTCCCCCTCCCAATACACACTTATGAATAATGTTGTAGTTATTATACCCAGCCTGACACACACACACTCTCTCTAGAATGACATGGTTATTGAAATATTTATGATTTGTCCATTGTTACGTCCACACAAAACACATTCTATGTTATTGCAACGATTTAAAATATTGAAGCCTTTTTAATTTGTAGTGACTGATTCCTTCCTTCTGACAACTGAGACTCTAGAGCGACTTACATCTTTGACTTTGACTGATGCTTTTTCAAGTCTAAAAGTTTGCATAAAGTTTAAACCAAAGACAAAGTGACCTTTATGTACCATCGACATGAAGCTATGAGACTACAGCCTGGATACTATGAACACATCTAACTTCTTTGAACTTTCATTCTAAAAAGTATATATCTTATCATTTCGGAAAAGGTTATTTAAATTATTAGCAAATGTTGTCATTTGACTCCATTTCATTGTAAAATTCAATTTAAATCTTCAGAAGACATTACATTGTTATATCAATGAAGAAGTTCTCATTACGGGAAATAGGGTATCCTATGACAAGCACTTGTTAAGTTAGTTACATGTTTATTTTGTACCTACTTTTATTGCATGTTTAAGGTAGTGGACCCGTACTAGGTTCGCAACGTTTTGGAAGTAATGAACTTTAACAGTGTTAACCGAGGTTTCCTAATGATTTTCATTAGGAAACCCCAGTCAATATTGTGAAAGTTCATGGGTGCCGAAATGTCGCGGAACTATTACGAAAGAGTTGGATAGCATTATGAATTCTTTAAGTTAATTATTTCATTGTTAAGATCAATTATAAGCCTGAAAGTATATTTTCTTGTGCATTCACTGTTAAAAAACGAATAACATGTCTTCAAAGTATGTTTTCCCCTGAGGTTTCATGGTTCCACTGTTTAAAAAGAATAACGAGTTTGATATTTTTATTCTTGAGTAGTCAATATTTCAATGTTAAAAAATAACTTAAAGTTTAGCGTATTTACATGTATTTTTGTGTAATTATTGTACTTCACTTTTAAACTAGAATTATCCAATTATTATGTGAATTCAATATTTCACTTTTAAAAGGGAATAACAATTCTTTAGATAAATCTCTGTTAAATGCTACAAAGTCCTTCCGTTTCTTGAAAAGTTAAAAAGTAATATTGTCCATTCAATAAGCAAAGTATACACTTTTTTGCCAAAAAACAGTTTGATTATCCAATATTTTGGTTGATAGGCCTTCTTCTCTGTTGCTTTTTCCCTTTCTTTAAGCACCTTATTTTAGATGTTAATAAATCATCTTTCAATGACTTACAAGGGTTTTTTGCAACAAAATGATAAATTATATTTGAAACATTGTAGAAAATTAATAAAAACTTTCTTCATGGGATACACACATTTTTTACCCTGACATGCTATTTTTTTTATGAATTTCTATAATTTGTAAGGCTTGTAAACATTTATGATATTAATTACCAGTAAATATGTATACAAATACCTTAAAGGGGAGCATAATGTGATAAACAGCATAATGTGATAACATTGTAAGTTTTTTTTTAAATTCAGGCTTGATTTCATACAAGACTCATCTTTAATTTTGAAGGAAACAAGCTTTCATCGCAATCAAACTAAAATAAATTAGTATAAACTAAGGAAACATGAATTAAGAAAAAAATATTAGATTTATGTAAGTTACAAACATTGTTATTCCTTATTTGGTGCTTAATGCTCTTGTAGTTTAAAGGTAAAATGTCTGGGTGCAATATACCCAGGAGTTCTGAGTTCAAATCTTGGCGGGGGTCAACTCGACACCAATAAGATAACAATTTTGTGAAATATATAAATCTAATAATAAACCAACCTTTTTACTGTCTAAGAGAAGGTTGGTTAAGACAGCTTTTACCATAAGTATTGATAGGTCTTGTGTATTTCAAAATTCATATTTTGTTAAGCCATATGAACACATGTCTGTAAAGTGTTACCAATATTAAATTCATCTTGCATAACAAAAGAGTTGTTAGTTTTGTTTTGTCCGAGGGAGAATTGAGACTGGATTTATTCACCAGGCTTGTTTAGAAAAAAGCCTATTACACAAGGGGGCAATGCCACTGGGCTCTTATTCAATCTAAAGATTTCCAGAGTGCAGTGAATAAACCATGACAATGCCTGAATCTCAGCAGGAAAGCAGTTGGAGAGTTATATAATCTCCTAGAATGCCAAATTGAAAGAGAAGCAAAAACTGTATACAAATTTTGCATCTTTTTTAATTTTATAATCAACTCTTGGGCATCATAGCAGTCGGTGGCCCTTCTGACTGCCAATCTAGAAGTCCCAGGTTTGATCCCCGGTGGCACTCATCCTTTCTGACTATTTGTCTCCCACCCATGGGTTGATAATTGTTGACTTATGACGAATAGCAGTTTTAGGCAAGGAGAGGATGAGATTGTGGTACTGGTGTGAAAAAATACCATAAATCCATTGTTATGTGTTCCAGCCTCTGCAATACAGAGGACAGATTGTTGAAAGTGGCGTAAAACCCCATTCAAAGAAACAAAAGTTTGATCCCCAACAGAGACACACTCATCCAACTATTTGTCTCTCACCAATAGGTTGATTATCCTGAACCTATTCAAGATAGCAGCTGGAGGCTAGGAAAGGATGTGATGGTAGTACTGGTGAGAGAAATACCAGGAATCCATTGTTAGGTGCTCATGCTACTGCGATATAACTAAGATTGTTTGAATGGGGTTTATGCTGCTTTCAACAAACAAAATTATCAACTTTCCAACTCTAAACAAACAAGAGTAGACATCCACTTGCAGTACTCTTCTTTAAACATAATTTGGTCATGTATAGATACAGAAGTTTAAGTGAGGTATCAAAGGTCAATTTTTGTCTACATATATATTGTATAGACAAAATTTACCTTAGATCACTCATTTAAACCTGTGCATCTGTACCAAGCTTACAATCCAAGAGTCGAAATAGTGAATTCTACTTGTACATAAAAATACTTAAGAAGCGGCAATGGAGTTATGATCTCTTCCAAATTTGGATTATCTGCGCCCAGACATGGATTTTCTGTGTATTCTTCTATTATTATTCATCTAATAATATATGTATGAGCAAAACATACAGATCTGAATTTTCACATATATATATACAAACAATGTTAATACGGGTGTAAGAACTTTGCGCATGTGAACAAACAATTCTTCCCTGGATATTTTTGCTTTCAAAACAAACTTTGATTTTATTGTATACGCACATTCTTCATGTTGATTTTTGAATACGGTTACCAGGGAAGGTTTCTTTCTGTACAAACGCACAATTCTTTCAAGCCATATAAGCTTTTATGTGTATTTGTATGCGTAAAATAAGCTTTGTGTATTTGTGTAAACACTTAGTTGAGAATAACAGTATTTTACACAGAAATTCCGGGTTTGAATTATTGCGCCGGGGAGCAGAAAATCCCAATTTTCAACAGTTCATACCTTGACTCCATTTGAGTAGGCTATATTTGCTTGAAACTTAGCATGTGATTGCTCTGTCATAAGAGCAATGAGTACTATCAAGGGGGTTAACCCTATATACATTTTTGTCACCCGGTTTGTGATGTGTGAGACAGTTGTTACAATGACAGCTCGGTGTGTTTGTGTGATTCTCCATCTGTCCATTAGTCAATCTGTCGGTTT
Source organism: Fragum whitleyi (assembly GCA_948146395.1). NCBI lineage: Eukaryota > Metazoa > Mollusca > Bivalvia > Cardiida > Cardiidae > Fragum > Fragum whitleyi. The sequence goes on from OX411544.1 coordinate 47,212,188, forward strand.
TTGTCCAGACATTTACTCCCAAATTCATGAATAAATTTCAAAACAACTTGGTACATTAATTTGTTATCAGTCATACTGAAAAATGCTATTTGAAGGAAAAATTCAGTTATTTCCAAGGTCAAGGTCAAACTTGACCTTGTCCAAAGCATAACTCTTACATTTTAGAGATGAAGAGTGTATTTGTTGATTTTATGGAGGTATGAAACCAACAAACCTTATTGCACTGTTTGAATATGCGAAGCAGATACATGTACATGAGTGTGATTAGGTTTTTAATTTCATACCTTCATGAAATCAACAGAAAGTCCCTTCATACCTTATCATTTAATTTCTTGAAGTGTTAATGTTAAGATTTACCCTCAAATTCAGGGATTGTTAATAGGACTACCTACAAAAAAGCTGTGTAATAAAATTGTTAATATTGGGTGATAAAACCAATTTTTATATGCCCGACAAAGACAGGAGATATTACGGGATCACCCGTTGTCTGCTGTCCGGGTGTCTGGTCGTCCGGCAGCATGCACTTCTTTGTCTGGAGCATACCTCTGTAACATTATGTTCGATTTTCTTGAAACTTTGCAGTTATATTCTTCTTCTCATTACAGAGTGCAGTGCACAAGAACCATAATTCTACCTGACCTATTTTTTGAGTTATTGTCCTTTGTTGTTTTTCATACTTAGATCTTGTCTGGATCATTTCTCTAAAAGTAAAGGAGCTATGATCATGAAACTTCATGGGTAAATAGATCTAATCAAGAGGAAGTGCAGTGCAAAAGAACCATAACTCTTCTTAGCTTATTTTCTTTTAGTTATTGCCCTTTGTTGTTTTTCATGTTTAGATCTTGTCAGGAGCATATCTCTAGGTTAGGAGCTATGATCATGAAACATCATGGGTAAATACATCTCATCAAGGGAAAGTGCAGCACAAAAGAAACATTACTCTACTTGGCTTATTTTTTTGAGTTAATGCACAAATTCAAGTTAACTCAACTAGAATTGAATTATTTATGGATGGATTTCCAATCAGCTCAGCACTATTGTTCTGCATTATGAGTGGATGTGCCATTTGAAAAATGCCTCAAAGGTCAGAAGAGCTATTGCGATACCAATTTTCCCATCCTACGTCCGTCCATCCATTTACTTTTACTTATTAATGCTCTTAAGTCCACAGTTTTTATTAAATTGTCTACAAAATTGGTCAGAATGCTTAGACTATCCCAGGGATCAGTGTTTCCTTCTGAAAATCAGTCAGATATGTCAAGCTCCATAGGAAAAGAAGCTTTAGAAGTAGAAAATCGTCATGAACGCTCTAAAGTACATTTTGATTTAATTGTATTCAAACAGGGTCAGTGTGACAAGGTCTTACTGTTGGTACCAAATTCAAGGGCATCAGTCAAGGTCAAGGTCATTTTTCAGGGTGAAACTTGTGAAAAAATGCAAAAGCTTTGGCCATCATATATCACATGATGATTGCCTGGGACAAGCACTTTCTGATGGTTACAAATCAAGGGCATCAGTCAAAGTCAAGGTCATCTTTCAAGGTCAAATTAATGAAAAATTATGTGAAAAAAAAGACTTTGTCCATTACTTTTGAACGGTAAATGAAAGGGCCTTCATATTTCACATGATGATTGACTGTGACAAGGCCTCTCTGTTGGTACCATATTCAAGGTCATCAGTCAATGTCAAGGTCATTTTTTAAGGTCAAATTTGACCAATAAATTCTCATGAGCAATTAAGAGCAAGAGCGGTTTAGGGCCATTTTGCCCTATTGTATTAAAGGATACATTCAACTTTAACAGTATATTCCATTTTGAGTGGCTTTGTGCATTTGTGGCAATATAGTTAAATTCTGCGTCATGATAAATTAATGATAATGTCATAACGTCGAGCTTGGGAAATAAACTTACAAAAGTCAATTTGCATTTATTGCGTCGTCGACGTAAAACTTATTGAAGTTACCGATTGGCAACACTGGTGTTAGGTAAATTCACGTGTACTGTGAAGTCCTCGGTGTATCAGAATAAAATTTTGAGGGCCTTTCTTCAAAGACTTTTGAACTCATCTGTGAATGTTTATCTTTTTATTCCAAAAGATCTCAAAAGAATTCAAATAAACAAAGGAAAATATTAGGTGTAATTCAAACGTCAAAGTCATAGTTTCAACGTCAAAATGACAAACTTTAAATCCAGACGGTACGGTGAAGGCTTTTCAAACTTTTCCTGTTTGTCAAACTAGAATTGTAGAAAATAATATAAAGAATCGAACAAATTTCATCCGGCCAATTTTATAAAATTTTGTTAAAAGTGACATTTTTGGAACAGTAAAAAATGCGGAAATTGATTTCATTTCTCATTTGTCTATAATTTTAGTAACAAAAGTTTTAAAATAACATTTGTGCATTGACCATTCATCAAGCTTCATTTTGGTATAATTTTCAGAATAATTTCCGGAACAAAACGTCTTAAATTAAATCGCACAGCGCATTTAAATGGGCTAAAAAGCGCGCCAAATCGTCATTCTTATGACGTCATGGAAACATAATTTCAAAATCAACAAGAGTGCCATCGTCACAAAATACGCCGCCACTTTGCTGCTGTTTCACAAAAATAATTGTAGACACTACTTATTTTGACAGAAACAAATTGAAAATGACCAAGTTTCATTAAAAACAAGACAAAAAGTTAGGAGGAGTTGCCTTCACAAGGCTGCAATTTCAATAAGCCCCAGGCACTAAGTTTTAAGGGGGCATAATTCAGGGAAATAAATGAGCCATAAAATCCTTGATCCATGTACATCTACAAATTATGGTGATGACATTGACCAAGTTTCATTTAAATAAAGACAAAAGTAAGGAGGAGTTGTGTTCAAAAGGCTGCAATTTCAATAAGCCCTAGATACTAAGTTTTAAGGGGGCATAATTTAGGGTAAAATTAATGCACCATAAAATCCTTACTCCATGCTCCTCTACCAATTTTGGTTATAACATCCACCGAGTTTCATTTAGATCCAGCCAGAAGCTTAGGAAGAGTTGCATTCACAAGGCTGCAATTTCAATAAGCCCCAGAGACTCAATTCTAAGGGGGCATTACTCAGGCAAAAATCAACGAACCATAAAATCCTTACTTCATGCACATCTACCAATTGAGGTGATAACATTGACCAAGTTTCAAGAAGATCCAGCCAGAAACATAGGAGGAGTTGTGTTGACAAGAAAAGTGGACCCAGAGACTAAGTAATCAAGGGGCATAACTCAGGCAAAAATCAACGAACCGTAAAATCCTTCCTTCATGCACATCTACCAATTGAGGTCATTACATTGACCAAGTTTCAAGAAGATCCAGCCAGAAACTAAGGAGGAGTTGCGTTGACAAGAAAAGTGGACCCAGAGACTAAGTTATCAAGGGGCATAACTCAGGCAAAAATCAATGAACCGTAAAATCCTTCCTTCATGCACATCTACCAATTGAGGTTATTACATTGACCAAGTTTCAAGAAGATCCAGCCAGAAACTAAGGAGGAGTTGCGTTGACAAGAAAAGTGGACCCAGAGACTAAGTTATCAAGGGGCATAACTCAGGCAAAAATCAATGAACCGTAAAATCCTTCCTTCATGCACATCTACCAATTGAGGTGATAACATTGACCAAGTGTCAAGAAGATCCAGCCAGAAGTTTAGGAGGAGTTGCGTTGACAAGAAAAGTGGACGGACGTACGGACAGACAGGCGGATGGACGGACGGACGGAGAAGATGACGCCAATATATGTCTGCCTCCGGCGGGGTACAATAACTAGAAAGCCATGAATGGCTTGAGTCGCTCCACAGGCTTGAAATTCTTGTAAAGTAGTAATAGTTTTGACTAAATTTTTAAATATTTTGGATTCTACTGATGTTGAAAATGATTTTCAAAGTTTCCCCTATATAACACATAGAGAAATGACCTCCGCCCATAAAATGCATATTATTCATCCAATCACAATAATTTTTGGTAGACTGATAGAGGGTCACTCAAGAAAGATTCCAGTGACATTTGGTTGATATCCATCATTTAGTTTTGGAGAAAATGATTTTCAAAGTTTCCACTATATAACATATAGAGAAATGACCTCCGCCCATAAAATACATATTTTTCATCCGATCACTATAATTTTTGGTAGACTGATAAAGGGTCACTTAAGGATCATTCCAGTGAAATTTGGTTGATATCCATCACTTAAATTCTGAGAAAATTATTTTGAAAGTTTCCACTATATAACATATAGAGAAATGACCTCCGCCCATAAAATGCTTATTTTTTATCTGATTTCAATTATCTTTTTTCGACTGATTAGGGGTCACACAAGGATCATTCATGTAAAATTTAATTGGTATCCATCAATTAGAATCTGAGAAAACTCACTTATTACCATATTTGGAAATTAGCCACGCCCATTAAATCCATGTTTTTCATTGGATCAAAATTTCTTTAACAACTTTGAAAGAGGGTCACCCAAGGATCATTCCTGTGAAGTTTGGTTGAAATTCATCCAGTAGTTTCTGAGGAGAAGATTTTTAAAGTAAAAGTTTATGAACTGACGCACGGACGGTCGCACGACGGACACAACGCCATGACAATAGCCCCAGTGGCTTTCAGCCAGTGGAGCTAAAAATGAAAAAATATACGCCGTTGAGATCACACTCACCCAAAGTTTATATATATACCAAAATTTAATCACGTATCTCAAAAAACGCTATTGTCCTCTTCCACCTTAAAGCCTGACAAAGTTTAAAAATTTCCTTAACCAAGAATTCCAGCGTCATCCAAAAAGTAGGCCTAGTGTATATATACCGTATTTCTCCTAGTAAATGCTTGCAGGAGCTATACATAGAATGAATTTTCTAATTTAAAAAATTGTTAGAATTGATGTCTCTTATGCCCTTTTCCTTTAATTTGAGTTGAATTTCCTCTAAACAATCATATAAACGATTGTTTAGAGGAAATTCATCTCAAATTAGAGAAGAAGTCATAATAGTTCTTAAAATTTAGGCATTTCAAGAGGGTTTTCTTTGTAAAAAAATGTAGGGGTGCTACTATTAGGGATTGTGCTTATTAGAGGAAATACGGCACATCGGACCAATATTATAATTTCATCAGGTTTGTAAGATCATCAGGGTTACAGTTACTTAACCCTTGTCCAACTGAATTTGAATTTTGTTTCTAATAAATTGCCATTTATTAGCTCGGCTAAATCCAAGGTATTGTTGGTGTTGGTGTAGGCATTGGTATGACAAACTTGAACCTTGGTCATATCTCTTGTTATGGAAGATATCTTCATGAAACTTGGTATGTGTTTTTATCATCACAAAAGCTATCCAGTCTATCAAGAGGGATAACTCTGAAAGCATTTTTCAAGAGTTATGTCCCTTTCATGACAAAGACTAATATTCTTAGAACATGGACTTTTAAGATACTTCATAGAATTGGAATCCATGAAAGTCTGGTTGCAATGGCAACAGAGAAAAAGAACTTTAAAAACCTTCTACTTCCAAACCAGAAGGGTTAAAACTGATATTTGGCATTTGACATATTTGCCTAAAACCATTTAACAAAAAATGCAAATCATTGCACTTACTTTAGTATAAGCCCTATGTTTTGGAATCCCTGATTTGGCTAATAAATGGAAACAAAATTCAAAATCAGGGATTCCAATAGAAAAAAAGAACAACATATTTACAAATGTTCTACTTCCTAACCAAATCACTATGACTATTACTATATATAATGATTTATAATGATGAAAAAGGAGTGTTGACTTGAAAAAACCCTACTTACACTTTACAATAGAATAAAGAAGGAAGAACCAACAATCTTCTCAAGGCATACATCCTCTAAATTTGGCCTAGAGATTTGGCATATGGCTTTGTACAAAAACGCTGCTTACAGATTAAACTTGAGCCTTTGTTGTTGAGACTCTTTTCTATAGACAGATTTCAGAAATTAATCTTGAAACAAAATCATTTCCTCTAACACATTTAGCTCTGATACTTTGAATTTCTATCCCCAAATGGGTTATAGTAATGGTTCCAGTCTGTCATTCCTTCACTAAACTTGTCCCAAGCATATCTTCTAAAGAAAGTGACTATAATAGCTATCAACTTGAAACTTCATAGGTGGATAGTTCTTATTGAAGAGAAGTGTATTGCACAAGAACTACAACTCTTGCTTGCATAATTTTGGAGTTATTGTCCTTTGTTATTTTAAATACTTAGATTTTGTCCGGAGCATATCTCCTAAAGTATAAAAGCCAGCAGCTTGAAATTTTACAGGTGGATAGATCTCATAGAGGAAAAGTGCAGTGCACAAGAACAACAACTCTTGCTTGTATAATTTTTGAGTTATTGACCTTTGCTATATCTCTCTTCAGTTTACTATCAAGCTTTCATGGCAGGGATGGCCATGCCCAACACAGCTCTTGTTTTCATTGATCTTTCAAAACAATTCACAGTACCTTTCATTCTTATATTCCAAGTTATATCTGGAGGTCTGTGGTTTGAGCCCCACTGTTGCCTGGGTGTGTTTATGGGCATAACACTTAATAGCCAGCCCCAGTTCACCCAGCTGTAAAAATGGGTAGCAGTGGGTTTAAACCACTGCCTCTCTCTCGGGGACGTGAAAACATCAGGATTGAGTGTTCCAGAGCTACTCTATAAGCTTAAGCTGAAATTTGTCGCAATTGAACTAAAATAAATTAGTATTAACTAAGTTATATCTCTGTGTAATGTGATCCTGTATATGATTATAACTATGTCTTGTGGAAATTGAAAAGAACAGGAAGGGTCCATGCCATATCACAGGAAATGTGGCCTTAATGCCAATTTTCTTGTTTACACCCAAGAAGCCTCAAGTATGGCCCAATCTTCATGAAACCTGGTCAGCATGTTGGTCAAGTCTCAAGGATGAATCCCTTTGAAAATGAGAAGGATCCATGCCATATCATGGGAAAAGGGACCTTATTGACAATATTCTTCTTTATACTCTAGCATCTAGAGGCCACAAATATGGTTCATTCTTCATGAAATTGGTCAGAATGTTTGCCAGGTTACATGGAACTTGTTTAGAAAAGGCTAGAAACTAATGCTGGGATCATAGAAATAGAATAATGTCTTTCAGTGAAAAGTTGAATGATCATTTTGATTTAATGATCTTTTAAGCATGTAATTTTGCTAAGGGAGGAGTCAAAGAGACGGAGGTGAGCAATATAGGATTATCATGGTCCTCTTTTAATCTCTTTCGCTCTCTCTCTTTTTCTCTCTCTTTCTCAGGGACAAAAAACACCAGGATTAAGTCATTGAGAGCGACTCTATTAGCTCAAGCTTTTGTCACAAATACACTTAAATGAATTGGTAGGAACTAAGGTCATTAGAGCTTCTGACCTATAGCAATTGTGTGTTTCTTGTCCACTAACTTATTTTGTTATTGCAATAGTCAAATATGTAGTATGGAGTATAGGTAAAGAGGATATTGAATGAGTGGTCATTGAAAACTGAATTTATTAAACGAGTAATCTATAAACAGATAAAAACGAGGCTATGCCGAGTTTTTTCAGGTTTAGTTGACGAGTTTAACAAATTATGTATTTTATGAGCACGAATTTTATATTCTATTTATAATATTATGACCCGAATTTTGCAAAGAAGTCGCAAAAATTCTTGAAATTCAATATTTCAATTTTCCACGAAACTTATAACGCCGTTTAAAACCGACATCACAACAAACACATTATGAGGTCATTTTCATGGTAACAAAATAGCTTTGCTATTTGTTCTTAGCTCATTTGCATAGTTATTCCACTAGTGTAATAACACCCGCGTAATACCAAAATTTTTCAACTGGGTTAATTTACTCCCGCGATGAAGGTCATATTATAATATATTCTGTTTGCAGAAACAACAGGGGGATGATAATCTTTAACCCTTGTCGTACTGAAAAAATTTTGGCTAAAAATTTTCATCAAAATCAAAGGGAAAAAAGCATTGAAAGTAGCAACTGTATGTCAATTTTTATATGAAAAACTTAATCTATGGACATTTCTGGTTTGAAAGTAACAGAGAAACAGGTGGTGAAGACTAACACCAGACTGCACATATGTGCAGGCTGATGTTTGTCTGTAGCTCCTCCCAAAGCAGGGAAATTCCGGGATCATAATGACAAGGGTTAACTCATAATTATGATGTTTACTACGCATGTGCTTCCAAGGGAATTATCAGTAATAGCCTAGGGTTTTGAAATGCCTTGCTTTAATCCCTGCTTTTTACGCGCCTGTGATTTTATGATTGAGAAAACATTGTGAAAAAAGAAGAAATTGCTTCTGACAAGCAATTTCTTCTTTTTCCACACTATTTTCTACCCTACTGAATGGTTATTTTTGAAATTAAATCCTCTTTAAATATTCGTCTGCAAAACCTTTGAATTTGGACAGGTCCAAAATCTTGTAAAACAGGAAAGTGTTAAGGACATATCAACATCACAAGTGGTAGGGCCAGGATTTGAATTTTTGGTTTGAATGGAGTTCTATGCCACTTTCAACAATCTTTCAGTTAAATCATGGCGATTGGAGCACCTAACTATTGATTCCTACTTTTACTCTCACCAGTACTCCATAACACCCTTCCCTAGCCTCCAGCTGCTATCTCACATAGGTTTACCACTTTCAACCCATTAGTGAAAGACAAGTAGTCAGAGAGAATGAGTGCCGCCGTCGGGAATCGAACCCTGAGGACCTCTTGATTGAGTCCCGTGTGCTACCAACTGTGATATGTTAGGACTTGAAATAACAACCTTCTACTCCTATTGGATCAGTTGCTGCCCTGACCACTTAGTCACAGACGACCCATTTTCTTGAAAAGTAAGGCCTTGATAATTGACCTTGACCTTGTCAAATGATCTTCACCTTGACCTTCACAGATACAGATCAAAGCAGGAATCTTTTTGCCAAATATGGACATAGTTACTTCAAAAGTATTGGGTTTTGGAAAATGTTCCAAGACATTTCACAGATTTTTTTTTGCAACCAGACATACAATTTGTCTAATGGATACCTTTTGATGAACATGACCCCTGTCAATGCAGAAAGATTGAAATTACTTTCAAGTTTATTCATATGAAAAATCGATATTTTGAGAAAATATTAAAAAATGAGATTGGAAACAATTTGCTATTATTTCATTATTTTACCGATGAATTGATTAGTGAAATTGGTAATTGATAATCAGATCTTCGATCAAGTACTTGATTAATCGAATACTTGTTCCCATCCCTAATATATATATATAAAAAATAACAGTATTGTTTTAGCCTTTAATTTGGTTTTCTGAGGTGGACAGCCCATGGCCTACAGATTTCATGTTTCATCAAGTTGGTTATGCATACAGAGGTTATCCATGATTTGGCTAAACTAAACATTTGAAATTGGATCCAGCAGAGGTCAAAGTATTTCAATAAACAATTCACAAATAACTGAGACTGGAGTCTTCAATAGTTTGAAAAATATTCAGTGTTACACCCAAGCTGTACTAGGATAACCCCTATTTGCATGACAGATATCATTTGATAGATTGATAGAAAGTCGAGAATATTCTCATTTTGATAGCTCCGTGCAAAAAAAGTAGTAACTTCCTACATGTTTATAGGGAGTTAAAACAGTTTTGCTCTTAGCCACCAATTTGTGATTGGCTTTATGAAAAAGTAACACATGTAACGCATGCAATAAGTCTATTCATTTTTGAACTCTTATATGTACTTGGTTGTTTAAACATTTTATTTTCAATCCAAGATAAATCAAGGGCTCGGCGCAACACTATTGTAACTACAAATTTTACCGAAATTCACTTTTTTGCATTTTTGGATTCATTGGTATCATATAAATCTATTACTGAAATTTCAGGTCTTTTGCTTTACAATTCAAAAAGATAATCTAATTTTCCAAATTATTGTATCCCAAAAGTTACTTTTTTGAATTGCAATACTATTGTAAGTCGACTTACAATAGTTTTGCACTACAGAATGACATGGATCAGTCATTTCAGATATTTTTTTAGTCACTTTTTCCCATCCATATGTTTTAGTCCAATTAACTAAATCAAACTAAAAGTAAAATATAAAAGATATCTGATTTTGACCCTTCTATCATTGCTAGGAATAACGGTAACTCTTAATTTGTTATTTTTCTTCACTTAAATAGATAATTTCTGCTTCTAGATGACTTTAATGTGTAACATTTCTCTCCAAAATAAATATTTTCAAGCAGGAGGCTAACCGCCACATGGGCCTGTGAGACTTAACTTACTGAAAAAGTATAATTATGACCTGATATATCTGTACAATAATAATAATTTTGTACCAGTAATATATTAAATATTGTGGCCCAAAAGGCTGGGAAGATCATAAAAATGAAAGCTTATAATCATATCAAGTTTTAGTGAATATTATTGCACAATAATGTTGCATTATTTTGCATGTCTAACATCACAAAAGTTGTTTAAGTCGGATATAACAAGCATTAATCAAAATGTACAAAAGAATTTTAAAGGTCAGAACTATAGTAAATTGATTGAAACAAAATTTAAATTCAGTAGAATTAGGGTTAATCAAATTTTTCTTGGGATATTTTGGTTTTAGAATTTTTTATTTTGTAGAGATTGATTGTTTCATCAAAGGAGTCATTCTGTGAAAAAGTTGAAAAGAAACTACAGTAAAACATGCATTGGGACCACTGAAAAGCGGTTCTAAAAAGGGAATTGTGGCTTAGTACACATTTAATTTACTAATCAAAATCAAGATTTTCATTGAATATGTATGTAATTGCCAATTTCTCAATAATCCTATTTATTTTAAAAACTCAATTAGAATCATCTCATGGAAACAATTCTCATGTGTTTTACCAACATAGGATTCATTTAACAAGAGTTGTCCGCGGACAACGTAGCTCGCCCAAACAGCTGCTTGTCACAAACAGCGCTTGACCGAAGACCGAAGTTCAAAATGGTTTCTTTCAATGTTTAAGTCCATGATCTAATATATATCTGTTTGAGTAGTAATTAAGAAATATAAAGTTTTTTGTTTTAATGGCATGTATAAGGTTAGGGTAAAGTGAAAGCCTACAAGCAGATGAGGTTACCAATGGAATTTCTTTGTATCAAACATGAAGTTTTTCTTTAAAATTTTTCTAAGTCCACAAAAGGTCAAGATCAAGGTCAAATTGTAAAGGACTTTGGTCTCTGTAGAAGCCTATCACCTAGTGAGTATGTGTATGAAGTAATAATGTCCCTGAGTAAAGCATTTAGAAAATATAAGCAAGGTTAAATATTTGGTTAAAGTTTTTCAGTTTAAGTTTTTCCAAGACCATAAAAGGTCAAGGTCAAATTGTCAAGGCCCTTGGTTTCTGGTGAAAGCCTTTCATCTCGTGACTATGTATATGAAGTAATGATGTCCCTAGATTAAAGCATTCAGAAAATATAAGCAAGGTTAAAGATTTTGGTAAAAGAATTTCGGTTAAAGTATTTCTAAGTTCATAAAAGGTCAAGGTCAAATTATCAAGGACCTTGATCTCTCACAAAAGCCTATCACCTAATGAGTATGTATATCAAGTAATGATGTCCCTAGGTTTAAGCATTCAGAAAATATAAGCAAGGTTAAAGTTTTTGGTAAAGTTTTCAGTTAAAGTTTTTCTAAGTCCACAAATGGTAAAGGTAAAGGTCAAATTGTCAAGGACCTTGGTCTCTGGTGAAAGCCTATCACCTGGTGAGTATATAAATGAAGCTATGATGTCCCTAGGTTAGAACATTAAAAAAATATATGCAAGGTTAAAGTTTTTGGTTAAAGTTTTTTGGTTAAAGTTTTTCTAAGTCCACAAAGGGTCAAGATCAAGGTCAAATTGTCAAGGACCTTTGTCTATGGTGAAAGCCTATCACCAAATGAGTATGCATATGAAGTAATGATGTCTCTCGGTTAAAGATTACAGAAAATATAAGCAAGGTTAAAGTTTTTTTTGGTTAAAGTTTTTTTGAAAGGGTCAAGGTCACAGTCTAAAGGTCATTTCGACATGGATGTTGGTCTCAAATGAAAGCCTATGCCCTAATGAGTGTTTCTGTAAAAAATAAAGCCTCTAGGAAAAATATTGATAGAAATAAAAACTTTAACCTAATGCAGACGCCGACACCGACGCTGACACCGACGCTGACGCCGACGCCGACGCCGACATCCGAGGGTATGACAATAGCTCTTCCGAGACTTTCGTCCCGGGCGAGCTAAAAAATCTTTTAGACAAGTAATATCTTATTTTTAGCTTGGTTGTTTTCAGAAAAAAAAACACGAGGTATTATAATCACCTTGGTTGTGTTTGTGTAGGTGTTGACATTGACATTGGCGTGACAAAATTTAACCTAGTTCATATCTCTGTTACCTAAGATATCTTCATGAAACTTGGCATGTGTGTTCACCATCACAAGCGCTTCCAAGGAGGAAAACTCTGAAAGCATTCTTATAAGAGTTATGCCCTTTCCACTTAGAAATTTTGCATTATCCAGCACCTGCAGCCGATTGTTGAATCTGTAGGCAGTGCTCTTGTTTAAGTTATTTTCTTTTATAAAGAAAGGGATTTTGAAAATGGTCGCTTGATAAAATTTGTCGTTTAATAGACATGGTCTCTCGAGCAAGATGGACTGTTATTAAAACTTTGGACTCATCCCAATATAAAATTTAATCAATCTTCATAAGACCCCATTTCCTGTGAGCTTGACCTACCAAACTCATTTTCAAAGGATTATTCTTATGTATTATTGTAAACTCATTCTTTGCGTGTTAGAAGATGAGCAAATAGAGCTTTGGACTCTGCAAATATATTTCAACCAAATTTATCATTTTCACTAATACTGACAAACAGTTTTTGAAAGGCATATGATCCTTGTGATGGTACAATCATTCTGAAATTCTGATGAAAACTATTGACTCTTTCTATTGTGATGACATTTGAGAAAGTTAACAGATTGGACAGGTAGATGGAAAACACACACCATTGCTGACCTGCCATCAATAACTATACTGAACCATAAAAGAAACATGTCAATGTAAAAGACCAAGAAACATAATTTAATAAGAAGAATTTTTTTTAGAATACTTTCCTTTGAAAACAGAAGGTAGACAGCTGTTGGGGACCTGGTTTAGAAATAGAAGAAGAATTTTTAATATGTCTCATTTGATAGTGTCCTACCAACTCTCCCCTGTTGCTCTCCCCTGGTTGCAACCCTGTCATGATTTTAGCTATTTTGAAAATTATGAACTGATTATCTGTAACAAATTCTAAGACTGTAGGGCTCATGGTTCTGTAGAAGCAGATATAAAGAATTCTAGTTTGATCTAAGATGTCCCCCCTCCCCAAAATGCTCTGCCCCTGCCTGTCCAAAACTAAAGATTCAAGATCTTTTAATAAAGGGCATTGAGCTGATGATACATGCCAAATTTCAAGGCTGTTAGGCTTATGGTTCAAAAGAAAATCAACTTTGAAAATCGGCTAAATTGATCAAAGTTCTACCCCCATTCCCCCCTGGTGCTCTGCCTCTTGTGGCCCAACAATCATGATTTTAGCTATTTTAATAAAGGTCTATAAGCTGATAATCTTTAACAAATTGTAGGGCTTCTGGTTTAGAAAAAGATTTTTTTTAAAAAATCCCTTTTGTTATCAACAGATTGTAATTTTTTAGCTTTTTTGGTAGAAGACCACCTGGGGAACATTCCCCTGAAAGTTGATGTAAATTGGCCTTGTAGTTTGGGAGTATAATCCTTAATTAATGCCCTGGCAGGGCAGGGCCTAAGAAACGGGTCATTGCATTTAAGGTTAAGGTAAATCAGCTTTTATTTTCAGCAACTTACTTCTACAGAGCCGACATAAATAACTTGAATCCTTAAATAGTAAATTGGTAAAAGCTGAAGTTAGGAGGCTTTGGTAACCAGACGATGCAATGCGTTCACTCTCTCTAAGCATGTGAATTCTTTAGGTTAATTACAGTTATATGCATGGGTTAACAATAAAGAATCCAAAGTTTTGAAAAGTAAACTCGCCAAATTACGTCACGGCTAAGCCATGCCCTGCCAGTTGAATAATTACACAGAATAACTGTCATTTAAAAATTGTTGACAAACGTCAGACAAAAGACGGACAGCGGATGATCACAGTAGCTAACATGAGCACTTGGTGCTCAGGTTAGCTAAAACACTACATTGATTTATGGTCCTTTTGTACTGCACTCTTACCATGAGAGGAATATAATTGCCATGTTTCAGTCAGACTTAGGGTGAAAGAGTTATGGTCTGGACAAAGAAGAAGTCACCACCTGAAAGACACCGGACGCCATGGGTGATCACATTATATGTCTCATCTTTCGTTGGGCATAAAAAAATGTACAACACACTGTCCACAACAGCTGCCTCAAACACATCACATATATTAAGACCTATAGATCTAACAAATATGAAAGTCCCAGAGATGTCAAATTGGAACAAGAGCACTGCCTATGGGTGCCTATGCTTGGCTGTTGAGTGCTGGATGGTGGAAAAAATCTAGGTTGAAACAAGATGTGTTTGTGAAACACGAATGCCCCCGTCAAGGCATTTTTTTTCAAAGTTTGACCTTGACAGATGACCTTGACCTTGTCACATGACCTTGACTTTGGTACCAGCGGATGCGGATCATTGAGATCTATCATCATGCCAAATATAAGCCTTGTATCTTGAATAGGCTTGAAAATATTGGCAAGGTTAAGTTTTCGGGTTAAGTTTTTCAAAGTTTGACCTTGACAGATGACCTTGACCTTGTCACATGACCTTGATTTGGTACCAGCAAATGTCGGACAGATGGACGGACAGACGGACGGACAGACAGACGGACATGAGTAAAACAATATGCCCCCGATCTCTCGATACGGGGGCATAAAAAGGGGCATTATTTTCACAAAATGCATCTATGCCGCTTGATAGTATAGATTGCTCTTTTGATGGTGAACATGTGTGCAAAGTTTCAAGTGAATGCCTTCAGTAGAACCAGAGATATCAAAAATGTCAAAGTTTTTGCACAACAACCACTACAATACAACAACACCAAGGTAATAGCAATACCTCAGGTTTTCTCTGAAAACAGCAGAGCTATTAAATCTTGTATAGAGGGTTTCTGGCTTGCAAAAGTCTTTTAAAAAAATAACAACTTTTGATATTTTCACGCTGAATTTAGCCATGTGTCCTGTTTTCTTTATGCCTCATTTTTTTTTATAATCTTTAACTTTCCTTGACCAGCCAACATGACATACAGTTCAAGTGGATCATCAAAAACTAAAGGTCCTAAATTTAGCCTCTCCTCCTCCTGAAAATTGAAATACAAGTATCCACTTAAAAAGATTTCATTCTGTTTTAGTCTTTAGTTTTAGTCAGAACATTACATCACTTATCTTTTCACAGAAACATGTTGTGTTGCCATTGTTGTTGACTTGATGCTAAACAGAATCTTGTATAGATTTTCTAAATATATGATGGTCATTCTGTAGCCGGGTTGAGTATAAGGGGTGTTTGTACTGCCTTGCCATACAAGCTATCTTTTATAGCGACGTGGTAGAGCACTTGCTTTGGGATGTAGAGGTCCTGGGTCCAAACCCCGACGGAGTCGAACCCTTACAGAAATACAAAGTTTGCTGCAAATTTGCAGCAAATTTGCCGCAAACTAATCTGTTTGCAAGAACAGTTAGCAGCAACTTAACATGTGTTTGCGACAGAAAATCCATTTACTGCAAACATTCTGCAAACGCCTTAGATTAAAAAAAATATGTTCCTGCAAACTATTCGCAAACAGGAAGTTTGCAGTAAGTTTGCGAGAACACATTTTTTCATTAGTTAGATCATGCACTTAGCAGGAAGTTTGCAAGAAGATGAACTTTGAAAAATAATCTTATATTTTGAGTCATTATTAAACCCTCCCATGCTTATCTAAGTATTTTCTGCTGTAGGCCTACATAAGGCTTTAGCAGACAGTATAGACTAAGATCAGCATGAATATATGTGCATTCTGATCTAAGCATACACTGTATCTAAGTGTGAAAATACTGTTGGAAGAAAATTTACTAAGAACTTTTTCTTATTATATCATCCAGTCCCTTCATCATACCGGTACCTAAAGCAGCCGAATACTCAATTTTTAAACTAATATATATCATTTTCATTAAATACTATCAAAGATATATGAATTTTTGTGCACATGCTCAAAGAAGCTAACTGTAAATAATTCAAAAGCCATCCCAAACATGAAAAGATACCATCTTGGTAAAGTGAATATAAAAATAAGAGGTCAGATCATTCAGCAGAGGTTACCCAGAGGTTCAACACAGAAAACATTGATATATGGTTAAGGAATATTCATTCTTAATTCCGAAAATTCATAAACCGGAAAAGTTTTAAATCCATCCAGCCTACCCAGATAGTGTAGTCCCTCCCCAAGTTGAAACTTTTCACCCTCCTAACATGGTTCTATTTTGCTTAACAGCTCACATATATAAATTTAACTACTTCATCATTGCTGCAAACTTGCTGCAAACTGTTTGCGAGAACAGTTTGCTGCAAATTTGCTGCAAACAGTTGCAGCAAACTGTTTGCAGCAAACTGTTCTCGCAAACAGTTTGCAGCAAGTTTGCAGCAGATTAGAAGCCACATTAAGTTTATTACTATATGAAAAGATCATATCAACCATCTGCCTCAGTGGTCCAGTGGTTGAGCGTAGCAGTTAAAAAGGTATGGTTTATCAATTTCTACTTAGATAGGGTAACAGTATAGTGATCTAAGGTATAGTTGAAGGTCAGCATAGGTCTACTCTGACAAATGAATATAGAATCTTGAGGTTTGAGAAAGAAATCTCAGATTTACATATTAATAAAATATTTTTTGTGACCTTAACTAGAAAACCCCGGCTCAAATCCTGCAGACTCCACAATTTTTTTTTTTTTTTTTTTTACTAAAAACCTTCAGGAACCAAAACATTGGACATAAAAACATTTATGACCCATGGATTACAAAAGAAACTTTTTAGAAATGGAAAAATACCTTATTTATAGTGGGAGAGCTGTTCAAAAAATTGTTTGCAGGATGTTTGCGGCAAGGTTGCAGAGAGTTTGCTGGGAGTTTGCAAGAACAGTTTGCTGCAAGTTTGCGGCAAACTGTTTGCAAGAGAGCTCATTTGCATATGAAAAATGAATTCGCAGCAAATTTGCCGCAAATATTTGCTGCAAATTTGCAGCAAATGTTTGCGAGAGGCAATATATTTTGGTAATGGAATATTTATTTGCGGGTTACATTTGGCGCCCACCGTAAATAACCCACGATGGGTGGTGGTTATGTGATTTGTTAGTCCAGGATGTTGAATGAGAAGATTTATGGAAGAATCTTAATTATCGAAGGGGTGTATGTAGCTGGGTTGAGTATAAGGGGTGTTTGTACTGCCTTGCCATACAAGCTAGCTTTTATAGTGACGTGGTAGAGCACTCGCTTTGGGATGTAAAGGTCCTGGGTTCAAATCCCGACGGAGTCGAATATTTATTTGCGGGTTACAATTCTACCATGCTTTCATATATTCATATTATTTTAGGTCTTTTACAGACAGCAAAACAAAAATTTTGATATGAAAAATGAGTGTATGTGCATGTCTGTCAGCTCCAAGGCAAAAGATCTATATTAAATTGTCCAATTTAGTCAAAATTTACAAATTTTCCTTGAACTTGAAGCACTTGAGCATATGGCAAATGCTGGGAAATGTTCGTCTAAATCTGTACTAAAATTATTAAGGAGCTGCATTCTGAAAATATCAATGTAATGACAAAATGACTTTGAAATGGACAGATAGAGAAGATGATACTAACCATTGTCATGCTGGATAAATTTTGGCTAAAATTTCTATCAAATCAAAGGGCAAAAAGCACTGAAAGTACCAATAGGTATTTTTTTAATTTGAAAAACTAAATCTATGGACATTTTTGGTTTGAAAATGAGAAACAGGTGGTGTAGACTATCGTCAGACTGCACATATGTGCAGGCTGATGTTTGTCTATAGCTCCTGCCAAAGCAGGAATATTCTGGGTTCAGCATGACAAGGGCTAATATGCATCCACCTTCATTGGTCTTTAGCAATCTAATTAGGTTATCAAAGGAAAAATTGATGTAGCTTCATTTAAGCAGTGGACCTTGACTTTGACATTGGAGCTATCTGAAAATTGTATCATATGGTACATCTACTCATGGTAGAGAATAATAGTGACAAACTGTTATGGATTCTATTAATAAACAAGTGATGTTTGTGAAACATTTATGTCCCCCATAAAAGCAGATCAATAGCCTATACTTTTTCAATCAACAAAAGGCAATAACTCACAAAATATGATGAGTAGAGTAATAATTCTTGTGCACTTTACTTCTCCTCAATAAGATCTATCTACCTGTGAAGTTTCATGATTCTAGCTTGCATACTTTTTTAGATAATCTCTGGACGAAAAAATAAAACAGTCTACGGACGGACCAACCAACAGACAAGTGCAAAGCAATATACCCCCTCTTCTATGAAGGGGGGCATATTGATAGCATGCCCAAGATAATCTAGATTTTACTGATAACCATTGTTTTGCAACCTTGCTATCTGAGGTATGATCTTCAATTTTGTTTCAAAGTGATGCAGAATAAATATAGCAATAAAAATGAAATCCATTTTTTATTACAGGTGATATGCTCCAGATTGGCTTAATTTTGATGATTGTTTGTTTTGCTGGGGTTTTACACCACTTTTAACAGTATTTCAGTCATGTTGTGGTGGCTGGAGCTCCTAACAATGGATTTCTGGTATTTCTCACACCTGTCTGCCATTACATCCTTATCTAGCCTCCAGCTGTTATCAAACAACAAAGGTCTATAATTGTCAACAGTTGGAAAGTAAAAGAGCTATTGTTGGGGATCTAACCCAAAGCCTCTAGATTGACAGTCTAGTGCACTGACAACTGCGCTAAAAGTGGGAGATAATGGACTGTCACCGGGGGGAAAGAAGGGGAAAAGAGGGGGAAAGAGAGAAAGATAGGAAGCTCTTTCAGAACTCTTATTCCTACATTATCCCTCTTTTGAACACCCTAAAAATATTATTAAAAACAAATAAAAACTAGAACTGTTGCAGAGTGGACATAGAAGCCAAAATTGAAACAAGGTGTTAAATTGTAACAAGATATGCCTGTAACAGTGCTAGATTTCCAAGTATGAAAAATCAACAAAAGGAAAATAATTAAAAACAAGAGGACCATGATGGTCCTCCATCGCTCTCCTGCGTCTCTTTGACCCCTGGAACATCACATTATTAAATAGGCAGATGGAGCTACAAGGGATGCGCCCGCGTGGAACGCAAATATGACCCCAGGGTCTTGATATGAACAAACTTGGAAGTGGCCCACTAGATGATGCTACATACCAAATATGAAAGCTGTGTGCCCTCTGCTTTCCGAAAAAGAAGATTTTAAAAGATTTTTGCTCTTTGATACTATGTAAAAAAGTTGCGCCAGAGTGGAGCGCAAATATGACCCCAGGGTCTTGATATGAACAAACCTGGAAGGGGCCCACTAGATGATGCTACATACCAACTAGAAAGCCATGAATGGCTTGAGTTGCTCCACAGGCTTGAAATTCTTGCAAAAACAAATAGATGTTTTGACTTTAAGATTTTTAGATATTTGGGGTTCTACTGATGTTGAAAATGATTTTCATACCAAATCATACCAAAGATGTTTGATTGATATCCATCAATTACATTCAATGATTTTCATAGTTTCCACTATTTAACCTATTGAGAAATGACCTCCACCCATAAAATGCATATTTTTCATCCAATCAAAATAATTTTTGGTACACTGATAAAGGGTCATTCAAGGATCATTCAAGTGAAATTTGGTTGATATCCATCGGTTGCATTCTGAGAAAATGATTTTCAAAGTTTCCACTATATAACATTTAGAGAAATGACCTCTGCCCATAAAATGCATATTTTCTATCCAATCACAATGATTTTTTGTGACTGATAAAAGGTCACTCAAGGATCATTCAGGTAAAATTTAATTGATATCCATCGCTTAGATTCTGAGAAAATGATTTTGAAAGTTTCCACTATATAACATATAGAGAAATGACCTCTGCCCATAAAATGCATATTTTCCATCCTATCACAATGATTTTTTGCAGACTGATAAAGGGTCACTCAAGGATCATTCATGTAAAATTTGATTGGTATCCATCAATTAGAATCTGAGAAAACTCACTTTTTACCATATTTGGAAATTAGCCACGCCCATAAAATCCATTTTTTTCATTGGATCTAAATTTCTTGAACAACTTTGAAAGAGGGTCACCCAAGGATCATTCCTGTGAAGTTTGGTTGAAATTCATCCAGTAGTTTCTGAGGAGAAGATTTTTAAAGAAAAAGTTTACGACCGCACGCACGGACGCACGGACGGACGCACGACGGACACAACGCCATGACAATAGCCCCAGTGGCTTTCAGCCAGTGGAGCTAAAAATGAAAGCTGAAAGATTTTCACTCTTTGATTCTATGTTAAAAGGGTTGTGCCCGGGTGAAGCCCAAATATGATCCTAGGGTCTTGATATGAACAAAGCTGGTAGGAGCCCACTAGATGATTCTACATACCAAATATGAAAGCTATGTGCCCTCTGGTTTCCAAAAAGAAGATTTTAAAAGATTTTCACTCTTTGATTCTATGTAAAAAGGGTTGCGCCCGGGTGGAGCCCAAATATGATCCTAGGGTCTTGATATGAACAAACTTGGTAGAGGTCCACTAGATGATGCTACATACCAAATATTAAAGCTGTCTGCCTTCTTGTATCAGAGAAGAAGATTTTTGAAGATTTTCATTTTCTTACCCTTTGTTCTCAACAGAGCTCAAAGGGATGTGCTCGGGCAAAGCCCAAATATGACCCCTGGGTCTTAATATGAACAAACTTGGTAGAGGCCCACTAGGTGATGCTACATACCAAATACAAGAGAAAGGCCCTGGTCCGCTCACCTGAGTCAAAGCTCCTGAGGATAACTTGCATTACTTTTGATTCAGATGATAAAGTTATTGAATTGAAACAAATTTATGTGTAAAGGAAAATAATCTTGTAGTCAGACCAGTAAGATTCCACAGTCTCAGTTCTACTATTTCTGTTTGAAAATACAAGATCCAAAATGGAATTGTTATCAGTTGTTTGTTTTTGCATGATCATTTTACAAGAGAATATCTGGGATAACTTTAGTACAACAATTTTATGCTTATCATTGATATCAAGATTGAAATCTCCCACGATAAATAAAGGTTTTAAGTGTTATGTCTACATGAGAAACAAGTTCTTCTTTTAACACTTCTAAAAAACTTGAAGAAGGCATATTTGGTGCTTTATACAGAACAACAAGCTGTATTTGGTTGGAGGTAAAATCCAGGCATAATATTGTGAACTCTAGTTGCTAAGAGGTGCTCAGGTCAACTTAAAAAAAGTTCAAATGTTAGAATTGACCTGAAGTGCTACCTCCCTGTTGCTCTGCACCTGGTGGCCCAACAGTCATAATAGCTGTTTAAATTAAGTTATATGAGCTGATTATTCTATATCAAATGAAAAAGCTGTAGGAATTCTGGTTCAGTAGAATTTTTAACAATTGTTAAATTTACCACAAAGCACTACCCCCTCCCCTTGGATCTCTGCCCCTGGTCACAAAACAATCATTACATATCTATTTTGATTTTGATTAACATATATGGGCTGATGATTCATGCCAAATTTAGAGCCTGTAAGGTTTTTACTTCAGCATCAGAAGAAGGTTTAAAATTTCAAAATTGACCTGAAATACAACCCTCTAGCCCAGTTCTCTTCACATGGTAGCCAAACATTCATGGTTATAGCTATGTAAAATAGGGTCTATGAGCTGATCATCCATGTCAAATATAAAAAGGAAGAAGGTTATGGATTTAATTTTTTTTAACAAAGTACTACCCCTTCCCCCTGGTGGCTCCGCACCTGATGGCCCAACAGTTATGATTTTAGCTATTCCAATTATGGTCCATACGCTGATCATCATTGCCAAGTCTGTAGGGCACATGGTTTATCAGAAGAAGGTTAAAGATTTAAGAATTGCTCTGAAAAGCTACCCTCCCGCCCCCTAGTGCTCCGCACCTGGTGGCAAAACATTCATGAATTTAGGTACTTCAGATAGGGTATATGAGCTGATCATTCATGTCAAATATAAAGGCTGTAGGGATTCTGGTTCATCAGAAGAAGACAGTTAAAGATTTCAAAATTTTCAAAAAAGCACAACCCCCTCCACCCCCCCCCCCCAGATGCTCTGCACCTGGTGGCCGAACAGTCATGATTTTAAGTATTTTAATTCAGGTTTATAAGGTGATCATCCATGCCAATTTTCAAGTCTGTAGGGCTCCTGGTTCCGAAGAAAAAGAAGGTTAAAGATTATAAAATTTACCCACAGTACTACCCCCTCCCCCCTGGTGCTCTGCACCTGGTGGCCCAACAGATATGATTTTAGCTATTTTAATTCAGGTCTATGAACTGATCATCCATGCCAAATTTTAAGTCTGTAGGACTCCTGATAGAGAAGAAGAAGAATTCTTAAGATTTTCTTAATTTCACCTTTGGTTGCCATAGCAACCAGGGTTTTTCATGGATTTCAATTCTTTTAGCTATTTTAGAAGGGGACCACCTAAGCAACATTTCTGTAAAATTTGGTGTTAATCGGCCCAGTAATTTAGGAGGAGATGTCGTCTTAAGAAATTGTTGACGGACGCCAGACGACAAGCCACCGGACGGACACTGGACAAAAGGTGACCACAATAGCTCACATGAGCACTTCGTGCTGAGGTGAGCTAATAAAAGTTGTCTGCCATCTGATTTCAGAGAAGATTTTTTTAAGATTTTCGCTCTTTGATTTTATGTAAAAAGGGTTGAGCCCAGGTGGAGACCTGCGCTTCTTTGACCCCCAGGACATCACATTATTAAATAGGCAGATGGAGCTAAAAGGGATGCGCCCGGGTGGAGCCCAAATATGACCCTAGGGTATTGATATGAACAAACTTGGTAGATGATGCTACATACCAAATGTGAAAGCTGTCTGACATCTAGTTTCAGAGAAGATTTTTGAAGATTTTCAAATTTTCACCCTTTTTGATAAGGGTTAAAGAAGAGTTAAGGGTGGATTTCATTTATTTGAACAACTTTGGTAGAGCTTGACCCAAGGAACATCCCTGCCAAGATTCATCAAGATTGGCCCACTGGTTTAGGAGGAGATGTTTAAAGAAATTGTAGAGGATGCATGACTGACGATGGACGCCGGACACTGCACAATCATAATAGCTCACCTTGAGCACTTTGTGCATAGGCAGGGGTGTGGAATTCCCATGCCCGACTTGTCCGACTCCGGCTTTTGTACTTGAGGACAAGTAAATTTTTCTAAGCCACTTGTCCAAGGACAAGTAAATACCAGGGCAAATCTTGGAATGTTACTTAAAAGAATTTAGAGAGAAATCATTCTAATGTTCATATCATAGGGTAGAAAACATTGTTTTTAATGAAGAAAATGCTGCATACCAGCATTTTCTTCATCAAAAGGCAATGTTTTTTTCAAATTTTTCTATTTACTCTTTAGCGGACAAGTTCATTTTGATTCTGGACGAGTAGAAAATCCGCTTTTACTTGTCCAGGGACAAGTGGAGAAAACTCGTATTTCCACACCCCTGATAGGTGAGCTAAAAATGGCTAGGTAGAGTTACATTTCAACACTCCACTCTGTAATCATGAGAGAAGCATAATTGCCAACTTTCAAGTACAGTCAATCTTGCTCGAGCGACCACGTCTATTAAGCGACCACTTTTATTAAGCGACCATCGTAAAAAGTCCCTTCGTCATAAGTAAAATTTCCGAAAAAGTGGACATTCTTAAACAAAAAATGTTTTTCCTTAAATCTTATGACGTTAGAACCCATTAGAATCGTCTCATTGAGACGATTCTTTTGGGTTCGAACATCCTAAGATTCAGTCAAAATTATATTACAATTTGTATAACCTATAAAAAAAAAATACGTCATTTTATCATTAATTATTGTATTACGCGACCATTTCCATAAGCGACCGCTTTTTAATGGTCCCCTTAGTGGTCGCTTAACGCAAGTTTTACTGTATATCGGACATAATGGGGACAAAGTTATGCTTCGCACAAAGAAGTGGACACTGCCAGATACCTAAACGCAATGGGTGATCCCATAATACGTCCATCTTTTGGTGTGCATATTTAAATGGGACAGACAAGCATTATCACAAAAATATTTTTCTTCTTCTTTGCAGGAGCTAATAACGAGAAAATGTATTGAACATTTTTGAATTCATTTGTTGGACCACAACAGTGATGGGTGTTTGCTTTTGTAATGGATAACAGCATTTGTTCTTTTCCAGCATTCTTTATATTCTTTATTTATCTATAAAGATACAAACATTAAATAAATCAAACTGAAATAAAAAACAATAGGACCATGATGGTCATATTTCACTCACCTGAGTATCTGAGTTCCAATTTTCAACTTTTCACTTATCATTACGGTATTCTTTTAATAACTTTTGAAGACCTTCACCCAAGGAACATCCCTGCCATGTTTCAGCTTGATTGGCCCAGTGGTTTAGGAGGAGAAGAATTTTTTCTAATATTTTCAGCCATTTTGGGCTATCATGTAACCATGGCAACCAGAGTTTTTGATGAAATTAAATTTTTGATGAAATTAAATTCTTTTAACAACTTTTAAAGAGCTTCACCCAGGAAACATCCCTACCAAGTTTCAGCTTGATTGGCCCTGTGGTTTAGGAGGAGAAGAATTTTTTCTAATATTTTCAGCCATTTTCAGCCATTTTTCCGACTTTCCTTTACCATGGAAACCAGAGTTGTTGAAAAAATTAAATTCTTTTAACAAATTTTGAAGACCTTCACCCAAGGAACATCCCTGCCAAGTTTCAGCTTAATTGGCCCAGTGATTTAGGAGAAGAAGAATTTTTTCTCAACTGTTCGTCCATTTTGGGCTATTATGTAACCATGGCAACCAGAGTTTTTTGATGAAATTAAATTCTTTTAACAACTTTTAAAGAGCTTCACCAAGGGAACATCCCTGCCAAGTTTCAGCTTGATTGGCCCAGTGGTTAAGGAGAAGATGTTTAAGGAAATTGTTGACGGACGGACAGACGGAGGGACGGACGATGAGTGATCACAATAGCTCACCTTGAGCACTTTGTGCTCAGGTGAGCTGAAAAGGCCTAGCCCTGCCAAGCCCATATTTAGGTTGCAATAAAACTTTCTTTGGCAATTAATGGTAAGGGTAATCCAAGAAACATTCATTTTGTTGCGATCGGCATAATGGTTTGGTAGGAAAAAGTTTTAAAGATTTTATAGTGAAAATACCCCCTTCCCCGACTGCAACACCCATATTTGAGGGGTAAATCAAAATTTCTTTAACAATTTCAGTAAAGGGTCACCCAAGGAACATCCATATTAAGTTCCATTGAAATCAGCCCTATGTTTTGGGCAGGGGATTTTTATTTTAAAATTTTCAAGAGAAAATAAGCCCCCCCCCCCCCACCCCCCCACCATGCCCATATTTGGGGGGTCAATTAAATTTTCTTTGATGATGATAAGTAAAGGGTTGCCAAAGGAGAATCCATACCAAGTTTCATTGAAATAGGCAATAGTTTGGGAGAAAATGTTTAAGGAATTTATATTTAAAATAAATCCCAACCTGCTTTGCTCACAGTTGTGGTTAAATAAAAATTCATTCAACAATTTAAATAAAGGGTCACCCAAGTAACAGCCATATTAAGTTACATTGAAAACTGCCTGATGGTTTTGGAGAAGATTTCTAAGGATTTTACAGTGAAAATAACCCCTGTCCTGCCACACCCATATTAAGGGGTCAATCAAAATTTCACCAAAACAACGTCACGTTTCTATTAACGTCATTGTATAACTTTTCATAAAAATGGTGGACAATGACTGGAAAAATGTGAAAGTTTAATACTTATATTTTGATTTCTTGATTAAGGCTTATAGCCTAAATATTAAAACAGAGTAAACCTATTATTGATAATTATTTAGTTCCCTTAGGAATATTGTGAAAATCTCTTGTTTATTTTGAAATTCATCGATGAATGTAGAAAAAATGCTCCGGACGGATGGGACACCCACAGACAGATAACTCAATATGCCCGTTGCCATTTCATGACGGGGGCATGAAAAGAGTGTTGACCCAGCAAATGTTATCCTAAGCTGGCAAAAATAATTATACAAAGATAGAATGATCCTTCTTGTTTCAGAAAATTAACTGTGACAATCTAAAGATCTACAAGTTTAAGTGTGTGATCAAAGGTCATTTTGTCTATACAGGTAAAGACTAAATTGACCTTAAATCATAAACTTAATGAGAGCATCTTTTAACCCTTTGCTGTTTAATCCCTGATTTTTACGTGCCTGTGATTTTATGATTGAGAAAACATTGTGAAAAAAGAAAAAAATGCTTCTGACAATCAATTTCTTCTTTTTCCACACTATTTTCTACCCTAAAGAATAATTATTTTTCAAATTAAATCTACTTTTAATTTTCGTCTGCAAAACCTTTGAATTTGGACAGGTCCAAAATTTTGTAAAACAGGAAAGTGTTAATAGTGAGTTATACATTCTGAAATTATGTCACATCTTTTTGAATATCCTTTTTTTTATCACATTATTCTATTTGCACAAAGTTTGAACAGTACAGTCTATTTTCATTGCAGGGAAGAAAATCTAGTCCTATAGGCCTGTATAATAGGTTTGTATCGCCTGCATACAGGGCAAGGTGTTGACATCAAAAGAGGTTTCAGCTCTTCTTGACATTCTCTGTAACTTTGGAGATGGCCTCTTCTAGTCATCACTTCTTCCATCAATAGGTCAACATATTCTGAAGTGAAACATGAAATATTCTTTAATGCTTTTCGGTGGTTTATCGAGAAATAACGGTAGATTATCACTTGCTAATCTCACCGCAAAAGCAGTGAAATTATCAAAAACTTATACCCTGCTTTTGTGCATTTCATCTTATCTGACGTCATCTATGCGGGGATAAATAAATGATGTCACAATGAACGTTGCATAGCAATCACGCGAAAAATGACGCGCTTTACGAAAATATGTCCTAGAAATTTCACATTTTGTCTCATTTTTGCAATTAAGAAATAGAATAATCGTTTGTTTTTCGAGTAAGATCGATTAATATTTCATTTCGTGAACAACAAAAGCTATATTTTCTCGTGAAAATATAGCTTTTGTTGTTCACTCAATGAAATATAAATCGATCTTACACTGAAACAAACGATTATCCTCTATATCATATTAATAAATAAACTAAAAGAGGACAAGAGCCGTCAGAGACGGATTATGCTCCCCGAAAAAGGTATTGTCACAAAAACAAAAGCCATGTTGGACATGGACATCCCCAGCGAAAAAAAGCTTGATAGTAAACTGAAGCCTCCTATAAAATCTAAGTAATAAAAATAACAAAGGGCAATAACTCCAAAATTATGCTAGCAAGAGTTGTAGTTCAGGTGTATTGCACTTCTCCTCCATGAGATCTATCCACCCATAAAGATTCAAGTTGATAGCTACTATACTTTAGGAGATATGCTCCAGACATAATCTAAGTATCAAAAATAACAAAGGGCAATAACTCCAAAATTATGCAAGCAAGAGTTGTAGTTCTTGTGCATAACACTTCTCCTCCATGAGATCTATCCACCCATAAAGATTCAAGTTGATAGCTACTATAATTTAGGAGATATGCTCTGTGGTCAGATTGCAAGGACTCAAATAAGGTGTAATCTTATACAGCAAACATAAAGGTAACAAACATTAAACTCCTTTTTGCATGACATATTTTTAGACACAAATTCCAAATAGCTTATGGTAAAGGGCATCTGATTTGCTACTGAAATGTGAAATTTCATCAAATTCTGAGCATAAGACTAGGAGATATGAAAGAATAACTGTATTTTACGCGCTAAAACTGTTTTTTACCCTAAGTCCCCTTTTCCAGTGACGAGGCCTCAAATCCAAAAACCGTCACAGATGCATCATCACTATATCATAGGAAGTTCATATGGTAAGTTTCATTTGATTTGGCCCAAGGGTTATGGAGAAATAGGTGGGGACGGACGGATGGACGGACATAATTACGGACGGACAGGCAGACAGACGAAGCGGCGGCTATATGCTCTCCCTTCGGGGAGCATGAAAATAAATGCCAACAAGTACTTTCATTATTTCTCAATTTTTGTCAAATCTACAAAGATCTAATTGGCAGGTTTTCAATTTACTATATTTGTGAAACCTATGTAAATGAATCAAAAAGGGACTATGCATGTACCTATAGGAAGAATATCAATTCTCAAACAAGAGCCATGTCGGACATGGCCATCCCCCGCCAAGAAAGCTTGATAGAAAACTGAAGCCTAATAGATTAAGGGTTCTACTTTAAGAAATAAAGCCCCTACAAAATCTAAGTCTTTAAAATAACAAAGGGCAATAACCCCAAAATTATGAAAACCAGAGTTATAGTTCTTGTGCACTGCACTCCTCTTCCATGAGATCTATCCATCCTTAAAGTTTCAAGTTGTTAGCTATTATACTTTAGGAGATATGCTCTGGACAAAATCTAAGTCTTAAAAATAACTAAGGGCAATAACTCCAAAATTATACAAGCCAGAGTTATAGTTCTTGCGCACTGCACTTCTCCTCCATGAGATCTATCCTTCCATAAAGTTTCAAGTTGATAGCTTTAATACTTTAGGAGATATGCTCCGGACAAAATCTTAGTCTTAAAAATAACAAAGGGCAATAACTCCAAAATTATGCAAGCAAGAGTTGTAATTCTTGTGCACTGCACTTCTCCTCCATGAGATCTATCCACCCATAAAGTTTCAAGTTGATAGCTTCAATACTTTAGGGAATATGCTCCGGACAAAATCTAAGTCTTAAAAATAACAAAGGGCAATAACTCCAAAATTATGCAAGCAAGAGTTGTAGTTCTTGTGCACTGCACTTCTCCTCCATGAGATCTATCCTCCCATAAAGTTTCAAGTTGATAGCTTTGATACTTTAGGAGATATGCTCCGGACAAAATCTTAGTCTTAAAAATAACAAAGGGCAATAACTCCAAAATTATGCAAGCAAAGGTTGTAGTTCTTGTGCACTGCACTTGTCCTCCATGAGATCTATCCACCCATAAAGTTTCAAGTTGTTAGCTATTATACTTTAGGAGATATGCTTTGGACAAAATCTAAGTCTTAAAAATAACTAAGGGCAATAACTCCAAAATTATACAAGCCAGAGTTATAGTTCTTGCGCACTGCACTTCTCCTCCATGAGATCTATCCTCCCATAAAGTTTCAAGTTGATAGCTTTAATACTTTAGGAGATATGCTCCGGACAAAATCTTAGTCTTAAAAATAACAAAGGGCAATAAATCCACAATTATGCAAGCAAGAGTTGTAATTCTTGTGCACTGCACTTCTCCTCCATGAGATCTATCCACCCATAAAGTTTCAAGTTGATAGCTTTGATACTTTAGGAGATATGCTCCGGACAAAATCTAAGTCTTAAAAATAACAAAGGGCAATAACTCCAAAATTATGCAAGCAAGAGTTGTAGTTCTTGTGCACTGCACTTCTCCTCCATGAGATCTATCCTCCCATAAAGTTTCAAGTTGATAGCTTTGATACTTTAGGAGATATGCTACGGTCAAAATCTTAGTCTTAAAAATAACAAAGGGCAATAACTCCAAAATTATGCAAGCAAAGGTTGTAGTTCTTGTGCACTGCACTTCTCCTCCATGAGATCCATCCACCCATAAAGTTTCAAGTTGTTAGCTTTGATACTTTAGGAGATATGCTCCAGACAAAATCTAAGTCTTAAAAATAACAAAGGACAATAACTCCAAAATTATGCAAGCAAGAGTTGTAGTTCTTGTGCACTGCACTTCTCCTCCATGAGATCCATCCACCCATAAAGTTACAAGTTGATAGCTTTAATACCATAGTAGATATGCTCCGGACAAAATCTAAGTCTTAAAAATAACAAAGGGCAATAACTCCAAAATTATGCAAGCAAAGGTTGTAGTTCTAGTGCACTGCACTTCTCCTCCACGAGATCAATCCACCCATAAAGTTTCAAGTTGATAGCTTCAATACTTTAGGAGATATGCTCCGGACAAAATCTAAGTCTTAAAAATAACAAAGGGCAATAACTCCAAAATTATGCAAGCAAGAGTTGTAGTTCTTGTGCACTGCACTTCTCCACGAGATCAATCCACCCATAAAGTTTCAAGTTGATAGCTTCAATACTTTATGAGATATGCTCCGGACAAAATCTTAGTCTTAAAAATAACAAAGGGCAATAACTCCAAAATTATGCAAGCAAAGGTTGTAGTTCTTGCGCACTGCACTTCTCCTCCATGAGATCTATCCTCCCATAAAGTTTCAAGTTGTTAGCTTTAATACTTTAGGAGATATGCTCCGGACAAAATCTAAGTCTTAAAAATAACAAAGGGCAATAACTCCAAAATTATGCAAGCAAGAGTTGTAGTTCTTGTGCACTGCACTTCTCCTCCATGAGATCTATCCACCCATAAAGTTTCAAGTTGATAGCTATTATACTTTGGGAGAAATGCTCCAAACAATATTAGTGACAGAAGGATGGACGAAGAGCATTACTATATCCCTTGCCGAAAACGGCGGGGGATAATAAATATACGATTTTGAATTACTATCTCTTGTTGACGTGTGTCTGATTAATCTTTTGTAAAATATCTAGTATTCTACAGTTAACCCTTTCCTGTTTTACAAAATTTTAGACCTTTCCAAATTCAAAGGTTTTGCAGACGAAATTAAAAATGGATTGAATTTGAAAAATAACCATTCAGTAGAGTAGAAAATGGTGTGGAAAAAGAAGAAATTGCTTGTCAGAAGCAATTTCTTCTTTTTTCACAATGTTTTCTCAATCATAAAATCACAGGCACTTAAAAAGCAGGGATTAAACAGCAAAGGGTTAACAACATCATGAAATTGACAAGGTGAATGATTTTGGAATGATTTAGGAATGAGATTGAATGAGTATGTGGAGCTAGTTTTGAGTGGGAGGTAATCCTTTATTGCAAATTTTGTTCAGGATGAACAAAATTAGCGATACTGATTACCTCCCTTTAATAAAATATGCATACAAGTTCTTTACATAACTTCCTATTTCTTCAAGAACCTATGAGAAGCTAACAATTTGTAATATATAATATGTCAGTGAAATTCTGAATTTTCTCTTTCAAAATTTATTTTGTATGACGTTGTTGATTGTATATTTTTCAATGGGTTTAAAGGTTTTTGAATGGTTTGAGTGATTGCTTGGAATGAATTAATGAAGCACTGAGTGAGCAATTAGGAATGGTTTTGATGAGTCGAATGTCAATTTCACGATGTAACTAACTGTACATTGTAAAATTCCAAGACTGCCCATCGTCGATGATGCTGATTCTAATTTCTCTCTTTTTTGTGTGTGTAAGGTGGGGTGGGAAACATAATCTTTTTTTTTCTGATAAAACTCAACTTACTGTATGTTACTGATGTTTTTACTTCCTTTGCTACGGGTATTTTGGTTTTGAGACTTGCCATCTTTTGGCCCCATCCTTATTTTCAGCTTGGACTTTGCTAGAATTCTGGTTAAGGTGGAGACATGCCAGTTTCAGTCTGTAAAGAGATGAAATTTACTAAGAATCTAATGAAGCAAAGTTGATATTACATGAACAACAGACAATTTTCTTAGCTTGCTCTGTTATCAAGTTTAGCTGACTATCGCTCATTACCTGATGAAAAAAGTCTGTCTTGAACAAATAGTAACATAGTTGCTAAGAATGTTACATGCCATGTAACATGTAACAGTGACACATTTTATTAGAGATGTTTAAAGATTATGTGGGTTTTTTTTACTGTACTTTACGATTGCAGAATGTTAAAGATCATGCATTAAGGTAGCAGACCTATAATTGTTCAGCAAAAATTTGAAACTCATGAATTTCACAATGTTGACCGAGGTTTCCTAATGAAAATCATTTAGAAACCTTGGTTAACACTGTTAAAGTTCATTGTTTCAGAAATATTGTGGACCTGTTACGGGTCCACAATCTTAATTTTCTAATGTGCCCATCGAAGTTTGGATGTATTATATGACATCCGGTGGACGGGTGGCATCCACTTTGTCCCCAGCACAACTCTGCCACCTTATTTCAGATTAGAGTAAAGAACTTACTATATATCTTGCCTATTTTTTAAGTTATTTTCCCTTTAGTGTTTTTTTAACCTGGCCATCTAGCAGTCTTATGACTGTATGTTGTTACAATTTGCTACCTTGTTTTACTGTACTTTAAAGTTAATTTTGTATTGGTGTACAGCACTGGTGTGATAAATTGTTGTAAAAGAATACAGTTTCAGTAGAGAAATTTAGCTGTTAGCCTGTTTGTGTTATACTTGCATTTACCAAAACTGTGTTATCAACAAATCTAAAATGAAACCTTAAACTGAAGTATCATTTAACAACAGTGCCATAGTCACAAAATATGCCGCCACTTTGCTGCTGTTTCACGAAAATAATTGTAGACACTACTTATTTTGACAGAACCAAATTCAAAATGACCAAGTTTCATTTAAATCAAGACAAAAAGTTAGGAGGAGTTGCCTTCACAAGGCTGCAATTTCAATAAGCCCCAGACACTAAGTTTTAAGGGGGCATAATTTAGGAAAATAAATGAGCCATAAAATCCTTGATCCATGTACATCTACAAATTATGGTGATGACATTGACCAAGTTTTCATTTAAATAAAGACAAAAAGTAAGGAGGAGTTGCGTTCAAAAGGCTGCAATTTCAAGAAGCCCCAGATACTAAGTTTTAAGGGGGCATAATTTAGGGTAAAATTAATGAACCATAAAATCCTTACTTCATGCTCATCTACCAATTTCGGTTATAACATCCACCAAGTTTCATTTAGATCCAGCCAGAAACTTAGGAAGAGTTGCATTCACAAGGCTGCAATTTCAATAAGCCCCAGAGACTAAATTTCAAGGGGGCATAACTGAGGCAATAAGCCCCAAAGACTAAGTTTTTAAGGGGCATAACTCAGGCAAAAAACAACTAACCATAAAATCCTTCCTTCATGCACATCTTCAAATTGAGGTGATAACATTGACCAAGTTTCAAGAAGATCCAGCCGAAACTTTGGAGGAGTTGGGTTGACAAGAAAAGTGGACAGACATACGGACGGACAGATGGACGGACAGATGGATGGAGAAGATGACGCCAATATATGTTTGCCTCCGGCGGCGTATAAAAAATCAGTATGAAGTCTTACAGTCTTTCCATGCTACAGAAGAAGTGCACAAATTTTGTAGCAAAGAAGTAGCTTATGGAAGGATTCAAGACTGAATGTCTGGTCTGATGGTGACAGCTTCTTTATGTCCCTGATTAGCCCCTGTCTTTCAACAATGTCTGCTTATTCTTTGTGTGGTTTGGAACCTGAAATAAATTTGGTTGTACTTATCTGTAAGTTTTTGCTCTCAGTGCTTGGAAAGTTTTGACATACAAAAATGTTTTTGAATTGTAATTTATGTAAAAGATACAGTATCTTGAAAACCTACAAGCCATTTTTCCAAGCTAAGAAAGCAAATAAAGCACATCATTAATCATAGATCATACCTAGAGTATTATAGAACTGTATAATTCTTACATTCAAATGTCTGGTCATTATTAGTAAAACCCACAAAAAATTGTATTGTTGTATTGAGGCTATGCTTATTGTTCTAAAGCTCATTTTGGGGATCATATATACTTTTTGTTGGTATTAAATAACTATTGGCACCTCGGACTACCCCCCCCCCCCCCCCCCACACACACACACAAAAAAAAACAAAAAACAAAACACATGACAATCTTGTTGGTTAGGAGGTTTTGGAATTTAACTGATAAAATATAAATATATTTGTCCTATGAAAAATGAACAAGTAGCAATAATCAAGTGTGCATGGGTTAGGTCAGATTTTTTCCAGAAAAAAACAAAACATGTGTTGAAAAAAAACCCACTAACCATCTTTAATCCACTCTCCATCTTCCAAGAGTCCATGAAGACAGGAAGGAAACAGTGGACCATGGCCATCATGAACATCTGCTACATGGTTCAATACTGACTTCCACTTTGCCACAACAAGCTCTCCATCTCCCCCACTACTAGCAGCACAATAGTACAGGTGGTTTGACAAGGACTGTGACCATCTTCCCAGTACATCACACCCTTTTCTTTTACTTATTAGCTCAATCTTCTTCTTGACCCCTGAAATACATCATATTTTCAAATTTTGTTCAAATATGGATATTTCAATTTGGTTAAGACAAATCTTGGTTTTGGCTTCTGTTTGTGATAATGGACTAAGAAATTTTATAATCGATTAATCAGTTCCTAAAATATGAATGACAGCCATTATCACTTGTTTTCGAAACTGACATCAGTTTGAGGGCTCATCCTGAAACAGTTGTAACAGCCTATCTGTTTATAGGCAGTTACAATTGTTTCAGACTGGGCCATGATGTTGGTAGAAAATACTGCAGGAAGAGTCTTTAGGTCATGACTAAACTAAACTTTCACAGGATGATACTGACAGTGCTGGATTAAGAAAACAATTTTACATTGATCATTAGTTGATTTACTCTTCCAACCAAAAACCGATTATCAATCTTGATTTGATACGTATTGCCAAACACTAGCCAATGTGACGACAATACTTCCAAGAAACAGCCAAGCTAAAAACAAGAAAACATTCATAGGCCTAAGTGACTGATAGTTAGTTGATAGATGCTGTATGGTGGATCAGACACCAAAGGGGCATAAAAAAGGGGACTATTACCAAAATGAATCTAGATCTTTTCCCTGTGATAGTACAAGTTACTATTCACATGTTGTGGACACGTCAACGTCTGTATGTTGTTCCCGCGTTACGTTAACGTCGTTTCGTCTTTCCTGCGTCCTGTATACGTTCCCGTATTTTACGTCTGTGTTGTCTTGACGTTACGTTGTTTATTAGATACGTGTTTGTTTATTATTGTAACTATTGTAATTTGATTTATCCGTCAGTTGTAATAAAGGATCGAACCTGAACACAAGCGAAGTAGTTAATTCAACCAACAACTCAAACATTTTGGTGCCGTGACCAAACCGCAAAAGAGACAAACCGCAATAGAGACAAACCGCAATAGAGATAAACCGCAATAGAGATAAACCGCTAAAGAGACAAACCGCATAGAGACAACCTGCAATTGAGATAAACCGCAGAGATTAGACGAACAAGATGTCTAAACAAACTTTGAGTAAGCTGATCATCCAGCGAACCGCACATAGGAATACTACGAAGAGATTATTGCATAAAATAGAAGCCGCTAGAGACGATGGGAAAATCAGGGAGTTCAACAAAATGCTGGAAATGTTGGAATCCAAGTGGACAATACTTGAATCTTTAAACGAGAAGATTTTAGCGCAAATGGACGAAGATGGGATCGAGAGATCGTTACCACAGACAAGTACACCATGGATTTGAGTTTACTTTTGGACGAGGTAAGGGAAGTCCGAGGAACCGCATCTACGAGTCATTCTTTAACCGAGCGAGTGATCCAGGTCGAGTCAGTAGAGCGAGAACAGCCCGTCCCACAGTTGAGTGTAAGTGAGCCACACGCAGTTATTCAAGGAAACCCAACTGTGAGTAACGAATCTTTTTATTCAAACTCCTCACAAAGCCATAAGTTGCCCAAGTTAATGCTTCCTACTTTTGACGGTAGCGTCCTCCAGTGGCAGACGTTTTGGGATAGTTTTGAGACGAGCGTACATACCAACCCTAGTCTGAGTAATATCCAGAAATTTAGTTACCTAAAATCGCAACTAGAAGGAGCAGCCGCCATGACAATTGAAGGTTTTTCTCTCACCCACGCTAATTATTCAAGGGCAGTAGAGTTATTACGTGAGCGTTATGGACAAAAGCACAAGATAATTCAAGCAACCATGTCAGCCCTTCTCCAGTTACCCAGCCCAACCATGACTATCCTCAGTCTGAGACAATTTTACGATAAAATGGAGAGTTATATTCGCGGATTAGAGTCGTTGAACCAGAGTTAGGAGACCTACAGAAGCCTGTTGGTACCTATATTGTTGGACAAATTACCAAGTGAAATTCGCAGAAATATCGCCAGAGAAAATGAACATAACGATTGGACATTAATGAACTTACGAAAGGCCATCAATAAGGAGATAAATATACTAGAGGCTGGATGTTCGAGCAACGCAGAATTAGGCGCACATCACGCGACGGCCATGTTCTATACAACGACTCAAAGCACAGTGAAAGATACTCATAATGAGAGGTATGCTGAAAGAGAAATAAAGTGTGCATACTGCTACGAGAACCACCACAGCAATGAGTGCAGAGAATGCGATAGTTAAGACTCGAGAATAGATAAAGTGAAGCAAAACAAACTCTGTTACAACTGTCTCGGTAATCACCAGATTGCTAAATGTGAGTCGAAGAAATCATGCAGATATTGTGATAAAAAACACCATTCCAGTATTTGTCCTAGGAACCCCAGTTTCAATGCAGATATCCATAGACTATCAGAAGCCGCCATTTTGAACATTAATCACTATAGACAAGACATTCTACTTAAGACTGCTGTAGCTGAGGTTGAAAATGAAGGGAACTGTACATATTCAAATATCCTGTTCGACGAGGGGGCACAGAGAAGTTTCATTACGCAAAAGTTGGCAGATGAATTGAAAGTTTGTAGCGTTGGTACTGAAAAGATTAAAGTAGCTTCGTTCGGAAGCCAGGACCAAGACCTGCCACATCGATACCTAGAAAGAGCTGAGATAAACCTAATTACAGATAGCAATGAAAAAGTAAAACTTGACGTGCTCATTATTCCGACGATAGCCGTACCTCTACATATACAGGCACAGAGACGCGCAGCCATGCTTCCACATTTAAATGGACTCAAGTTAGCGCACCCGATTACTAGCACCAGTGAGTTCGAGGTTTCTTGTTTGATTGGAGCAGACCAATACTGGAAAATCATAGAAGATAGAATAATTCGGGGAAACGGTCCCACCGCTGTTAAATCGAAAGTCGGGTATCTACTTTCTGGTCCCATGCCGAAAGAGGAAGATGAGCCACAATCCCACATTTTGGTGAATGTCGTCCCGCCAATTACATCTAGGATTCAGACAATACGTGAAGTTTGTCCCGATAATGATTTCAGTGAACGAGCAGACTTGAGGAGGGGACACCAGAATGAAAGTGCCAACTTGAAAGGGACATTATCTCACGCACCCGCAAAAGAAGTTTACAAGGTATCACAGAGAGGACAAAATAAAGTTAGTGCCTTTTACCATACACTCGTTTCCCGTAAGTTCGATAAACCCAAGCAAGTTGAACACTCTAATCATTTGTGTAGGCGGAGGGTGTTGGAGTCGCCCCAAAATAAATTTCCCGAGGATCAGATGAACAGTGCCCGAGTTTCCGATCATGTGACAAATCAATGCGATAGAAAGGACGTATCCCGGCATTCACTTATTCGTAGGCTTTCATCTCCAACACAAAATAACAAACGCCGACGTTTAAACCCGCGAGAACAAGCCATGTATACCACAGATTATTGGATTCGACCCATTGGACAATCAAATAATTATCAAAATGAACATTCGCTTTAATTGCATTTCAGTTAATGTAATGTGTAACCAATGACACAAGTAGACATTCATTTTACTATCAGTATAGTTCAAATTCTTATAAACATGTACAAGCATCATTTCCTTACGATTTCTCATACACGACAATGCCAAATCTATGTGTTTCCTAATCCATTTGATTTACTTATTTATGATTATTTGTGTTATTGCATTGTGGTGCCCGGAGAATGTTGTGGATACGTCAACGTCTGTATGTTGTTCCCGCGTTACGTTAACGTCGTTTCGTCTTTCCCGCGTCCTGTATACGTTCCCGTATTTTACGTCTGTGTTGTCTTGACGTTACGTTGTTTATTAGATACGTGTTTGTTTATTATTGTAACTATTGTAATTTGATTTATCCGTCAGTTGTAATAAAGGATCGAACCTGAACACAAGCGAAGTAGTTAATTCAACCAACAACTCAAACATCACATAAATAATATTTCAAGCTTCAAAAAGAGTGTCTTAGATTTATCATATTTTTTCTGACAGCAATGTCAATAGCTTATAGCAAAATCAACATGTTATCAAGCAAACAGTCACCCATAAAAAAGTTAAATGCCTTTGGAAGGTTGCTGTGATACATCTATTCCCTTTCTAGTCCCAATTTGAAGTTTTATGTATTCTTAACAAGTAATTACCTGTAGCAACATGCCAGAATCTTCCGGGTTTAGCATGGCAAGGGTTAAGTGAATTTAATGGGAGGTAATCCTTTATCGCATATTTTGTTCAGGATGAACAAAATTAGCGATACTGATTACCTCCCTTTAATAAAATATGCATACAAGTTCTTTACATAACTTCCTATTTCTTCAAGAACATATTGCAAGAATGCCCATCTTTGATGACCCTGATTCTAATTTCTCTCTTTTTTGTGTGTGTTAGATGGAGTGGGAAACATAATCTTTTTTTTCTGATAAAACTCAACTAACTGTATATTACTGATGTTTTTACTTCCTTTGCTACCGGATTCCAATGTTTGTATTTTGGTTTTGAGACTTGCCATCTTTTGGCCCCATCCTTATTTTCAGCTTGGGCTTTGCTACAATTCTCGTTAAAGTGGTTGCTGTGATACAACTATTCCCTTTCTAGTTGCAATTTGAAGTTTTATGTATTTTTAACAAGTAATTACCTTTAGCAACATGCCAGACATCAAACCAGTTGTTAACAGTTGGATGCTGTTCTCTTAGGTACTTCTTCACCTGAGGATGGCTGTCTGTTGTGATGTCTGACACTTCCACCCCTTCACATGCAAGTTTCCTAAGGCACCTCTTCAAACCCTCAAGCTCCATTTCATTAGAGTTGGCCACTTCATTACACTAGAAAACTAACAGGTTTTCTAAATTCATTTATACAGTCTCTTAGAAACCAAATTTCCCACTCTAATGCTTTTCAGTACATCAATGAAATTTTGCTGTGGATTATCCTTTGATAATTTCACTGCTAGACAGTGAAAATATCAAAATGGTAATCTAACAGTTACAAAAGATTCACTCATTTATTTAATATGATTGCATGTCTGTGTACGGATAATGTCATCACATTACCATGTCACTGAGGGGTGTGTTTTTTTTTTTTTTAAATTGCACACTTTAGGGAGAAATAATTCTGAAATTTTCAAATGTCCTCTTTTTCTCTTTTTTTTTAAAGAGATGAAGAGAACAATTGTTGTTGATTTAATGAAGGTTTGCAACACAAAACCTCATCACACTATAGGAATACACAAAGAGCATTCATACATGAGTGTGATTAGGTTTTCAGTTTTATATATGTGACCTGTCACACAAAAGGACACCATCCCGGTAGTGTATGAAGAGTCAACCCTGGTCAGACTGCGCAAATTGTGCAGGCTGACTAGGATTGACACTTTTCACACTGTTCCGATTTTCTGAATCTAGAATGATCAATATACCTTCCTGTATAGGAATTTTTGAAATGAGACAACTGATTTGCCTCTACTTCAACAAATGACTTTTTTGCAATTTCTTTTTACTGACTTCTGATATAGTCCCTTTTTGCGTGATGGGTCATTTATGTTGAAATTGAGGAATAAAACAAACTTTTCAATCGCTCAAGATGCTTATATCTTGGTGGACAAGACTAAGATTTAATAATTGAGAAATTGTTCATTTTTTCTAAAAAAGCCACATCACATTCAAATTTTACGTTCAAATTAACTTGTCCGCAAAAAAAAAATTTTCTAAGAAACATTGCTTTCATAGCATATGATATGCTGGAACTCAGCATTTTCTTCATTAAAACAATGTTTTCTTTCCTTTGAATAAAAATAATTTATCATTTAGATCTAATTGATACCTTTCTAAGACTTTCCATGGTATTTACTTGTCCATTGACAAGTAGTCAAGCAAAATGTACTTGTTCACAGGTAAAAAAGCCTGTGTCAGACAAGTCAGACATAGGAATTTCACACCTCTGTAAAATTGATTGTATAATGGTAATTAAAATTCTTAATTTACCTGCACTAGATGCATATCAATCACTTTAGCTTGTTCTAGATCCATCAATCCCATACTTGGCTGTTTGGCCTGGTGAGCAACACCTTGCATCTCTCCCCCCCCCCCCCCCCCCCCCCCCCCCAGTCTGAGTGGTGCTGTAACCATCGGCAGCATTTCTTGTTGTTTTCGCTCCTAAACAATGTTTATAGCCGGTAGCAGGTACAAGTTCTGTATGTTATAAAATGTTCTCAACCAAAATGTCTGTTTGTTGCTAAATTTTATAAAGTTGATGGCTTTCACAGGACTTGATCAACTAAAAAAAATGCTTCCACTTAGCACAAGAATTCCTTCAGGCATACCATTGTCCACTGGCTGGCTTTCCCATGAGAACTCAGTCACACAGTTCACACTTCATACAGAACATTACTATAGATCCATTTGTCCTTTTGTTAATATTGTTGCCTTTCATAGAACAGAACCAGCATACTTCTTAAAGTTCACGTAATTTTGATTCAAATACTATGTACTCATTGTCTTGTTCTTGAAATTAATTTTTCATGAAGAAAGATTGCCCTCCACTCTGGGTTTCTAGGGCTTTCATTACTTTAGTATTGCGATTCTGCACAAGGCATAGGCGTATCTAGGACTTGGAAATTAATTCACATTCAGAAGGCGACAACCAAAGAATATATAGGATAAAGGCGAAATGAGAACTGTGACGAAAGATGAAGCCCTCCGTCCGCTCCCTTTCTATGCTTTGAGCGTTGGTGAATAATCAAAACATCGTAACTACAGCTTGAATAAGCTGTAGTTTCGATGTTATGATCATTCATCAACGATACTATTCAACAGAGAATAATTTCTTTTACGCACTTGCGTAAATTGCGTAATGGGCGCTACGCCCTTGCAAGGTGACACATTGCAATAAGCTAAGCCTGTTGCACTGCTAGATGTCCAAGTATAATATAACAAGAATGAGATAAAACTGGAAAATAATCTAGGTAGGGTTACAGTTCTTGTGCACTGCACCCCGTTAATCAGGAGGGAACATAACTGCCATGTTTAAAGTCAAACAAACTTAGGGCGACTGTTATGTTCCAGAAAAAAGTGGATGCCGCCAGCCCTCCCAAAGCCCCTACACAATAGGAAATCACATGACATATCCTGTCTTTCGACCTGCATTGAAAAAGGGATTTTAATTCAGCATAACAAGGGTAAATCTTGCTGAATGTCCAATTATCCAGGAATTTCAACGAGTCTTGCTGAAGTATTTCCCTCAATACAAATCATGAAGAGAAGACACAGATCAGATTGCATGTCTGTGCAGGTTGATCTCAGTCTTATTAAGTGTCTACTATTTTTTTATTATGTGGTACAAAGCAAAGGATGGGTTACATATTAAACATACACCTTAAAGTTTATCCCACAGTATCTCTTATTTTCATTCCACAACATCATCAATGTATAATACAAATTTATTTTTTGCATCAAGATTTGCACATTTTGATTGGCAGAAAAATGGGCTTTCTGCAGGCAAACAAACAAGTCCATACAGAAATATCTGTGTCAATAGAGAATGTACATTTTTGCTACATGATATTTAATGATATGCTATGTAGATATACTTTTATGAGTTCATTAGAGTGTGAAACTAAAAACCTCACCACACTTATGTATGAGTCCACTTTGCATAGTGAACATGTCCTTAGTTTCACACTTTCATGAATTTAAAAATTATCTCTTCATCTCTAAATTAAAAGAAACTTGAGCATGAGATAATCTTCTGAGTGCTTATTTGAAAATTTTCCATTCTTCCGATATTCATACTTGTAACAACACTATGACCTCCAGTGATCAGAAAATTTATTTAAAAAAATAATGTACCTCAGGTCTAACTTCATTCCTGACATATAATCTATATCTATTAGATCGTCTGGTTGGTCTGCAATACAGGAAGCTGTCATCAGGGGTTTCTGGGCG
Organism: Fragum whitleyi; assembly: GCA_948146395.1. Taxonomy (NCBI): domain Eukaryota; kingdom Metazoa; phylum Mollusca; class Bivalvia; order Cardiida; family Cardiidae; genus Fragum; species Fragum whitleyi. The sequence continues at coordinate 47,254,577 of OX411544.1, forward strand.
CTCTGGGTAGCACATTTTTCTAGATGGATTTGGTGTGTCTAGTTGACACTGGATCCCTTGATCTCTTGTTTCTATTCTTGTTTGACAATATGAAGACTTGATGGGAACTGATACTTTTGACTTCAAGCTGGCAGGAGTCTGGCTACTTTTGTGACACTATCTCTGAAAGGAATACAAAATGGCTAGTTTCTTGCCATGGTTAGACTACAAAGATATAAAGGCTGGTCAGAATTTCAACCATTTAGTAATTTAAAGGCAATGTATAAAAATACAGACTGAGCAATTCAGTGTTAAATTGTTTGACCATAGTAAATGCAAGTCTACGTAGCCTGTGCAAGCTAACCAGGGTAAAAATTTTCTGAATCTTGTTGATTTATTTCTTTGGAAAAAGTACATAATAAAAATATACTATATCTTTAATTTCCTACTTCTATAAAGTGAATGACTTCATCATTGACACCAATGACATGACATAGAGGATAATCGTTTGTTTCAGTGTAAGATCGATTTATATTTCATTGAGTGAACAACAAAAGCTATATTTTCACAAGAGTGAAAATATAGCTTTTGTTGTTCACGAAATGAAATATAAATTGATCTTACACGAAAAACAAACGATTATTCTATTTCTTTAATGCAAAAATGAGACAAAATGTGAAATTTCTATGACATATTTTCGTAAAGCGCATCATTTTGCACGTGATTGCTACGAAACCTTCATTGTGAAGTCACTTATTTCGCCCCGCATAGATGACGTCAGATAGAATGAAATGCACAAAAGCAGGGTATAAGTTTTTGATAATTTCACTGCTTTTGCGATGAGATTATCAAGTGATAATCTACCTTTATTTCTCGATAAACCACCGAAAAGCATTAAAGAAAAAGTTGTTTTCCCAAATAGTAATTTTACCAAGTTCCTTGAATGTGCTTTCATACTTTGCAGGTCAAAAGCACTTATACTTAACTAGAGAACCAGATATTAACTTTAAACTTTCATTTCTTTTCTAGAGTGTGAAATATATAACTAATTCCATAACTCTAAAGTTCTTCATTACACTTCTCTTTGTTTAAATCTACAGTTTAGATTTGAAACATGTTCTTTATTTCCATGTGTAGCAAGGAGCATATGTTATACCTTTATGACTTATTAGGTCAGACCTAGTCTACCCGTTCTAGATTTAAATCTTAAAATTAAATGTAATTATTGCATTTCTAAATATTGTGGCCTAGTTGATGTTGTTTTTGAAAGATTGCTTATAATGTCTACCCTTACCAGCTAACTTTTGTACTGCAATGCTGAAACACGCTTGCATTGAAACAAAAGCTCCTGTTTGGAATCCAGAAGATCAATGTTTATTTACAAATATCTCACAGATTGTCCTAACATAATGAGTCAGGGTCAAAAATCATTTTAAAGCTTCTAATTGTTACCTGTTTCTTTGTGCTCTCTTCTGTTGGAACCTGAACATGTACTGTATGGACATTCTCTTGCTCACTAACTAGGGATATCAGTACAGAAGTGATTAGGGAAAAATCAACTGTCTCAGATGCAGGAGTCTGATAATTGACTGTTCATGTTGGGATAATTTTGCCTTCAGGATCTTAAAAGAGAAACAAAACATATCTATAGTGTCACTTAACTTGATCTTAGAAAATCCTATTTAGGTGAAATATTCTATATGAAGATGCAAGCCAGTAAGGTTTCTAACTTCATTTTCTTCCTTAAGGAGGAGTTTGCGACACAAAATTACTAGTAACAAGATGTCTTTGTGAAACAAAATGCCCCCGTAACAGCACTTTTTTTCAAAATTGTGACCTTGACAGATGACCTTGACCTTGTCACATGACCTTGTACTTGATACCTTCAGATGAACATGACCGAGATCTTTCATCATGCCAACCATGAGACAGGGTATATATAATAAGCTTGAATAAACAGAACAATGAATGTTTTTTGAATATGTTTTTAAGAAGTTTGACCTTGAGAGATGACCTTGATAGTGTCACATGACCTCCACTTTGGTATCAGCAGATGCGGCTCATTAAGATCTATCATCATCCCAAATATGAGCCTTGTATCTTAAATAGGCTTGAAAATATTGGCAATGTTAAGTTTTTTGAAGTTATTTGACCTTGACAGATGACCTTGACCTTGTCACATGACCTTGACTTTGGTCTCAGAAGATGCAGATCATTGAGATCTATCATCAAGCCAAATATGAACCTTGTATCTTGAATAGGCTTGAAGATATTGGCAAGGTTGCGTTTTTGGTTAATTTTTTGAGTTATTTGACCTTGACAGATGACCTTGACCTTGTCACATGACCTTGACTTTGGTATCAGCAGATGCGGATCATTGAGATCTATTATAATGTCAAATATGAGCCTTGTATTTTGAATAGGCTTGAAGATATTGGCAATGTTAAGTTTTTTGGTTAACTTTTTGAGTTATTTGACCTTGACAGATGACCTTGACCTTGTCACATGACCTTGACTTTGGTATCAGCAGATGCAGATCATTGAGATCTATCATCATGCCAAATATGAGCCTTGTATCTTGAATAGGCTTGAAGATATTGGCAATGTTAAGTTTTTTGGTTAACTTTTGCAGACAGACAGACAGACGGACAGACAGACAACCGTAAAACAATATGCCCCCGATCTTTCGATACGGGGGCATAAAAATGTCCACGGATGGACAGACAGATGGAGAGACAGATGGAGAGACAGACAGGCTGATTCCAGTATACCCCCGAAAACATTCGTTTTGTGGGGGTATAATGAATGACTGATAAATATAACAACATGCAAATGTCTTAAAATATCAATGCTATCTGGTCATGATTGCAAGAAGTTATCATGACTCAGTAGAGCCTTGTCATTATAAATTCTTCCATCCTCTTCCAAATTACATTTATATTTTAAGACACTAACATGTTATTCTCTATATAAGATTATAGGATCTTTATCCTTTTCATGCTGTTCATGATATATTCCTGGTGTACCAATCAATTATTGATTGATTGGATGGAGTTTTATGCTGCTTTCAACCTTTTTTCAGTTATATTGTGGCGGCTGGAGCACCTACAATGGTTTCCTGGTATTTCTCTCACCAGTACAACCACCACATCCTTTCCTAGCCTCCAGCTACTATCTCACATAGGTCTATGATTATCAACCAATTGGTGAGAGACAAATAGTCGGAAAGAACGAGTGCAGCCATCGGGGATTGAACCCAGGACCTCTAGATTGACAATCTACGAGGTGCTACGGACTGTGCTATGATGGCCGCTAGGTGTACCAATCAAATATTTAAGTTATGTGCTGATACGTTGAGAAATCATTTTTTATATAAAAGGTTGCTATTTTGACATTTAACATTTAAACTACTATGAAAGATTGTTTCTACTATTCCCTCCCCCAAAAAAACTAAAATCATTAATACCCTTGTAATGACCATTTGGAGTCCGTGGTCTAGTTGTTAGGACGGTGGCTTTGGGATTGAAAGGTCCCGGGATCATATCCTGGCCAGATCACAGGAATTTTCCTGAGCAAAAAATCAACACCACCCTGCTCCTCTACACCCAGGTGTATAAATGGGTACCTGAGAGAATATAAGTCTAAGTGCTGTGGCGGCCAATGAGCGCCGCATGTAAACAGCTGACTTGCAATTCGTTGACAGGGGGGTTTAAGTGTGAAGTCTCACTCCCTAAGAACTGTTACAACGGAAAAATACCTCTGCATGAATACATGTTAAGGATTCACAATGAAAATTGTTAAGGCCTCTGCTTATTTGTTTGAATACATGTCAGTTTCGACATTATTTGTACATCCAGGAGACACGTTAAACTTTTTATATATTCCTATTCCATTCCTTAGATAATGAATAATCCTGATCGAAATATTTTTGATATTGATATTTCGATAAAAAAGAGTTGGTGTAAATTTGATCGAAAAACAGTGTTTTGTCTACTTCTTTTCAGAATTTGAGAAGAGAAAGAAGAAATACTGAAACATTTTATCTGTTTGGCGTTAAAACCCCTCAGTCTTCTCTATTATACCCGTTATCTAATCTGTTTCGAAACTTATATGCATTATTTCAATTCTATGCGTATGTTACGAACTCTGCCTGATCCTTTTGGTATGTTACAGTATCTTCCCTACAGTGTTACAACCTCTGTCATTGATTTTGCATACCAAAAAACAAGTTTTCTTGACGCCAGGGTTTTCTTAAAACACAAAAAGAAAGCGCAACGAAATCCGAATTATCTTATATCTAGGTCTTTTCTGTGAAATACGAGGTAGACAGGAAGAAAAGTCCCCAAACTTCATTTAATGCGATATATCTAAAAATAATACTCTGCTCTCCTTTTTAATTTATGAAAAACAGGATGCCTTCCTTCTTATCAATTATATCTGTCTTACTTTCAGGATAAGAAAGCACTCACAAATCTTAATTATACGAATGCCTATACATGGTAGTCTAATCAACATCGTAAAACATTCACCTGCTTTAAATGAAAGGTATCTTGTCAAGAAAGTGTAAGCTTAAAATACCAAAATCGAAATGGATTGAACATTCTCAAAATCATCGGTAAAAATCTCTTCTACAAATGACGGTGTTACAATTGTTCACTCAGCATTTCTCCAATATGAAACTTTCCAATATGAAACTTTTGTTCAAATAAATCTACTTTTGTTGTTTTTAAAAAATGTAATAAATGGGTCGTGGTGCCTATTTTATACCTAGACCTGTTTACAAATGGGTACCATCAGCCAAGTGCGTTGTTTAAGTTGCTTTTGAAATTCTAAGGAAAATATAACCCTGAAGTGAATTTATTCAAAAATATAAAGCTAACCACAAAAAGGTCCTGTTTCGCATTTTGATTGAAAATGGGCACTAATTTGCATTGAAGTAAATACGAGAGAAGATCCTTTACAAAAAGTCAATCAAACCTTCTGAACTATCTCCGAGATTTGTACAAGAAAGGTCAAAACAGCTAGCCATGCTCTGATCTAAAATATTTTCTGAGAGGAAAGACCCGCCGACTTACTATTTGATTATAGTTTTAACTTTTTAAGCTTTTCAAAATCACAGGACGCCGACAAGAGCCTGGGACGCTCTAACGCCTCCTTCCCTGCGAAAAGTTCAAGAACTGGTTCTAGAAAGTGAATTGGCAATTCAAGAACAGTCAAACAAGCTCTTGAACCAGTTCTAGAACTAGTTCTTGAACTTCTTGTGCTAGATATCGAACCAGTTCTTAAATTTGAGTTCAAGGATTGGGATAATTTCACCAATTATCATAAGGCTCTTTTTGCATTTATACTTCACCGCCCTTACTCTAATGCTACAACGAGTATATTGTGATCAAATTTCCTTGTTGTTTCCTTCTGATGTTGTTATAATCATTATGTGAAAGTTTGAAGTAAATCGGATAGAGATTGTGGACTCTTTTGGGAAAATAAGTGTATGTTAACAGACGGACGGACAGATAGACATACGGACAGACAGGAAATCATGCTAGAACAGCTAATAAATCCCACTCAAATACATAAAACATACCAAATGTTTTAACTAAGAATCTGTAACCTACATAAGTGATGTAGTTACTATACTGTAACGCTCTCTGTCATGCACCGTAACATATATTTCATTACATTTTTTCCATTTTTTTTTATTTTCAGTTGTGATAATAGGGAGGAAAAATATTACCAATTATTCAAATGGAATTATTGTTTGAGATTGCATGAATTTCCAATATGAAACGCATTCTAAAAGCTCAAAATGTCTTTACTTTGGAAAATGAAACACATTTCTTCTAATTTCCCTTTAATCTTCAAAGATCTAGTTATTTGCAGGGTAATATATGAAAATAAATGATTATGTGGAGTATCAGACAGTAAAAGCTACACTTGTCTTTTTAAAATTCGATGGATAAAAGATATTATTTTGAAAGACGTATCGTTTTTGTTTAACTTGAGTACAGAAATCGTGACTGTTTTCATTGCGAATTCTTAACATGTTTTCATGCAGAGGTATTTGTCTGTTGTAACAGTTCTTGGGGTGTGAGTCTGTTGAATATGCCTGGCATAGAAACAGACTATAAACACAACTTTTTAACTTTATTAGATTAAATTATTAAATTTATTAAATTCATTATGACGCAATTTTTGCGGTGAAAAAAGCATCAATTTTTGCTCTGGGCTCCTTTGCATAGTTATTCAACTTGTGTAATAACATCCGTGTTATTTCAAAAATATTCAACGGGTTTATGTCACTCCCGCAACGTAGGTCATATCATAAATCAAATGTAATTCATATTTTGCATGCGTTGTACTTGTTAAAAAGGTAGGGCATCTGCTTCTCAATCAAAAGGTCGCAAATTTGATTCCTAAGGTGCAGCTATCACGGGCGTATCTAGAACTTTAAATTTAAAATTTATACACACTCAGAAGACAACAACTAAAAAATATATAGGACAGTGGCGATATGAGAACTGTGACAAAAGATGAATGTCCTCTGTCCACCCCCCTTTTTATGATTTGAACGTTGGTGAAAAAACTGTAGTTTCAATGCTATGATCATTCATCAACGATATTATTCAACAGAGGATTATTTCTTTTATGCACATGTGTAAATTGCGTAATGGGAGCTATGCCCTTGGCTATGCATCTTTGGTATTTCCTTGGCCAACATAAATGGCGTGAGTACTGGTTTAAGTCCAGGAAGCAGAATCAAGAGGGATAAATCTAAGTTGCAAGAACTTGAATCCAAACAGATGTAAAATAAATAGATTTAAACCATTTATATATTCATGTTTTGTGAATTGATAAAATGTGTTACTTATTGATACTTAAACAAGTTTTCCATGAAAGTCATTTTTTGTGTCAGAATAACTAAACTTTTATTCATGAAATAATTTTATTTTCCTGTTGATGTGTCTGTGAACAAAGTCTGATGTAAGAGTAGTTATTTGCAAAATGTAAAGTTTAAGGGCAGAACCTGAGGATTTTACTTTGCACTCCTCCTTAGAATTTGTCCATAGACACATCAACGAGAAATTATCAATTATAACAAAATAAAAATTCTGTTAGGTTTTTTTTTATTATTTTCTAATTCTAAAATATTTGGCTGGATATAAAAAAATTAAGAAATGTAATTAATTTGGTGTTGGGAGAATTTCACAGAAAGCAAAAGTGTCATTTAGCATGTGGGTTATATGATGTCAAAAGCATCAATGTCCCTCAAAAGATGATGTTTGGTATGATAAATGGGGGAGCCATCTGTGTACATATACAGTCAAACTTCCGTCTCTCGAACAGGGGTAATCTGGAACACTAGGAAAAATTCGAACAAGGATCTCAGTCCCGGCAGAATTCGCTCATAATTCATAGTGTTCGACCTCGGAAAACTCGTACACCAGGTCAGTCAAACTCTCGAACACATTCTTCAGTCCGGAAGTTGAAAAATTTTATATTTCACCTGGAAAAATTCGGACAAAGGTTCTATCGCTAATAACAAGATGTCATATTTAGGTGATTTTCACACTTTTCAACTTGTAATCCTTTGACACCTTATTGTCAATAACGCACTGTGTGTCATAATTAGCCATTCCGTGAAAAATAAACTTTTATTTAATTGAATTGACTTGTTGATTGGCCATCTGCTGTTTACATTCATTACTATTATATTGTCTCTTATTGATATTTCGGCGACTAGTTAACTTAGCAATGTCAAAAAACTTACAGACACGTAACGTGTGGTTGAAAGTATGACAAGAAGGGTCCGTACAATTAACTCGTGTAGCATTTTGGGGTTAAAATTTATATGGATCTATATTTTCTCAAAGACTGACGTAAATTTATATACTCGAAAACATTTAAGGTTCAACATTTGAACAGTGTTTAAAATTGACTTTAATTATTTTTTTCACTTGCAATTGAGGCCACGAACGTAACAGGAATAATAATACGGTTGCGGCTTTTTTGTAAACAAAGGGAATGCAACAATAAGAGTCTTTAGTCGAAAGTTATTTCATCATTTTTTTTACTTCATTCATTTTCAAACAAAAATCCTGTGGATCAATCGTTAGAAACCTAAAAAACAGTGAATTAAAAAGTAAAATTGAAGAACCAAATAAGTATACGTATACTCGGATACAATGCATTACCGGATATGGCGCATTCCCATCTTTTGGTACCTTTATGGCTTTTTTGGATTGGTCGAACAACCGATCTCTCAAACAAATTATCAAGTACCCAAGGTGTTCGAGCTACCGAAGTTTAACTGTATATGTGTTTTACGCTATTGGGTTATAATTAGTAATAGAAAGCCATAACTTACGAGTATAAAATACTTTCTGGACTCCAGTGCTGTTTTCATAGTTTGTGATCAAATAGGCAGTAATATTATACTGCATTCCAGCTTGTAATGAATTTGACATGTTGACGATATCTGGATTATACTGCATCGTCATTTCTCCTGACACACATTTTATCAACATTATCAGCTTTGTGAAGAAACTGTTAGTGGGATACATTTACTTTAGTCCAAGCATAAATCCGCATTGAGGAAATTCTTCAAGTGTTGTTATTGGTAGAGGGGCTGAAAAGAGGAGCAAGTTAACACATTATTATTGCATAAAATGTACATTTTCGGGTCATCAAAGGCATAAGTTAATGGACAAAACTCGGGCTTCACGGGAGAAATCAAAAATTAATCAGTAAATTCAAATGCCATTAACGCCCGGCTTTTCTTTTTTACTTAAAGATTAACAATTAAGGCCTATACAATTAATCAAATTCAATGATTCTTATATTTTTTCTGCAATATGTGTTTGCCCTTAAAGGTTATTTTATGCATTCTGTTTAAAATACTACAGAGGTAAGATCTAGTACACTGTTGCATTGATTAGTAAAATGCGAGAAAATTACTCATGTCCAGCATTATCATAGAGGATACCAAAAGATGTTGCTCTAAATCACACGTTAGATTGTGTGACGTCATAAATTTATCAAGCAACGTTGGTATAAACAAAATGGTTGGTGTAATGCATGATGCATTTGATCCGAGTTAGATTTTAACTGGTTTTATATTGTTTCTATGAAATCATTTCACAATTTCTGTTAGAATTTTATACTCTAATCTATTTTATGCAATAAGAGCGTCAATTCACATTTTTTTGGGCGTTAACATTTGCAGACACCCTCAATATGCTTAAACGCCCGAGTGCGAAAACATCCTCGTGCTTCACACTCGGTCGATAAACTATTTTTCTTTTCTCTGCAAATGTTTACTTCCTCAAAAATGTGAATTAACCCTATACTAGATGACAAAATTTCAGATTGGTTCAAAAACAAAAGATGTTGCAGACGACAATTAAAAGTTGATGAAATCTTATATTCTTTGTCTTTTTGTGTAGAAAAGATCAATGGGAAATTCAGAAAACTACTTGTTCAATTTTTTTCAAGCCCATTTTTTTCAAATTTTATTGCACTATTTCAACAAAGATGCATTTACATATGTTTAAAATACAATGAAAGCAATTCCAATTAGTTGCATAGAGGGGGTACTTATTGGTTCATACCATCATGAAAGCAGCAGATTGCCAGATATCATTAAATTGGATTTGAGTTTAGAAAAAATAAGTTTGAAGTCTGAATATATATAGAGAGATAAGCATATATTGAATGCGTATGAATAGCAGAGAGTTTAGCACAGACAAGTCCAAATAAGGCGTTTTACGAATTGAAATTGTCACATCAATTTCCAAGTTGTCACATTGAGTTTGCAAACTGTAGGGACATTGGCCCATTGCTAATTATTCTTTCCTGACCACTAGTCAATGATTATCAGTCAACGCTTACATGTTGTATGAAATGTAGTAAGTCCCGCTCTCTGTACACTATTGAAGAGCGCGTGAACTGTGACCTCATACAGCTGCCTAGGGATACCACCCATGATAACAATACAGAAATTCTGGTTACTGTCACTACAGGTGACATTGACAACCACCTCGTTACCCTCTGATGAATTGTAATGATAGACGATCTTATAACTGTCCTGGAAGAGAAAAAATTTGAATATGATTACCAGTATGTCTTTTACCCTTTCCTGTTTTGCAAAATTTTGGACCTGTCCAAATTCAAAGGTTTTGCAGACGAACATTCAAAGCAGATTTAACTTGAAAAATAACCATTCTGTTGGGTAGACAATAGTGTGCAAAAAGAAGAAATTGCTTGTCAGAAGCAATTTCTTCTTTTTTCACAATGTTTTCTCAATCATAAAACCACAGGCACGTAAAAAGCAGGGATTAAACAGCAAAGGGTTAAGGTAGTGGACCCATAATAATTCCGCAACATTTCCCAAGTTATGAACTTTAACAATGTTAACCAAGGTTTCCTAATGATTTTCATTGGGAAACCTCTGTAAACATTGTGAAAGAACATGTGGTTCCAAATGTTGCAGAAATATTATGGGTCCATGACTTTTATGCTTCTAGGTGGATTATTCAGATTTATCAGTAAATAATGACTCAGTATTAAGTTCACCACAAAACTAGTAAATTCAACATAAAATTGTTCCCTGCTTCATTTATTTTACTTTTATTGGCATCATCTTAGTAGATCCATAGGAGTCCGAAATACCCTCCCCCACCATATAGACTAATAACATAAACAAGGTATGAGTAGGGCCATTATTCCCAAGACAGCAAACAAAACAAAATAATATATCCAAAACATCATATTTTGTCTATGTAGTAAACAAATAGAACGATTTTTTTGGAAAGATTGATAAATCTTTCATTTCATGTAAAACCAAAGCTATTGTTTTCTCACTCGATCATGGCTCAGACACTCAAGAAAATATTGCTTTTGTCTTCTGAATGAATACTAGACCATGAGAAAGGAAACTAATACAAGTGCTTGTCAATAATGAAATCATTTTACATCAAAGGAGCATAACTCTGTCAAATGAAAATGGATTGTCACCAAAATTTCACTTACATATCTCTGCTTGATACTGCTGATCATATCTGTGAAGTTTGAAGGGAATCTGCTCATTAGTTGCTGAGAAATTCAGGAGACATGATAAAGCTAGACAGGCAGACCAACCGACAGACAGACAAACAGACAAGATGGCTCCTTTATACCCACCAAACATAATTTTAGGGTGATAATAATTATGAGCCGTCACATGAAAAAGGGTCCATCAGGAAGTATGTAAAAAGCCAGTCCTAGTCTGACTGTGCAGAATAATTGGGTAAAAATATTCCACAATTTTTTGCTTATTATGTTAATCTAGAACGAGCAATCTATCTTCCTGTGAAACATCTTTTGAAATGCCACCCATTGATGACATATGCTGGACCCAAGCTCTTTTTCAAACATTCATTTTACAGAGTTCCCAGGTGGTCCCTTTCTAGTGTGCATGTGAGCAGGCACAAATCGATGTAAAAATGAAATATCTTCTATAATCATTTTCCACAAGCTTCTCTCAAGGATAAATTTTGATGGAGATATAGATAGGGGTAATGCTGGTCTCAAACCTTTATTGTCTCATTGAAACCCTATGTTGTGGTTACTCATTTGAATTGTCTCAACGAGACGACGAGACTGTTCCAATTGGTGCCCACAATATTAGATCTGTGCAAGTATAATTAACACTTTGCTGTTTAATCCCTGCTTTTTACGTGCCTAAGATTTTATGATTGAGAAAACATTGTGAAAAAAAGAAGAAATTGCTTCTGACAAGCAATTTCTTCTTTTTTTCTCACTATTTTCCACCCTACTGAACGGTTATTTTTCAAATTAAATCCACTTTAAATTTTCGTCTGCAAAACCTTTGAATTTGGACAGGCCCAAAATTTTGTAAAACAGGAAAGGGTTAAAATAATCTTTTTCGAAATCCAAATACCCCCTCTATTTGTAGCTCTGTTTACAGGGATGGGCCTAATAGCAAATGTCAACCCTTGCCATGCTTAACCCTTTCCTGTTTTACAAAATTTTGGACCTGGCCAAATTCAAAGGTTTTGCAGACGAAAATTTAAAGTGCATTTAATTTGATAAATAACCATTCAGTAGGGTAGAAAATAGTGAGAAAAAAAGAAGAAATTGCTTGTCAGAAGCAATTTCTTCTTTTTTTCACAATGTTTTCTCAATCATAAAATCATAGGCACATAAAAAGCAGGGATTAAACAGCAAAGGGTTAATTCAAACCTAGGCAACCTTTATGAAAGATTGCTGAAGCACCTGATGCACTAATTTGAGTCAATATTAGTTTGAAAATACATTTTTTAACCTTTCTTGTTTAGAAAGAACAAGAAGAGCATGATGGTCCTATATCGCTCACCTTCGTATCTTTGTCTTACTTGATAATTATCAAATTTTCCTGCAAAAGTGATAATTGTATTTTTATAATTTGTGGCCTTGAGAGTGTAAACAAGAAAATTGTCACTAAGGCCCATTTTCCTGTGATATCATGTGAACCCTTCCCATTTTCAAAAGGGTTCAGCATTGTGACCTGACATATATTCTGACCAACTTGCATGAAGATTGAAACATATTAGTGGGCTCTAGAGTGTAAACAGGAAAATTATCATTAAGGACCCTTTTCCCTTGATATGGCATTGATCCTTCCCATTTTCAATAGGATTAATCCTTGTGACCAGACAATTATTCTGACCATGTTTCATTAAGATTGGACCATATTTGTGGCCTCTAGAGTGTAAACAGGAAAATTGTCATTAAGGCCCCTCTTCCTGTGTTATGGCATGGATCCTTTCCATTTTCAAAAGGGTTCATCCTTGTGATCAGACAAACATTCTGACCAAGTTTCATGATGATTGGACCATATTTGTGGCCTCTATAGTGTAAACACTTGATTTTTTGACTTTGACAACTGACAATAGGTAATGCATGAAGGATGACGCCTGACAGAGGACATTCATTGATCACAAAAGCTCACCTTGCGCACAATGTGCACAGGTGAGCTGAAAATCAGGTGGTTTAGACTAAGATCAGACTGTCAATATGTACAGTCCTATCTTTGTCTATACTTCGAGTTAAAACAGGAGTATAATGGGTTCAGCTAGACAAGTATTAACCCTTGTCATGCTGATTAAAAAAATATTGGCGAAATTGCTGAAGGATAAAATTGCTCAAAGCACTGGATGTACTTATTGTAAGTTTGTATTTATTTTGAAAATTTGTTTTTGTAACTTTTCTGGTTTCAATTAAAGAAAAAAAGGTGGTATAGACTAAGATCTTACTGCACATATGTGCAGACTGATCTTTGTTTATGGCTCCTGCTAAGACAGAAAAAATCAGAGTTCAGCATGCAAGGGTTAAAAATACAGTTTGACAAAGATAATAGTAAGCTCAATAAATAACAGTTATTGAAGTTTAACAGAAAAGACTGAATCTGTTCAATATGGTAACCCTAACAATATTGATAAAAAGTTCTAATGGTCAGACCCCACCGGATTTTGGGCCTTCTTTGTTCTCTATAAAATTGCACTTTTTTCCAGTGCATTGGTAGGTTCCACATAAAGGTTTGACCTTTGACCTCTTTAGCCCTTCATCTTCATTCAATGTCCTACCTTTAAGTAAGAAAAAAATTAGGAAAACTCCCTTCAACTTTTCCACTACCCAAGCTTTAGTAGAGGTACCGTCTTTTTTCCAGCTATGAAGAGGACAGTTACTTCGGGTACAACCCCCGACCGTTATCCGTCCTTTTGCAAAGGAATCGTACACGGAGAAGGTCAACTCAAGCATGAAATCAAAGAAGAGATGCAAAACTAGGTGAAAATGACAAAAAAGAGCACACAGATTACTATTTTACACTTAAAAATAAGGTTTCCATGTCGCACTACTTTTTTTAAAGGATCTACTTTTACCATACAATGACCCCCGGAAGAAAATTCCAGTGAGGTCACTCCTAATAACCTGAGTTCTGATGGAGTTAGGTTTCCATAGAAATATTTAGTTTTTCTGTATCCATGGCAACAACAGTTATCTGTATTGGAGGTAGTGGTGCTGTAATAAAAATGATAACAGAATTTTACAATACTTTCCTATTTTTTTAAAAATTATATTAATCCAAAATGAAAGGAGTTGAAGACAACAATGAAATTTTGGTATAATTTGAAATGCAACCATCTTAACAGGTAGAAAATCTCCTTAGAAAAGGAGAAATAGCTTTTTCAAAGCAATATCTTTTTTTTTTTTTAAAAAAAAATCCACATTTTTTCCTCGTGTAAAATATTCAACTGAAAAAATGTATTTCCTCTAATAATAGCACCCTTCCTTAAAGTAGCACCCCTACATTTTTTACTTAGAAAGCCCACTTCAAATGCCTAAATTTTAGGAACTATTTGAGACTTCTTCTTTAATTTGTGATGATCATTTTTATAATTGTTCAAAGGAAATTTACCTCATATTAAAGGGAAAAGGGCATAAAAGAGATCGATTGTTATGATTTTTTAAATCAGAAAATGCATACTAAATAAAAGATCCCTGATCATGTTATGTATAGCTCCATGGAGCATTTATGAGGAGAAATACTGTATAAAATCCTAAGTCTATACAGGAGAGTATAGGGATGATTGTCTTTTTCATTGAATTTCATACCCCCAATAAACGCAGTGAAAAAGACACTCGGCCCTTATAATTGTAATCCTCTTGATCTAAAAAACTATTAAAGTACTCGGCTAAACTTTAAGTTTTGAGTCTACTTTCTGCACGTTTGATTACACAATCTATTTTTGGATGGTGTTTTTTTTTCTCCCTATCTAAGTTGAATGGCATAAGGTAGATCGAATGGTACACAAATAAACAACAATTTGACATTCATAGAGGTACTTATAGTCAAAAAAAAAAATTTGACAAGTTATTATGTATTTTAAAACAAAACTATTATGATCGGACTTAGTTGAGAGGGTTGCTTGGTGGTCTTAGCTGACTCCCTATAAACATCGACTCAGAATCTGAACTGCATGCTTTTAATCATAAATTCTTTCGAAATATCTTTATTTCTATCAAATTGAATAGCAACATTAACATGTGAAAGGGGAACAAGGTTTTTTTCAGTTCCCACAACACAGGACTTGCATATTGAAGGTCGGGGGGGTGTTCCCCCAAGACCTATTGCATTTTATACAGATATAAAGTGTAGTGGATTTCCCCACGCTGTGCGATTTAAACCAATCAAAATTCTTTATTTTAATTTATTGCAATTATTGTAATAGGATGTTGAGATATGGCAATGATAATAACATTCACCATTACATTTAAAGAAATAAAACTATCATTTTTTTCATTGAGGTATGAAGCTGAAACCCTCTTTACATTGTCTGAACAGAGCAAAGCTGCTTTTTTAAACTAGAAAGCCATGAATGGCTTGAGTCGCTCCACAGGCTTGAAATTCTTGTAATAGCAAATCAAAGTTTTGACTAGACTTTTAGATATTTTGGGTTCTACTAATGTTGAAAATGATTTCCAGTTTCCACTATATAACATAAAGAGAAATGACCTCCACCCATAAAATACATATTTTTCATTCATTCACAATAATTTTTGGCTGCATGAAAATGGTTAACACAAGGATCATTCCAGTGAAATTAGGTTGGTATCAATCTGTTACATTCTGAGAAAATGAATTTCAAAGTTTCTACTATATAAAATATAGAGAAATGACCTCCACCAATAAAATCCATATTTTTGAACCGATCATAATAATTTTTGATAGAAGGATTAAGGGTGACTCAAGGATCATTCCAGTGAAATTTGGTCAATATCCATCTTTTACATTCTGAGAAAATGATTTTGAAAGTTTCCACTATATATAACATATAGAGAAATGACCTCCGCCCATAAAATAAATATTTTTCATTTGATCACAATTATTTTTTGTAGACTTGTAAAGGGTAAACCAAGGATCATTCATGTAAAATGTAATTGGTAATTATCCTTACTCACTTTAAACCTTATTTGGAAATTTGCCACGCCCTTTAAATCCATGTTTCTCATTGGATCAAAATTTCTTGAACAACTTAGAAAAAGGTTCCCAAGGATCATTCCTGTGAAGTTTGGTTGAATTCATCCAGTAATTTCTGAGGAGAAGATTTTTGAAGAAAAAGTTTACAACTGGACACATTGACGCACAGATGGATGGATGGATGCACAACTGACACAACGCCATGACAATAGCCCCAGTGGCCTTCGGCCAGTGGAGCTAAAAATAATTCCTTTTACAATACTCAATTCCTTCAATACCCTATGAAAAACAATGTAGAAACAGAAGAAACTGCTTCAAAATAACTGAAGTTTTCAAGGAGGATCCGTTATTATCTGTGAGGACCTGTACGAATTAAGACTAATAGGTCCTCAAGGCTGGTGGCAAAAAGAAGTTAGTGACGAACATACATGCATAGAAATACTGGTATTTAATAGCTAGTATGTACATCTACACTCTTGTTGTTGCTAGAGATGGAAAACCTTTCAGCTTCAATTAACTGAAGCTGCAATTATGAGGTTTTAATTGTTATCCAACCAAGTTTTTTTTTATAAATTAGCACCCATTCTTCTGCCCCAGTTCATATGGACAATTTCTCTTGGAGCAGACCGTGCATCTGCAAAGTTTGATACGAGTTTTTGCATTGCATGCTATAGATAGCTACGTAGACAAAGTCTTCCTAAGCTTTCTTTGGTCAGTATTCTATGTGTACATTAGGCAATAGAGAGTAGGCTAGCTACTGCACCTCCGGCACATGCGATATTGAAAAGTAAATGTTACCTTAAATGGCCATCTGAGGGTACATGTAGTAGATTGACAGGCACACAAACTAAATCAATGGTATCCTGGCCATTTCCATTAGCAGTAATTGGCTCGGCATGTTCTTTTACACAGAGTACATTAATTGTCTTATTCAGCAGGTGAGTTATGCTCATAATGTGTACAGGGCCTATAAATAAACAAAATACAGTTTATCATAAATAACATCTTTGACCTCAATGATAGAATCAGTGGTGTCTGTGGTCTAGAGGTAAAGTGTCAACCTCTTGACCCAAAGGTCCTGAGTTCCATTCCTGGGAGTGGCTATCAATCTTAGTTCCTTCATTGGCTCACACATACGGCGCAAGTACTGGTGAATTTTCCAGGAAGCAGAATCGAAAGGGATTGTTTTCCAATCGGTGTAAAATCATTCGGTTTAAACCAATGATAAAATCAAATCACTGAAAATGCTGATGGTGAACATCCCTGTTCGCATAGTAAGGTAAAAGAGATAGTTGAAAGACTACTCAATATAGGAATTATATGGAAATATGTCCAATTGATTATACCAAGGTATTAAAACCAATCAAATTTTTTTTGACATGCAAGTTAAAAGCTGTCCAAGTATCATTTCTTTAAAATGTTGATTGAATATTTTTTCATACATGTATATGGAAACAAACCCTGGTCCTATATGGAGGGATTTTCTTTGAATAATTTAAATTCCTACTGTTAAAGTGTTCCGAGATAATTCTTATGATATTTGGTTGACATCCATGCATGCTTTAGCTTCTAAGAAAAGGATCTCACCAAATGAACTACAATGTATATGAAATTGACATCTGCTAATAAAAAGCATGATTTGCATGTAATCATACTAATATTTTGCAGACTTACGCAATGTTGCATAATTTCATCATTTCGGAAATATATTTAAACAATAGACGAAATTAAGTATTTTTTATTAGATTATTTTGTTGCTAACATTATTTACCTAATGTGATTTCTTTTAATCCCCAGCAACTTTTGACGAAGGGATATAGTAATGGTCTCCGTCCATCATTCCGTCGTTCCGAGGATCCAAGGTTCTATCACAAGACTTGTCTGGAGCATATCTCCTAAAGTATATTAGCTATCAACTAGAAACTTTGTGGGTGGATAGATTTCTTGGAGGAGAAGTGCAGTGCACAATAAAATACAACTCTTGCTTGCACAATTTTAGTTATTGTCCTTTTTTATTTTTAATACTGAGATTTTGTCCTGAGAATTTCTCCTAAAGTATAATAGCCTTAACTAGATGCTTTATGGGTGGATAGATCTCATGGAGGAGAAGTGCAGTGCACAAGAACTACAACTCTTGCTTGCCTAATTTTGGAAAATTGCCCTTTGTTATTTTAAAATTTAGTTTTTTTTTGGAGCATTTCTCCTAAAGTATATTAGCTATCAACTTGAAACTTTATGGGTGGATAGATATAAAGAACTACAACTCTTGCTTGCATAATTTTGGAGTAATTGCCCTTTGTTATTTTCAATACTTTGATTTTGTCCGGAGCATATCTCCTAAAGTATAAAAGCTATCAACTTGAAACTTTATGGGTTGATAGATCTCATGGAGGAGAAGTGCAGTGCACAAGAACTACAATTCTTGCTTGCATTATTTTGGAGTTATTACCCTATTTTTTTTAAAGACTAAGATTTTGTAGGTGGTCAATCTTTTAATGTACAAAAGAAAACTTAATCTATAAGTTTCAGTTTACTATCAAGCTTTCAAGGTGGGGGTGGCCATTGCGTTTATGGCTTTTGTTATGATGTGTAATTTAAGCAGCCACTAAGAACTTTTGATGATTAATGCTCATTTAACCATGACACGATTGCATGCTGTTTAAAGACATGAAATTATGTGGGTTTTTTTTATTTTCAAATCATCTCCTGTAAAATTGTTACTGAGAAAATTGCCCCTTGATTGGATACAGAGAATAAAGGCCCTTTTCCTGTATTTTCTCATAGGACAATACATTTATCAATAGGGGTTTTCCTTTTGACTAGATATACATTCTGACAACTTTTCATGAAGATCGTACTACAATTAAGGCTCCTAGCGTATTAACAAGAAAAATTGTCATTCAGGCCTTTTTACCTGTGATATCAAAAGGATCCATCCCAATTCCAAAAGGGTTTATCCTTGTGACTTGACATACAATTTGACAAGTTTCACAAAGAGTGGGCCATATTAGTGGCCTTGAGCGTAAAAACAAGAATATCTTCATCAATGCCCTTTTTCATGTGAAATAGCATGGATCCTTCCATTTTTCTTTAGGCTTCATCCTCTTTACCTTACAAATATTCTGACCAAGTTTCATGAAGATTGGGCCATATTTGTGGCCTCTACAGTGTTAACACTTAAATTGTTGAGGCCAGACTCAGGACGACACACAACAGACATTCAATGATCACAAAAGCTCACCTCGAGCACTATGTGCTCAGGTGAGCTAAAAATGCTGTCTCTTCTCAGCTTATTGATAACAGTGGTATTTATTTTATGGTTGACTGTTTCAAGGGCTTATGCTAGAAGTCCCAGGTTCGATCCTCAACTGGGCCACTCATTCTTTCCGACTATTAGTCTCTCACCAATGGGTTGATGATCATAGTCCTATGTGAGATAGCAGGAAAGAATGTAATGGTTGTACTGGTGAGAGATATACCAGGAATCCATTGAAATTGAAATTTGTGGATAACCCTTCACAACAAAAATTCAAAATTCTCATGTCTTCAAACAAAGAAAGTATTATAATCACTGTTGCTTCATTTATTTACTATGCGAATATGAAACGCATAGAAATGGTCGGAAATCAGACATAATAGATATAAAACCCTGTAGCATCTTTTTAAAAACAGATTGATTAGATGTTTCTTAAATGAATCTGTCTATAAAAAGCTTGCCACTGTGAGCAAACTTCATATTGCTTTTACTCTATTAAACTGATGATTTCGGGGTGAATATATCAAGTAACTGACATTTTGCTTGCTGAAACCTTATATTTCTTTTTGATAAATGCATGCGACCACCAATGACGTAGAATTATTCTTAATGTGCTTCATAAATGAGTAGCATTATTTTCAAATGTACAAATGACAAACTGGTTCAAATAGATAAAAACTAGGGATGGGAACGAATATCCAAATATTCAAATACGGTAAATTTCCTAAAATTTCGTATACCCTAATAGTTCGTATACCCCCTTTCCAGGCAAAAAATAATTTAAAAAAATCTCCAAAATTTCGAATTTTTTGAGAAAAGAAATAATGACTTTTCCAAAATTTCGTATACACTAGACATTTTAACAATTATAATTTTCCAAAATTTCGAATAACAAAAACGTACAAAAAGAGCGGTAAAAGACGTTATTACCTATCGACGTCAAACCAATAAAAGACTTGCGCGTTATTTGAAACCATTTCGCCATTCCAGGGATATGATATAATGCTTGACACGGTCAAAATTGTGAAGGGATGCTTTTAATTAAAAAAATGGAGAGTTATCACGCGGCAATGTACGAAGGGATTAAAAGTAAAGACTTGACTTCTTGATTATTTTAATTGGAAAGCTCAAATTTCTGGTCCGTAATTTACGCGACTTACATAACACTGTGGCGCTATTCGAGGACGAAAGAAGTGAAAGTGTCCATATCATGCTCGTTGGAGGACGATCAAAACTTGGTGTAAACTGTTTAAGTTATCTGTTGCTACGATGTTTTGATCGCACACCAACAATATGCAATCATACAAAACAATTCTTGATGATTAATATTTAGCGAATATTTTAGTAGACACATGGACCGAGTGATGACATGATATCAAATTAACGTAATAGAAGTTTTTATGATCAATAGTAACATCGATTTAAGATGAAGGTAGCTTTTTGATTACAGATCTATGTTAAATCTGTGTGCAATTCATGATACTCATCGTAATTCGGTAATCATTTCCCCATGCAAGCAGCGCATATTTTTTTATCATCCCAATATAAATTAATTTCCGAGAAATAAAAGTACACAGTTGCGTTTTCAACTTTTGAGAAGACAAATGTTTAGATGATAAATTGAATGACAGCTTGCGTTGACGACTAGTAACCAAACACATACAAAAGATCGTGTTCAAGCCACAACCCCTCATGATTGACAGTTCTAGTCACACGATACCAGCTTTATTATGTTCAGACTCCTTTCGACCGATTCTGCACGTGTAAGCTAAAGTAACCCTACTTCAAAAGATTCTTCCCCCTGACGTGACGTCATCAAATATTCCCCAGTGAACATAAAAGTCTCGCTCTTACCCTTGATCTCAATTATTGAGTCACATGTAAACCAATGCAATTGACAAGTGTGAATAGAAAAGTTGACTAACAGATTATAATAAACTGGGAGTTTATGAAGTTTTGAACTCCCGTACACCAGATTATTTGCGTGTCAAAGAATGCTGTCTTTGACCGACAAAAACCAGTTCACTTTAAGTTATTGCTACTCGGACTCCCACTGATGATATGCATCTAGAACTGATAAGATGAAGGTTATCTCCATGGCTAACGAGTAGAACAGCATGCGGTTCTCTTCAGTCAAATTAACACGCACGTTATTACAAGAATTGCAGAATTATATGTCTTTCTTCGTTTTACATAGGTAGTGGGTGTGGTATTAGGTTTAATACCGGGTTTATGACAAATCAACGTAAAGAACAATGTAGTTTTCCTGACGCCCTGTTTGCTGCCAAAACGAGCATCTAGCGTATCCAAGGAGGGTTTTTTACACAAAGATTCCGCAAGATTTTAAACAGGATTTCAGTTGAAATTCTAAGACAAAGCGCGAAATATCCCTATTAAAAACCTTATGAAACCTTGAAATTCTTAATCCTAAGAAACTCACCTCAGGATTTCGAAAAAAAGATGTAAAACATTTGCAAATGAACGTCGGTGATAAGAGAGGCATCTGTGATGTTAAGGCCTCCCTCTTTTTCAAGAAAAGGTGAATACATATAGAACATTGAGATGCCACAAGAGCCTGTTACCTACTCCGTTGGACAAAATTATTACGTTCTGATCTTACAGCAGCCACGGACCTTAAATATACATGTATATTTATAGTCCCTGCAGCAGCTAAATAGCGTTTTAGATTTTAGAATTTTTATTGATTTACATTCATAATAGATGCGTATTTTTGCCGAACACAACCTGTGTCCAGTGTGCTTTAACATTTGCGAATTGGTTTGAACAATTGTAACCTGCTTTTCCCAAGAAATCACGTGCAATGCGGAGTACAATTTCTCAAGTATTTGGCAAACGTTTTCATTTTGAACGAATGGGTGGTCATTTATCGCATGACGGATCAACATTAATTACGTCATTTCCATAGTTGAGCACCTCTATACATTTCTTTGGGTAAAACATGTGAACTATTTTAATAGTTCTGACACGGGCGTGTTTGTGTAAAGATAGGCATATTTGATGATTGGAACCGACTACCTGAAGTAAGGTTCAATTGTTTTTGTTTTCCGGCAAAAAAATAGATAAATAAGTAAAGAGCATAGCCCTTGAAAAATTATCTTTGGGTAAAATATTGAAGTAACATGTTTTATTTCGATGTTTGCCGTTCTTTGTCCGGTGACGTTGCATGTCGTCGTTTGGTGGCCATAACGGAATTGGGCTTTAAATAATGAGTTGATACAATTAGAATTCGCTATTTTGACTCGTCAATTGTATTCAAATGTAATATCAAATCACAATAGTACGCATACGACAATTTCTACGTATCTCAAATCTTTCAAGGTGCTGTGTCAACACAGTTCTCGAGTAACATGAAAATAAAGATTGGACAATTTCAAACCTACAACTATCGTCATTAATTGGTAAATCGTCGAACATGGTTTAGTAGAGCCTGTTTGTTGTAACAGAATAAAGTATCGTTTAAAATGCATCCTAAAGAAAATATTTGAAAATGGTCCCTATAATTTCGTACAAAATCATAACGGCCAACGATGTAATTTTCCAAATTTTCGTATAATACACATTTTTGGCGGGACCCTTTTCCATTAGTTCGTACCGTGAAAAATGAAATTATTTTTTTCCATGCGAAATTTTAGAAAATTTACCGTATTTGTTTTTCAAGCGAATATTCGAATATGATTTTCAAAAGCGAATATTCGTTTTAAAGACTGATTTTGAGCTTATGCCTTTAATCTCTTGAAACAGAAGTAAAAGATTTGAAGGATCTTTCCTTTTTTCCTTTTCAGATTTTGAAACAATTTCTCACACATTTATTCAATTGTTTGTATATAAGTGTCAAGAAGGTACTTAAACTAGAAAGCCATGAATGGCTTGAGTCGCTCCACAGGCTTGAAATTCTTGTAAAAGCAAATAAATGTTTTGACTAGATTTTTAGATATTTGGGGTTCTACTGATGTTGAAAATGATTTTTAAAGTTTCAACTATATAATAGATAGAGAAATGACCTCCGCTCCTAAAAGACATATTTTTCATCAAATCAAAATAATTTTTGTCTGCATGCTAATGGGTCACCAAAGGATCATACCAAAAATGTTTGATTGATATCCATCGGTTACATTGTGAGAAAATGATTTTCATAGTTTCCACTATTTAACATATTGAGAAATGACCTCCACCCATAAAAAGCATATTTTTCATCCAATCAAAATAATTTTTAGTACACTGATAAAAGGTCACTCAAGAATCATTCCAGTGAACTTTGGTTGATATCCAAAAATCAGATTCTGAGAAAATGATTTTCAAATTATCCACTATATAACATATAGAGAAATGACCTCTGCCCGTAAAATGCATATTTTTCATCCGATCACAATGATTTTTTGTAGACTGATACAGGGTCACCCAAGGATCATTCCAGTGAAATTTGGTTGATATCCATCAGTTACATTCTGAGAAAATGATTTTCAAAGTTTACACTATATAACATATAGAGAAATTACCTCCGCCCATAAAATGTATATTTTCCATCCGATCACAATGATTTTTTGTAGACTGATAAAGGGTCACTCAAGGATCATTCCAGTGAAATTTGGTTGATATCCATCAATTACATTCTGAGAAAATGATTTCCAAAGTTTCCACTATATAACATATTGTGAAATGACCTCCGCCCATAAAATGCATATTTTCCATCCGATCACAATGATTTTTTGTAGACTGATAAAGGGTCACCCAAGGACCATTCATGTAAAATTTAATTGGTATCCATTGATTAGAATCTGAGAAAACTCACTTTTTACCATATTTGGACTTTAGCCACGCCCATTCAATCCATGTTTTTCATTGGATCAAAATTTCTTGAACAACTTTGAAAGAGGGTCACCCAAGGATCATTCCTGTGAAGTTTTGTTGAAATCCATCCAGTAGTTTCTGAGGAGAAGATTTTTAAAGAAAAGTTTACGACCGGACGCACGCACGCACGCACGGACGGACGGACGGACGCACGCACGCACGACGGACACAACGCCATGACAATAGCCCCAGTGGCTTTCAGCCAGTGGAGCTGAAAATCGATAATTATGACACATTGCAAATCTTCTTAACGTCAAGTGGCTGTAAAACATCAACGAATTTCATTGTGTCAATTGTACCATCTTTTGATCGTTGAACAAAATATGTTTGAAAACGACGTTGTTTATATTAATTTTCTCTTGTTTCGGTAAAGAAAGTTCCACATTGCACCTACACTGGCCATAAGTCTAGGGCCCAACCGTGAATAATAAGTGAAATTGGTCGACAATTGGTCTCATTGTGGCCACATCGTAGTTATGACGATTTGGTTATTCATCGCGTATTCGACGTATATTACAGATTCGGGCTAATCTTAGATTTTATAAAGGGAATATCTGCTTCTTACACAAAACAAATCAGACTAAATCACCGAAAAAGTTTGTTGATAGTATGTATGTCTGGTCAATTTCAAAAGCCTTAGAATATGTCAATCTCTTGTCTGTTCGTTCCTCGCTAAAAATATCGTAATGATAGCTTGAATCACACACTTTTGACAGGGCTGTTTAAATTCAGTCACATGAAAATTTTAATATAAAGTAAAATCAAGACAAATTCAAATTAAATTTATTGTGCTTAGATTTTCCAAATAAATTTACATTTCAAGGGGTGAGAGGAATGAAAGACAATCATACTCTGATATTCAATGATGTCTCGGGTAGCGTCTTCCGGCATTTCTAAGGGTTTTTTTTTATCTTTTTTTAATTTCATGCAAGTTTCAAGGATATTTTGTGATTAGAGTAAAATTTACTACCTTTTTTATTTTTCATGATTTACATAAGTAAAAAATAGCCCAAAACACGAATAGGAATAGCAATTGGATATAACCAACATTCGGATATTCATTTTTGAATGGAACTAAAACATGCGTTCTAGAGTGCATACAAGGTTTTTTTATGATTTGACCCCATGACCTAGTTTTTGACCCCAGTTGACCCAATTTCGAACTTGTCCGAGATTTCATCAAGACAATCATTCTGACCAAATTTCAGGTTGATTGGGCAAAATATGTGGCCTCTAGAGTGCATACAAGGTTTTTCTAAGATTTGACCCCATGACCTAGTCTTTGATCCCAGTTGACCCAATTTTGAACTTGTCCGAGATTTTATCAAGACAATCATTCTAACCAAATTTCAGGTTGATTGGGCAAAAAATGTGGCCTCTAGAGTGCATACAAGGTTTTTCTAAAATTTGACCCCATGACCTAGTTTTTGACCCCACTTGACCCAATTTCGAACTTGTCCGAGATTTTATCAAAACAATCATTCTGACCAAATTTCAGGTTGATTGGGCAAAAATGTGGCCTCTAGAGTGCATACAAGGTAAATGTTAACGACACACGACGGACGACACACGACGGACATCCACCTAACCACAAAAGCTCACCTTGAGTACTTCGTGCTCAGGTGAGCTAAGAACTAGAAAGCCATGAATGGCTTGTGTCGCTCCACAGGCTTGAATTTCTTGTAATAGCAAATCTAGATTTTGACTAGATTTTTAGATATTTTGGGTTCTACTGATGTTGAAATGATTTTCAAAGTTTCCACTATTATAACATATAGAGAAATGACCTCCGCAAATAAAAGACATATTTTCCATCAAATCACAATAATTTTTGGCTGCATGATAATAGATCATCCAAGGATCATACTAATGAAGTTTGATTGATATCCATCATTTGCATTCTGAGAAAATGATTTTCAAAGTTTCCACTATATAACATATAGAGAAATGACCTCTGTCCATAAAATAAATATTTTTCAACCGATCACAATAATTTTTGGTAGACTGATAAAGGATCACCCAAGAATCATTCATGTAAAATTTGGTTGATATCTATCCATTAGATTCTGAGAAAATGAATTTCAAAGTTTCCACTATATAACATATAGAGAAATGACCTCCGCCTATAAAATACATATTTTTCAACCAATCACAATGATCTTTAATAGACTGATAAAGGGTAACCCAAGAATCATTCATGTAAAATTTGGTTGATATCTATCAGTTAGATTCTGAGAAAATGAATTTCAAAGTTTCCACTATATAACATATAGAGAAATGACCTCCGCCCATAAAATACATATTTTTCATCTGATCACAATAATTTTTTGTAGACTGATCAAGGGTCACCCAAGGATCATTCATGTAAAATTTAATTGGTATCCATCGATTAGAACCTGAGAAAAGTCACTTTTTACCATATTTGGAAATTAGCCATGCCCATTAAATCCATGTTTTTCATTGGATCAAAATTTCTTGAACAACTTTGAAAGAGGGTCACCCAAGGATCATTCCTGTGAAGTTTGGTTGAAATCCATCCAAAAGTTTCTGAGGAGAAGATTTTAAAGAAAAAGTTTACAACCGCACGCACGGACGCACGGACGGACGCACGACGGACACAACACCATGACAATAGCCCCAGTGGCTTTCAGCCAGTGGAGCTAAAAACTGTAAATGACCGTTTTGCATAAACTGTAAATTGTTGTCAAACGAGGAGAAATTAATTACTTCATTCATATTTTATGTTGTAACAATGTTTTTTCCTATAACCTATCTTAATGAATGATTATATGTTATCCATTTAAAAGTTATAATGAAGTTCATAGTAAGGTATACATTAGCTGATATACTACAATTAGTCATTCATGTTCAAGGTACCTAGTTTACTAAGCGATCATGTTTATTGAGCGACTGTTTTAAAAAAAAAAATCCCTTCTGTAAATTAAAATATCTTAAAAATAGATATATTTTGTCAGATATATTTTGTCAAATATATAAATCGTATGTGGTTAAAACTCATTGGAGTCGTCTCATGGAGACATTTCTTTTGAGATTTAACAACATAGCATTATTGAGAAATTCACAATAGCATAAATATTTAGTCGAAAAAATGCTGCTAATTTATGAACAAGAGTGAACTAATTGACCACCCCATTTAAAGACCGCTTTAGCGTGGTCCCGTATGTGGGCACTTAAGACCCATTTTACTGTATTCAAGTATAATTGTTTTTTCTATAATCTATCTGAATGAATGATAACATTTTATCCATTTAAAAGCTATAATTTAGTTCATAATTATGTTTATAAACACTGATATTCGACAATAGTCAATCTCACTCAAGCGACCAAGTCTTCTTTGCGATCATTTTTATTGGGTGACCGTTTAAAATTTCTCTTTCTTAAACAAACATTTCTTAAAAAGGAGATGTACTTTGTCGAGAATATTTGTGCAAATGAATCCTGTGTGGTTGAAATCCACTGGAATCGTCTCACGGGAGACGATTCTTTTGAGTTTTAACAACATAGCATTATTGAGAAATCCACAATAACATAAATATTTAATCGAAGAATATTTCTTATTTGTGAACAAAGCATGTACTAAGTGACCACCCCCTTATGGGACCGCTTTTTAGTGGTGTCATATGGAGTTAATTAATACCCAGTTTACTGTATTTAACTATGAATGTTACCATCCACAAAGTTTAGAAGCTTTGACTTAAAGGATTCCACGGAAATAATTTAAGGAAAAGTAGATAAAATCATTTTGGGGGAGAATATTGTTGGATGAAAAACGTTTGGTTCAAACGTTTTTCCAACTTTCAAAAGTGTTTCCATTTATATACTCTGCTTAAATGATAGTACTTAGGACTGATTAAGAAAAGATATTATTCAAACGAAATTGCTAATATTTAACATGATATTTATATAGACGTTTATTCAAATAATATAAGACTAATTCTCTTGGGTAAGTAATTAATACCACCACTGTAGTAGATTGTTTTGTAAATGTATTGTTTGTAATTTGTATTGGGCCTACGGCCTTACATCAATAAACTATTTGTGTTGTATTGTATTGTATTGCATTGTTTGGTGCTCCAGCTGTCACAATATAACTGAAAAAAATGTTGATAGCGGCGTTAAACTTCATTCAATTAATTCAAGGGCTTATGTGTGTGAAACCTATCTTTGACCTTGGGCTTTAACCTATCTGACCCCAAAATAATATGGTCATTTCTTGGTTCATTAACAACATTTTGATTGTTTTTTACCCTGCCCTTCAACAATATTTCAGTTATATTGCAGCAGCTGGAGCACCTGGATTCCTGGTATTTCTCACACCAGTTCTACAGGTAATCTTTTCCAAGCCTCCTACTGCTATCCCACATATGTATATGATTATCAACCCATTGGTGGATGACAAATAGTCAGAAAGAATGAATGCTAATGTCTGGGATTGAACCTGGGACATTTTGATTGAAAATCTGATGCACTACCACTGTCCACTGTGCTATGATGGCGGCTCCATTGTCAACAAATAGCCGCGGCAATAGCGCAGTTGGTAGCGCGCCAGACTTCTAATCCAGGGTCTGTATTCGCACGGGTTCGATCCCCAGCCGCGGCACTTATCCTTTCCGACATTTGTCTTCCACCAATGGGTAGATAATCGTAAACCTATGTGGAGTAGCAACTGGAGGCTAGGAAAGGGATGTGGTGGTAGTACTGGTGTGAGAAATACCAGGAATCCATCGTTAGGTGCTCCAGTCATCGCGATATAACTGAAAGATTGTTGAAAGCGACGTTAAACCCAATTCAAATCAAATCAAATCAATTGTCAACAAGAGATTTAAAGCACTGAACCAAACAAAAAATCTACTGTTGGACAGGACAACGAGCATATTTTCAAAGTCTGAAAAAATTTTCTTCTAAGCTTTATTTAGCTAAATACCAATAGATTTTTGAAGACATTAAATACCTGAGTCATTTTGGTCAAGGCCAGATCATAATTCTCTTTTAATTATGTCAGTGATCATCTCTCTAACATTTCATTTTAGGGACTCGACATAACCTTGATCCAAAAACCCACGTGCCCAGCCTATCACTTGATCCCTTGGGGCTACTTTATGGGAAACCTGAAAAGAAATCAGTTTTAGTGCTTATTTAAAAGGAAAAAGCAAATTAAACAGGAGATGTTTATAAACATGTATGCCCCCCATAAGAGCAGGTCAATGGCCTTTTCTGATGCAATCAACAAAGGGGAATAACTAAAAAAATATGATAAGTAGAGTTATGGTTGTTGTGCACTGCACTTCTCCTCAATGGATCTACCCGACTTTGAAGTTTCATGATTCTAGCTTGCATATTTATCAAGTTATGCTCAGGACAAAAAAGGTCTACAGATTGACCAACCAACCTACTGACAGATAAGTGCAAAGCAATATACCCCCTTTTCTTTGAAATAGCTGCATTAAAAAAAATAACTGAGAATTGTGTATTTTTTTTTAATGGCCAGAGTGAATTACATTCTTTGTACAAACTCATTTTGAAATATGTATTAAGCATTAGTATTACCAAATTTGTATCAGATTAATTTTATTAATAGAATTAGAAAGTCTTGACCCAAACATTTGTCAACGCTGAACTAATCAAGAACGTGGCCAGATTTGTTTATGAACTTTTCTGTGTACAGTTTATTATATGGAAGTTCAATACTGACATGACAAACCATAACAAAATAAAACATTCTCATTTGTATAGCCTCTTTGCAGAAAAAATTTTTACATCTTGTAAAAAAAAACAAAGAAAAGAAAAGGGGCATAATTTGAATAAACTTTAATAAAGGTCAACTAAGTTGGATACTTTTATATTTCTTAATGTAAAATAGAATGCCCACAGGCTGAGCCTAAATTTCAATCCAGGTGTAAAATATAAAAAATTTGGCAAAAGTCCTAAAGATAATGACCGAGTGGTTAGCGCACTCGACTCGTAACCTGGTGGTTGCGGGTTCGAGCCCCACCAGAGGCGGGTAGTGTATTTGGGCAGGACACTTTACAGACAGGGCCCCAGTCCACCTAGCTGTAAAAGTGGGTAGCAGTGGTTACCCATTGCCTCTCTCTCAATGTGTTGGATAAGATCTGGAATGAGTTAGGACCACGATGGAAATAAGAGTCATTCGACCCTTTATCTTGTTATCCTCGAGTAAAAAAAAAAAAAAAAAGAAAAAAAAAAAAATGGAATCTTTATGCCTTTCATTTCTTGGAAGATTTTAACAAATGTCTTCTTTTCCCCTGTTTTGTTGCTGTGGCAACCAGAGTTAAGGGTAGATTACAATTATTTGAATACTGGTTTAGTGAAGAAGATCTTTTTAAGAATTTGTAGACAGAGCACATCACAAGACACTAGTCTGACATTGAACAATTACAATAGGTTACCTTGAGCTCAAGTGAGCTTAAAACAAAAACAAGATGTGTTTGTGAAACACGAATGCCCCCGTAACAGCATTTTTTTTCAAAGTTTGACCTTGACAGATGACCTTGACCTTGTCACATGACCTTGACTTTGGTACCAGAGGATGCGGATGATTGAGATCTATCATCATGCCAAATATTAGCTTTGTATCTTGAAAAGGCTTGGAGATATTGGCAAGGTTAAGTTTTCGGGTTAAGTTTTTTCAAAGTTTGACCTTGACAGATGACCTTGACCTTGTCACATGACCTTGACTTTGGTACCAATGGATGCGGATCATTGAGATCTA
Source organism: Fragum whitleyi (assembly GCA_948146395.1). Classification (NCBI taxonomy): domain Eukaryota; kingdom Metazoa; phylum Mollusca; class Bivalvia; order Cardiida; family Cardiidae; genus Fragum; species Fragum whitleyi. The sequence continues at coordinate 47,285,450 of OX411544.1, forward strand.
TCATCATGCCAAATATTAGCTTTGTATCTTGAATAGGCTTGAAGATATTGGCAAGGTTAAGTTTTCGGACAGACGGACGGACAGCCAGACGGACAGACAGACGGACATGAGTAAAACAATATGCCCCCGATCTCTCGATACGGGGGCATAAAAAGTCTGGTGCAAAATGTTCAGAAAAACGCTATAGTTTATATAGTAGTATATATATTTTGTATAGATATTGCTAAAAAAATGTCCTCACCTCGTCAACCATGCTGCTCAAATTTACAGTACCAAGTAAAATAGCCTGTAGCTTAAGTGTGTAACTCTGATTTTCATCACCAAAAGTTGCTTAGGACACGCTGTTGTACAAGCACATGTTGTCTGCCCCAGAAGCAGTCCATATTTTATGGGATGTTCTCATGACTTCTGGAATGAAGCTCATATAGCTGCAAAATAAAGAATGATCAATCAAATTAAAAGAATCACTTTTCAGAAGGGTCACAGAATCAACAGTCCTATCAGGTGCAAGTGAGGCATTTTAAGATTTCACATGAAAACAAGAGGACCATGATGGCCCTATATTGTTCACCTGAGTCTCCTAGGGACATCGCATAGAAAAGATAGGCAGATATCCACTGTGAGATGATTTATTCATAACATCAATACCCAAGTTTTACCCAAGTGGCCTGATAGGAACCAAAATGATATAGGTCACTTAATCATTCTTCATACCAAATATGAAAGCCCCTCTTTGTTACCATGGCAATCAAAGTATAAGGTGGATTTCAATAATTTTAACAAGTTTGGTAGAGCTTGACCCAAGAGACATTCCTGTCAAGTTTCATCAAGACCACCAAACTGGTTTAGGAGGAGGAGATGCTTGAATAAATTGTGGACAAGGGACATAAGACGATCACAATAGCTCACAATGGCACTTCCTACTCATGTGAGATAACTCAAACAATGGGCATACAAAGAAATCTCACAGTAATATTAAAGACAGAAGTGGACCTTGTGAGTAATTGCTGTGACAAAGATATCAAATTTCGTGAGTTTTTTACCAGTTGTTAAATAATTCAGGATTTTCTGTGTAGAATATATAATTTTGAATTTATTCACCCTTATTTAACTCTTTGCTGTTTAATTCCTGCTTTTTACGTGTCTGTGATTTTATGATTGAGAAAACATTGTGAAAAAAGAAGAAATTGCTTCTGACAAGCAATTTCTTCTTTTTCCACACTATTTTCTACCCTACTGAATGGTTATTTTTCAGATTAAATCCACTTTAAATTTCCGTCTGCAAAACCTTTGAATTTGGACAGGTCCAAAATTTTGTAAAACAGGAAAGGGTTAAAATACCATCTGATTTTTACCTCACTTGAGATTACAATATAGACTTTATCTGTGTGTTTAATGATTGAAATGTTAGATGTAAATACCCATTTCCATAACTAATCAATTTTGTGCTGATGGTGGTTTCAGGTGTGGACTTAGGCAGACTGTCAGAGTGTCCAGTGACTTCAGAATCAACACATTCCAACATTTTGAAGGTCGCAACTCCAGACAGCATGGAAAGGGCAGATTCACATGCATATTCTGTTAACCCCTGTAATAACAATTAATTTTGCATGCTGTATCGACTAGATTTACAAATTCAAGAGAATCTGTACATTTAAATTCTTTTAACAAGTTTTCTTTAGTAACAAACATTTATAATGGTGTGTTTTTTGTGTAACTAAACACTCATTTTGAAAATTAATACAGGAGATTACAGCACATGTAACAACAGGACCGATGTTGCTCCACTGGCATTGAAGGCTAAACAGTAAATTGCATTAAATATATTTAGCTTTTGTATCATTTATTTGTAAGCAGATATTCATTAAATTAATAAGAAGGCATCACAAAGGTCCAAAATTGAAATAATCTAGCAAAATATTACCCAAATAAGATGTGTTTGTGAAACACAAATGCCCCTGACACCCTAGGGTTCTGAAATTTCCCCCAACCACCATATAGACCAATAATACATGTATAATACCCATCCTATTAAAACATTAAGATAATTACAATTATAAGAACAGGAAAAATTTAAATAGAGGGTCATTCATGGAACATGCACACCAAGATTCATTTAAATTAGTCCAATTAGTTAACCCATTCCCACACAGCGATATTTTAGACTAGTCCAAATTGAAAGAATTTGCAGACGACAAATTCAAGTTGATGGAATTTTGATTTGTTTTGTCTTTTATGCCAGAAAACATTGTGGATAATGAAGAAATTGCTTGATAAAAGCAATTTCTTCATTTTTTACAATGATCTCCAAAAGTAAAAAGGAGTGATTGTGTGGTAAAGGGTTAAGAGAAGATTTTTAAGATTTTAAAGTGAAAATTGGCCCAGCCAGGTCACACACACATTTATGGGCCAATCAAAATTACCAATATAAGTAAAATTACAACAAAGGAATATTCGTGCCTAGTCTAATAAAAATTGACCCCATGAGAGGGGAAGAGAAGAATTAATAAGATTTAGAAATGAAAAAAAAAAGCCCCATCCTGCCTAGCCCATTTAACAAGGGCAATCAAGATTTCTTGATTAATAAAAGTATAAGGAAAGCCAAGGAGTATTCATGCTAAGTTTTGTTAAGTTCAGCCCAAGGGTTTGGGAGGAGATGACTTTTTAAAGATTTTTTCCGTGTAAATTAGCCACCCAGACCCCACCACACCCATATTTTGGGGTCAATCAAAATTTCTTTAAAAATTCATTGAAATTGGCCCATTATTTTGGAAGGAGAAGATCTATAATGAATTCATAGGGAAAATAAGCTCCCCCCTTTCCCTCCCCCCCCCCCCCCACACCCATATTTGGGGGTCAATCAAAATTTCTTGAACAATTTAAGTAAAAGGTCACCCAAGGAACATCTACGCCAAGTTGTGCAGAAATCAGCCCAATGATTATGGAGTTGAAGATTTTTAAAGATTTTCAAGTACTAAAATGTGACGCCCATTTTTGGGGGTCAATCAAAATTTCTTCAACAATTTTAGATGAGGGTAACCCAAGGAATATTTCTATCAAGTTTGGTTAAAAAACAGCCTGGTTTGGGAAGAGATGTTTAAAGAAAAACGTAACACATGTAAGGACGGACAGACACACCGCGATGACAATAGCTCGCTATGAGTTAAAAACCCATGCTTTTTTCCATTCATAGTCCTAATTGGGCTGGTATATTCTCTGAAAACATCAACAGGATGGTCTGATCTATTTGGCTCTTGGACTCTCTCCGTACATGTGGAATTAAGTAGTTGTTAATCAGATTTTTCTCTCACATTTGAATTACCATTTATTCAAATTTAAATAATTAATCTATGCATTTTAGGAGTATAACATTTGATTAGGAATGTATGCAGATGCCTTCCTATATTGCAGCTGCCATCATAGCGCAGTTGGTAGCGCATCAGACTGTCAATCTAGAGGTCCCCGGTTCTATCCCCGAAGGCGGCACTCATTCTTTCTATTTGTCTCTCACCAATGGATTGATAATCGTAGACCTATGTGAGATAGCAGCTGAAGGCTAGGAAAGGATGTGATGGTTGACTGGTGAGAGAAATACCAGGAATCCATTGTAAGGTGCTCCAACCGCTGCAGTATAGCTGCAAAAATGTTGAAAGCGGTGTTAAACTCAATTCAATCAATCAATTCTAAATTGTAATCTGACCTTTTATAGTGATGTAACTTGAAGACTGGTATATCTAATCAGACTTTACAAGTTATCTCAAATTAAGATACTCCATTTTTTGAATCAATATATTAAATGCAAACATTCTAATCTTACATGTTAAAATTAAAAATGTACTACAAAATATTAAAGAAAACATTGAGAAACAAAGGGAATACAATCTTTCCTTTTTTTCTCAATGTTTTCAGACTTTACTTATTTCAATGCATATAAATTTTAATTTATGGGTAAATGATTGTACTAGCAGGTGCTAAGCAGTCTATTCTTTCGGAAAATTTTCACTTTTTTTCTTGGTTTACAAATAACAAATAGGGTATATACTTCATTTAGATTTAAGTCTTTTATATTAATTCAATTGTCTGACACTTCATCGAGTCAAGTTTAAAACAATCTCCATAATAAGATCTTAAAAGGGTGAATCTTTTCTAATAAAATTAACATTTTCATTTGATTTTGATTCAATATCAACAGAAGCTTAATATGAATGGCAAACACTGTCATGACAGAAATTTGACTTTTGACAGAGCAACAATATTGAGCTATGGTTAAAGTATAATAAAGACAAAAATTACAAGTAAAACAAAGGTACCATAAGCCTATAAATCATGTTTCACTTGGCACCAATATAACAAGATGTGTTTGTGAAACACAAATGCCCCCGTAACAGCATTTTTTTTCAAGGTTTGACCTAAACAGATGACCTTGACCTTGTCACATGACCTTGACTTTGGTACCAGCGGATGCAGATCATTGAGATCTATCATCATGCCAAATATTAGCTTTGTATCTTGAATAGGCTTGAAGATATTGGCAAGGTTAAGTTTTCGGGTTAAGTTTTTTCAAAGTTTGACCTTGACAGATGACCTTGACCTTGTCACATGACCTTGACTTTGGTACCAGTGGATGCGGATCATTGAGATCTATCATCATGCCAAATATTAGCTTTGTATCTTGAATAGGCTTGAAGATATTGGCAAGGTTAAGTTTTCGGACAGACGGACGGACAGACGGACAGACAGACGGACGGACAGACAGACAGACGGACGGACGGACAGACGGACATGAGTAAAACAATATGCCCCCGATCTCTCAATACGGGGGCATAAAAATCAAGTTACACTTAGGCTGTGTTGACTTTGCAATGTCAATTATACAATAAACGCAAAATAACTTTATTCAATGGCAGTTGAAATCTGTAAAGTTCTTTATTTCTTGGTAAAAGAGTACGCCTTTTGAACTAAACCAAAGCATACCTGTTTGAACAAGGGCGGCCACCATGACATGAGGAAGAGCACACATTGCCATACTTATGGCACCTGCATGACATGGTTGTGCACTTCCCTCAGGGGTGTGGAATTCCCATGCCCGACTTGTCCGACTTGGGCTTTTTTACTGGAGGACAAGTAAATTTTTCTAAGCCACTTGTCCAAGGACAAGTAAATACCAGGGTAAATCTTGGAATGTTACTTAAAAGAATTAAGAGAGAAATCATCCTAATGTTCATATCATAGGGTAGAAAACACTGTTTTTTTTTAAGAAAATGCTGGATACCAGCATTTTCTTCATCAAATGGCAATGTTTTTTTCAAATTTTTCTATTTACTCTTTAGCGTACAAGTATATTTTGATCCTGGACGAGTAGAAAATCCGCTTTTACTTGTCCAGGGACAAGTGAAGAAAAATCATATTTCCACACCCCTGTACCTTTACACCCACATCTTGTTGTAACTGTGTTATGTTGTCGATGAATTGCGGCAGCTGTGCATAATGACAAGGATTGGAGATCCTCCCATCCTTCCACAACCAATGGGATGACTTCATCAAACAGTTGTACAGTGTCTGCCCTGAACCACCCATCAAGACAGTACTCTGTTCTGTAAGTTTAAATAAAAACTTACCAAAATTTCAAAATATAATATTCAGCCACCACATAGTACATTTGGATTACATCAGACTCTCAATCTTCCGTCATGAGATGTCATGTGTTCAATCCCATGTGAATAAGTGAAAACAAGATGTGCTTCTCAAATATGAATGCCCCCTTTACTGCCTTTCTTCAGAAACTGTTGTTTTATACAAGAAAATAGAACTCAGTTATTAAACAAATTACATTTTCTGAGATTGAGTCTCTTGATTGCCATTTTTTAACATGACTGCAGCTTAATCCCACATTTGATCTTATCTGATAACCTTGAAGTTGGTACCAACAGAAAGCAAGGCTAATGTTAAAGTTATTCTGCCAAAAATCAGTAACCTTTTGAAAAGGAGAAAATGACCTTGTCCTTGATATTATGATAAAAGTTGGCATGAAACTAAAAAGTCCAAGGTATAATTGGCTTTGATGAATTTAGGAAAACCTAAGTTCTTAAGATAATTTGTCCAGATAGGAGTTCATGCTATTTAGCCTAAAATGACTAAATACCTCTACATAATCACAAATGTAAAGCATTAGGATAGTTGCGAAGTAATCAAGAAAATAGAATAAGTGCTCATGTTGTGGATTATTTTTATTGTTTATAGTTGATGCAAAGACGAATTTGAGTTCCAAAAACTAACTTGATCATATATGATGGTTGCTGCTTGTCTCTTATCTTAACAACAATACCAGGTAGTCTTCTGAGGTCACACTTGTGGCGGTACTCTGCTGGTATGGCAAGTCATTCAGAACATCACTCGGCCATTTCCGTAAACTACAACATACCTCGGATGTATGTAAGGCGGATGGGTATGTAACAAAATTGTACATTTTGTTAGGCGGAAACAGTGTAAGAACTAGAAAGCCATGAATGGCTTGAGTCGCTCCACAGGCTTGATATTCTTGTAAATTAAAGCAAATCAAAGTTTTGACTAGATCTTTAAATATTTTGAGTTCTACTGATGTTGAAAATGATTTTCAAAGTTTCAACTATTTAACATATATAGAGAAATGACCTCCGCCCATAAAAGAAATATTTTTCATCCAATCAAAATAATTTTTGGCTGACATGCCAAAAAGGGTCACCAAAAGATCATACCAAAAATGTTTGATTGATATCCATCAGTTTCAGTCTGATAAAATGATTTTTAAAGTTTCCACTGTATCACTTTTTGAACAAGAGGGCCGTTGGCCCTGGGTCGCTCACCTGAGAAAAAACCTTCATTACCAAGGTATGTCCATGCAACCACATAAAAAGAGATTTTCACTTATTCAATCAGATAACATTTGAAATAATCATTCCCCCCCCCCCCCCTCTGCTCCTCGCCTGGACATTATTTATTTAAGCTTTTTCCATAAAAGGTCTGTGATCGGCTAATCTATGCCAGATATACAGGCTGAGTCTGAGACTTTTAAAGTTTTCTTTAATGAGTTGATCAATCCATGTCAAATATAAAGGCTGTAGGGATTCAAAATTCTCAACAAAGCACTCCCCCCTCCCCCAAGATGCTCTGCACCTGGTGAATCTACAGTCATGATTTTAGCTAATTCAATATATGTCCTTATGCTGATCATCCATACCAATTTTCAAGTCTGTAGGGTTCCTGATCCAGGAGAAGAATAAGGTTAAAGATTTCAAAATTGATCCAAAGTACTACCCCCTGCCCCCTAATGCTCCGCATCTGGTGGCCCTACATTCATGATTTTAGCTATTTTATTTTAGATCCATATGTTTATCATCCATGCCAATATTGAAGTCTGTAGGGCTCCTGGTTCATTAGAAGATGAAGATTAAAGTTACAAAATTTTCACAAAAGTACTCCCCCCTCCCCCCTGGTGCTCCGCACCTGGTGGCTTTACAGTCATGATTTTAGCTATTTATATTAAGGTCTATGAGCTGATCCTCCATGCCAATTTTCAAGTCTGTAGGGCTTGTGGTTCAGAAGAAGAAGAAGGTTAAAGATTACAAAATTTTCACAAAAGTACTATCATCTCCCCCCTGGTGCTACGCACCTGGTGAATCTACAGTCATGATTTTAGGTATTTATATAAAGGTCCATATGCTGATCATCCATGCCAATATTCAAATCTGTAGGTCTCCTGGTTTAGAAGAAGAAAAAGGTTAAAGATTACAAAATTTTCATTTTAGTACTACCCCCTCCCCCCTGGTGCTCCGCACCTGGTGGCCCTACAGATATGATTTTAGCTATTTTTATTAAGGTCTATGAGGTGATGATACATGCAAAATTTTGAGGCTGTAGGCCTTCATGATCAGAAGAAGAAGAAGGTTAAAGATTACAAAATTTACTCAAAGTACTACCCCCTCCCCCCTGGTGCTCCGCACCTGGTGGCCCAACAGATATGATTTTAGCTATTTTTATTAAGGTCTATGAGCTGATCATCCATACCAAATTTCAAGGCTGTAGAGCTACTGGTTCAGAAGGAGAAGAATTTTAAAGATTTTCTTAAATTTTTAACTTTGGTTGCCATAGCAACCAGAGTTTTTCACCGATTTCAATTCTTTTAGCAATTCTTAAAGGGGACCACCTAAGGAACATTTCTGCCAAGTTTGGTTAAAATTGGCCTGGTAGTTTAGGAGGAGATGTCGTTTAAAGAAATTGTTGACGGACGACGCACGACGGACGACGCACGGACGCCGGACAAAAGGTGATCACAATAGCTCACTTGAGCACGTTGTGCTCAGGTGAGCTAAAAATGACCTCCGCCCATAAAATACATATTTTTCATCCAATCACAATAATTTTTGGTAAACTGATAAAGGGTCAGGCAAGGATCACTCAAATGAAATTTGGATGATATCCGTCGTTTAGATTCTAAGAAAATGATTTTCAAAGTTTCCACTATATGACATATTGAGAAATGACCTCCGCACATAAAATACATATTTTTCATCCAATCACAATAATTTTTGGTAGAATGATAAAGGGTCACTCAAGAGTCATTCCAGTGAAATTTGGTTGATATCTGTCAATTAGATTCTCAGAAAATGATTTTCAAGTTTCCACTATATGACATATAGAGAAATGACCTCCGCACATAAAATACATATTTTTCATCCAATCACAATAACTTTTGGTAGACTGATAAAGGGTCATTCAAGGATCATTCCAGTGAAATTTGGTTGATATCCATCTGTAATATTCTGAGAAAATGATTTTCAAAGTTTCAACTATATTACATATAGAGAAATGACCTCTGCCCATGAAATGCACATCTTTCATCCGATCACAATAATTTCTTGTAGACCCATAAAGGGTCACCCAAGGATCATTCATGTAAAATTTCATTGTTATCCATCAATTAGGATCTGTGAAAACTCACTTTTTACCATATTTGGAAATTAGCCACGCCCATTAAATCCATGTTTTTCATTGGATCAAAATTTCTTGAACAACTTTGAAAGAGGGTCACCCAAGGATCATTCCTGTGAAGTTTGGTTGAAATCCATCCAGTAGTTTCTGAGGAGAAGATTTTTAAAGAAAAAGTTTACGCACGAACGCACTGACGCACGGACGGACGCACGACGGACACAACGCCATGACAATAGCCCCAGTGGCTTTCAGCCAGTGGAGCTAAAAACTAGCGAACCGGCGCTATCTTTAGATTGATATTTTACAGTAAATAACGGCTGAAAAATCTTAATTTTTGAGAATGACAATCATTCTCAAAAATTAAGATTTTTAGCCATTATTTAAGAATCTAAAGTTATTTATATAAGGATACGATGGTTTCACGTCAGTGACTTCAAACGTGTAGCGTTGGCAACGTCGAACGTTTTCACTCAAAGTTTCGAGGGCTAACGCCATTTTAACTGACGTCATCAAGTTTTTCTAAGGTTTTCCCGTAATTTTTGAAAATATTCCGTCTTTGTACATCCGAGGTTGATCGTGAGATTGGCCGAGTGATGTTCCGAATGTATGGCAAGTGTGACAAAACTTCCTACATGGATTGGTTGGTGGAATCTTCTTGGTTTTCTTATTGTTCTTTTCTCTCTAAATTTCTAAAGGTTCTCAAGTGCCGTCATCCAAATTTTCTGGTGGTCAGTCTGTAAGAGTGAAGCAAACCTATGTGTGATATATACATTAACCCTTTCCTGTTTTACAAAATTTTGGACCTGTCCAAATCAAAGGTTTTGCAGACGAAAATTTAAATTGGATTTAATTTGAAAAATAACCATTCAGTAGGGTAGAAAATAGTGTGGAAAAAGAAGAAATTGCTTGTCAGAAGCAATTTCTTCTTTTTTCACAATGTTTTCTCAATCATAAAATCACAGACATGTCAAAAGCAGGGATTAAACAGCAAAGGGTTAAATAAGACAAAAAAGAATTGTGTTATTAAGATTCTTTAAGTTAAAGATCCCAAAAAGCATGTGCTAGTGAAAGGAAGGGGCATATTCTGAAAAGTTTGACATTCATAGATCAACTTGTTATTGGTATCAGCAGCAATGTATTGTTGTGATCTCTCAAAATGCACTGTTTATGAATAAGCTAGCACCTACAGGCATTGACAATCTTTATTTGACCCAGCATTGATAGATCTATTTATCACCATGCAAAATGTAAATGAGTTTTTAACTTCAAATTTCAACATATCGAATTGCATCACTGTTGAAATTGCAGGACAGTGATAAGTTTGCTTGTGAAGATTTGACATTGTTCTTATGAACAGACTGAATTTTTTCGGTACTAGAAATGTAAATAATTTCAGATTTACAACAAATTTGCTGACTTCATTTGTTTGTGGTGGTTCTGTTTGTGTCTCTTCAGTTGATCTTGGGATGTACTCAGCAGTGCTGAATTCAGTGTGGGCCTGAAAACAGAAATACATATTTTGAGTACATAATCACAGATGAACACAAGACACTTGAGGTGTGTTAAAAAAAAAAAAAAAAAAAGATTGAGATATGTAAAGATTCTCATCTAGTCACTTAAAAATCTTAACTTAAAAAAAATCTTAAAAATCATTATAAGATTCTTAAGTTTCTTAATGTATGAAACCCACCTCCGGTCTGACATCAACTAGAGGCACTTGAGCGCCTGATTCGCCCCACAGGCCTGAATATCCTGATAATGACTATTAGAGGATGCTAAAGCTGTTTAAATGAGAATTGAAGTGAATGAATGAGTGAATGTTTATTTCAAGTAAATAAGGGTCATATGCTGAAATATTTCTGCATAAAAAACTCATGATCAGTGAATAACATTGAAAATTGACCTCTACCTGTCACATAAATATTTTTCATTTAATCACAATAATTTTGTGCAGTCTGATAAAGGGTCACCCAAGGACCATTCTAAAGAAAATTTTGTTAACATCCAAATATAAAAATTTCAACACTAACAGAATGTTACTGCACAATATACTGGCGTTGGTCTGCAAAATTTTGATTGTAGATCTTTCCACTTTTAGTTGAACACTACTAAAAGATGTTACTTCACAATTGTTTGTCATCAAAACAAAATTCTAACTAATGATAGTAAGAAGTAAAATATTCAATCCAATATATTTATTTTATTCTGCCCAATGCCTTAGAGTGCAGTCAACTCAACTCTTTCTACCCCACTCTGAATGTCATGAGGTCAGAACATCATTTTACACTCTGAGCAGATTCACCCTTCGTTCAACTAAACTCACGAATTCAGAGCGGGTATTCTCAGGCTACTTATTTCAACTAATGTTTCTAAACATTTGAATTTCAACAAAGGTTCTGTTCCTTCTAATCTATAATCATTTAACCTATTAAATTTAACAAGTCTAGAAAAATTCATCATTGAGATGATACCAAAAGGGAAATAAAATTTCCATGATATCTAGTTTACACTATATAACATATTATAGGGAAATGACCTCCGCCCATAAAATACACATTTTTCATCCAATCACAATAATTTTTGCTATACAGATAAAGGGTCACTTAAGTATCATTCTAGTAAAATTTGGTTGATATCTATCAATTAGGTTCTGAGAAAATGATTTTCAAAGTTTTCACTATATAACATATAGAGAAATGACCTCCGCCTATAAAATACATATTTTTCATCTGATCACAATGATTTTTTGTAGGCTGATAGAGGGCCAGCCCCTCAAGGATAATTCATGTGAAGTTTGCTTCATATCTGTCAATTAGTTTCTGAGAAAAGCCACCTATTACCATATATGGAAATTAGCCACGCATTACAGCCATGATTTTCAACTGATTAAAAATCTTTGAAGGGATCTGATAGAGGGTCACCCAAGGAACATTCCTGTCAAATTTGATTGGAATCCATCCAGTACTTTATGAGGAGAAAATTTTTAAAGTAAACGTTTACGGACAGACAGATGGACGCACGCACAGACGACAGACACCCCACCATGACAATAGCCCACTGGCCTTTTGGCCAGTGGAGCTAAAAATGAAACAAAAGGTGTAGCACATGATGTTGGCACCAGCAGATGTGTATGGATGACATTGATGTAGATGCCAAATATGAAAATTATTTTTTGACTATGCTTAATATAAGCAATTTTATCTTTTTTCAGACTTCACAAAATACTGCCAGCCCCAATGACAAGTCTTGTAAAAATAATGCCGGTCCAATTTGTTGCACATGAATACAGAACCGATTGACCAGAAAAATCTATCTATATTCACAAAATATTCCGTCTGGTGGACTTCAGTTTGGTCTGTTAAAAAAGATCAAGTTTACCAGACCCACTGCCCAGTAAAAAATATGCGTATTTGGTGAAGTCTGTTTTTTTTAACCAAGTCTTTGAACTTTGACCTTGGTAAATGACCTTGACCTTAACACAAGACCTGAACATAAGCAGAGAGTTATCACTTTGCCAAATATGAACATTGTATTTTAGACTTGACATAATGATTGACATTCAACTTATCATATTTCTTTGACAGATAAGCATCAAATAGGTATTTCATAGTGCCAAATATGAACATTGTGTTGTGAAAAAAGCTAGAAGAATTTTCGAATGTTAAGTTTTGTTAAGTTCTTTCTGTTTTTGAAAGGTTGACCTTCTGTTGGTATATGACCTGGACCTATACATATGACCTTCCCTTGGCATAGGTGTATGTATTTCATTGAGATCATCATGCCAAAATTGAACATTGTAAATAGGCTGGAAGTAATTGCAAATGTTTTTAAACACCGCTGAATGTGGATGTATATTGGTATCACCTTCTCCCTCTTTCAGTCAATCTGACTGATGTCAGAATGTACATACATCTGTTTCAATCTTGTAAACACAACTCCTCCTTCATTTATAGACCCGATTTGGATGAAACTTTCACAAAATGTTTCTAGTCTGCTGACCTTGCACATATTGTTGCGGTTTAGTGTTTTTTAGCCGTGTCATGGAAAAAGGGGCCTTCTTGTAAAAAATCTTGTGAACACAACTCCTCCCTTATTTATGGAAGGATTTGGATGAAACTTTCATAAAATGTTCCTAATCACCTAACCTTGCGCATAATTATGATCAAAGTTAGTGATTTGTAGCGGCATCCATTCACAATGCAAAGCAATACACTCCCTCTTCTTGAAGGGGGCATTAATATCAATGTTTAAACATCCCTTGTAGACCTTAGATCATTTGCAATAGCTCTGAGCACCTGTTCAAAGTAAAAATATAAAGTATATTATGCTTACGTCATTTGTTTGTGGTCTTTCTGCTGGTGAAGAATCATTGGTCTTTCTGCTGGTGAAGAATCATTAGTTTATACTAATTTATTTTAGTTCGATTGCGACGAAAGCTTAAGCTTATAGAATCGCTCTTGAACGCCCAATCCTGATGTTTTCACGTCCCCGAGAGAGAGGCAGTGGTTTAAACCCACTGCTACCCATTTTTACAGCTGGGTGAACTGGGGCTGGCTATTAAGTGTTTTGCCCTTAAACACACCCAGGCGACAGTGGGGCTCGAACCACGGACCTCCAGGTCACGGGTCGAGTGCATTTACCACTAGGCCACCGAGGCAGTCCAGAATCATTAGGGGTCTGGTCACTTGAGCTTGTGAAGCACTCAACAGTGATACTTTCAGAGTTTATCTAAAAGAAATAAAAAATACAATTACATTTTATAGTACCACTCCTTAAAACAATCTGTGTAAATGCCCCGAAAATGACTTTTTGGGGCAGTTCAACCTTGATAATTGTCTTTGACCTTGACAAAGGACTTGACATCCAAAGATGCACACAGATGAGATGGATTTCCCCACATGATGTGATTTAAACCAATCAAAATTCTTTATTTTATTGGATTGCAATTATATTGTTTTGAATTTGTAGCAAAAATTTAAAAGGTTTAGATTTCACAGATGAACAGACAGACAGGCAGTCAATCATTGGGACCCTGGCCTAGCACTGCCTACAGGTGCAACACTCTACTACAGGTGCTGGATAGTGCAAAAGAAACAAGAGGACCCAGAGGGCCCTAAATCGCTCACCTGATATTTCAAGTAAATTGTCATTAAGACTCTTTTTCCTGTGACATGGCATGAACCTTCCCATTTTCAATAGAGTTCATTCTTGTGACCTGGCAAACATTTTGACCAAGTTGCATGAAGACTGGACCATATTTGTGGCGTCTGGAGCTCTTACAAGAAAATTGTCAATAAGACCCCTTTTCCCGTGATATGGCACGGATCCTTCCCGTTTTCAATAGACTTCATCCTCATTACCTAACTAACATTCTGACTAAGTTTAATGAAGATTGGACCATATTTGTGGCTTCTAGAGTGTAAACAAGAAATTTGTCATTAAGGCTCCTTTTTCTGTGATATGGCACAGAACCTTTCCATTTTATCAATTTTATCAAGGGACCACCCAAGGAATTTATCCTCCAAGTTTGGTTAATTTTGACTCATAAGTTTAGGAGGAGATGTCATTTAAAGAAATTTTTGACAAAAATGTCATTAAGGCCCCTTTTCCAGTGATATGGCACGAATCCTTCCCATTTTCATTTAATTTCATCCTCATGACCTTACAAACATTCTGACAAAGTTTCATGAATATTGGACCATATTTGTGGCTTCTAGAGTGTAAACAAGAAATTTGTCATTAATGCCCCTTTTCCCATGATTTGGCAGGTATCCTTTCCATTTTAGCAATTTTTACAAAGGACCACCCAAGGAATATTTCTGCCAAGTTTGGTTAATTTTGACTCTGTAGTTTAGGAGGAGATGTCATTTAAAGACAATGTTGATGCCGTGATGGACAGACGGACAGACGGACTCCGGACATTGATAAATCACAATAGCTCCCTTGAGCACTTTGTGCTCAGGTGAGCTAATAATTGAAAAAAGACATTACTCTTACAAAAATGCTTTCAGAGTTATATCCCTTCATTGTCTACAAAGCTTTTGTGGTGTTAATTGAATGCAAAGTTTCATAAATTTATCTTGATTATTAACAGAGATGTGACTTGGGTTATAGCTGCCAATACCTGTACAGAAGCCTACACTAACCTAAATGATGTCACTTTGATGAGAATACCTCATTGTTTTCTCCAAAGACAGCCAAGCTCAAATCTGGCTTAAAATTAGACATTGCTATGAACCTCAAATGGAATCTTAAGTTTAACAAGCAAATTTGTTGAATTGATATCCCCCGCTGAACATATTTTCATTGTCAATGGAGTTAATATCAAACTTAGGTACAGGTTATTTTTTATCTACATCAACCTATAGTTTTCAAGAAATAGCACAGAAACGAATATCACTCTGTATGTATATGGCTTATACAGTCAGGAGCAGTAACTCTAAATTCGAAGGTCGAACCCGGTAACCCCGATGATATGCACATGTCCTCTTTGTAGTGAAGCTATGTGCTAAGTTTCATTGAAATCCTGTCTATAGTTTTCAAGAAATAGCGACGAAACGAAGAATATCACTATGTATGTATATGGCTTAAACAGTCAGGGGGCATTAACTCTAAAATCAGCAGTCCAACCGGGTAACCCTGACGATATGCGCATGTCCTCTTTGTGGTGAAGCTGTGTGCCAAGTTTCATTAAAATCAGGTCTACAGTTTTTCAAGAAATAGCGCGGAAACGAATGTCACTCTGTATGTATATAGCTAAAACAGTCAGGGGGCAGTAACTCTAAATTCGACAGTCCAACCGGGTAACCCTGATGATAGGCGCATGTCCTCATTGTAGTGAAGCTGTGTGCCAAGTTTCATTGAAATCCGATCTATAGTTTTCAAGAAATAGCACAGAAACGAATATCACTATGTATGTTTATGGCTTAAACAGTCAGGGGCAGTAACTCTAAATATGACGGTCGAACCGGGGAACCCTGACTATATGCGCATGTCGTCATTGTAGTGAAGCTGTGTGCCAAGTTTCATTGAGATCCGGTTTATAGTTTTTAAGAAATAGCGCGGAAAGGAATATCACTATGTATGTATATGGCTTAAACAGTCAGGGGCAGTAACTCTAAATTCT
The DNA here is from genome assembly GCA_948146395.1 of Fragum whitleyi. Lineage (NCBI taxonomy): Eukaryota > Metazoa > Mollusca > Bivalvia > Cardiida > Cardiidae > Fragum > Fragum whitleyi. The sequence continues at coordinate 47,301,543 of OX411544.1, forward strand.
ACGGTCGAACCGGGTAACCCCTATGATATGCCCATGTCCTCATTGTAGTGAAACTGTGTGCCAAGTTTTATTAAAATCCAGTCTACAGTTTTCAAGAAATAGCGCGGAAACGAATATCACTATGTATGTATAAGGCTTAAACAGTCAGGGGCAGTAACTCTAAATTTGGCGGTCGAACCAGGTAACCCTGAGGATATGCACATGTCCACTTTGTGTTGAAGCTTTGTGCCAAGTTTTATTAAAATCCAGTCTACAGTTTTCAAGAAATAGCGCGGAAACGAATATCACTATGTATGTATATGGCTTAAACAGTCAGGGGAAGTAACTCTAAATTTGACAGTCGAACCAGGTAACCCCAAGGATATGTGCATGTCCTCATTGTAGTGAAGCTTTGTGCCAAGTTTCATTGAAATCCAGTCTATAGTTTTCAAGAAATAGCGCGGAAATGAATATCACTTTGTATGTATAAGGCTAAAATAGTCAGGGGCAGTAACTCTAAATTTGGCGGTCGAACCGGGTAACCCGGACGATATGGGCATGTCCTCTTTGTGGTGAAGCTGTGTGCCAAGTTTCATTAAAATCAGGTCTATAGTTTTCAAGAAATAGCGCGGAAAAGAATGTCGGCTAGACGGATGGATGGACGGACGGAAGGACATGGCAAAAACATACCCCCCCCCCCCCCCCCCCAATTTTTTTTTCGGTGGGGGATAACAATATCCCCTGTGATTATTCACTGCAGTTTCAATTTTTTTTCAAGTTCCCATGTACAGCCTTGTAATGCCAGCTTGGATTGAGCTGTAGTGATCGGCTTCTGACAAGTAATCTTTCTTTGCCAATATGTACAATCATGCCTAATCCTTGGAGTAAAAGAGTGTAAAATATTATCAAGTTTATATACTTACATCATTTGTTGGTGATTTGTCTGCTTGTGAGGTCTGGTCAGTTGAGCTTGTGAAGCAATCAGTAGTAACTGTTATGCCTTCAGAGTTTATCTAAAAGTACAAATACATATTTTGAATACATGAAAATATGAATTTGAATAGGTTTGTATTAATGAAAAGTGAAAAAATAAGTGCTAAGTTTTTTGGGTTTTTTTCAAAGTCTAAGCACAATGTTATCTAAACCACTAGATAAGTCTCATTAATGAAAAGCAAGTCAAATATCTTCAAAATCTTCTGAATAGCTGTAGTGAGTTTCTTATTATTTTTAGATTGAATATATAAAACTATTCCTATTGTCCTGTTATCCCTTGTCAGCTGATTAGATAATAAATAATACATAGATCATCTCATTTAAGATTTTCAGAATACACAAGGATATCAATAGCTCTGCACGAAACAGTTGTGATTGCCTTTATGTTTATAGGCATTTACAATTGTTTCAGACTTTAGTTATCAGAATATTCAACTGCTCAGCCAAAGTTAAACTAGTCTTCATGAAAATGATTAAAGTAATGAATAGATTTAGCACTGATCATCAATCAGCACAAATTGAATAAAAGATGATTTTACTGTATTCAACAATAAACAAAATAAAGTTGCAATGATGGTCCTAAATCAACTGAGCTTGCAAGTTTTTAAAGCATAGGGCTTAATTTTTATGTACATCAACTTATTAAAGTAGTTTGATAAGGCACTGTAACATGCTAGATATTTAGACTCTGTCTTGTGTTCAAGAAGGTTTTATTTTATTTTTTTTCACTTGGATGCAATGATAACAAGAAGTTTTTTGCAGCATTCACTTCTGTGTTTGTATTGAAAGGTAGAAAACATAGTCTTTAATTATGAAAATGCTGATTTACAGCATTTACTTTATTAAAAACAAAGTTTTCTCAATATTTACCATTCCTTTTTTGCGGACAAGTTCATTTTGATCCAGAACAAGTGAGAAATTGACTTTTACTTATACACACCCCTGGACCCTAAGACCAAGTGGGTGTAATATACTTGAAAGTTAGGGTTGAGAAGGGTTTTTTTTTAATTTTTTGATGGACAGAAGTATAGTGAAACTAGATCACATTAGATCACCATGAGCTTTTTCTGCTCAGGAAAACTAAAATCGAATGAAATATTTGAGTATTAAAGAGTGTGGGGAAATCTATAAAGTTTTAAATAGAAATCTTCTGCTTTCTTTCGATTTTATTTAATTTCCAACCTATTGTATAACTCACATATTCCTGCTTTTCATCAAGTTTAGAATTAAATACATGTTTTCGCCACTATAACAACTAATAAAAAGATGCTGACAGATGAAATGAGAGCACAAGTTCTTGAAAATCTTGCTTTACCTCTATTTGATGGTCGCTACAGTCATCATATGCAGCTGAAAAACTGTCACCAGATTCTCTCTCCTCTGTTATAGTGATTTCCTGACCAAACAACGGCAGTGACTTTGGTTCCCTTCCAAACATTATTCCGTATGGCATATCTTTTGTGGTTGATGTAAAAGCTGTATTCATCTGATCTGTAGAAAGAATTCGAAAAGATATTTTTTCTGATTTGAGTATCTGAGGCAAAGCTAGTTAAGTAAAAGTATTGTAAATTTGTGCTCATGCTCAATTGTTGGGTGCTTGCTGGTAGACAGAAAGTGTAAGTAAAAAGAATTCTTTCAATTACTTATATAACTGATAGTATAAATTACTCTTGATAGTTCGCATTTAGAGCAAATGCCATCTCTCATATTGAGTTTTTTAAAAAATGTTGCAATCTTTAAGCATACAGAGTATTGATTGTGTGACTAGGCTCATATCTATTTACAAGAGCTCACCTACGGGTTCAACGCTCTGCTGCAGCTGCTAGATATTGCAAAAATCTGAATTAAAATAGGGACATAAGTCTAACAAAAATGCATTGAGATTTATCCTCCTTGATAGTCTGGATAGCTCTTGTAATTATTGCATATGCTAAGTTTCATGAAGATATCTCAGATAACAATATGACCAAGGCTAAAAATTGTAACACCAACACAAACATGAATAAAACCAAGGTGATCACAGTACATTCATAATAGATTTCAGGCTAAAATTAAGCCCCACCCTGCCACGCCCATATTTATGGGTCAATCAAAATATCTCGATAAATTTAAGTAAAGTGCAAGTTTCATTGAAATTGGTCCTGTGTTTTGGTGGAGAAGATTTTTAAAGATTTCAAAGTGAAAAAATGCCCCTAACCCTAAAGTTATTTTTCAAACAGAAATTGCAAAATGATGCATAGGAACGTTTCAAATGTAGCTAAAAACTCACTTAGGTGCAGGAAAAATTGCGTCATGCATTTTACCATAACTTTTATCTATATCAATGTTGCTTTGTAAATTGATGATATCATTTAATTTAGCACGGGAATAGAATCGAAGTCTTTAGTTATACTGTAAATATTAGACATAGAAACTGATAAAGTGTATAGGCCCAGACCCAGGATATTTAAGTAATAAATAACAAGAGGGCCTTTGGTCCTGGTCCGCTCAACTAAGTCAAAGCACCTAAGGGTAACTTGCATTACTTTTGATTCAGATGATGAAGTTATGAACTGTAACAAATTTATGTGTTAAGGAAAATAATCTTATGGTCAGACCAGTAAAATTCCACAGTCTCAGGTTTACTATTTCTGTTTAAAAATACAAGATCCAAAATTGAATTAGTATCAGGCGTTGGTTTTTGTATGATCATTTTACAAGAGAATATCTGTCTGTTTTAATCATTGCCATGCTAAATTAAAAACTTATACAAAAATGCTTTAAAATGATGCATCTATTGAGAATCAGTATTTCTTTTGAAATCAAATTCTTTAACCTTTGTAAAAAAAAAAACAAAAAAAACCAGGTGATATAGACCAACATCAGACTGCACATATGTTCAGGTTGTTCTTTGAATATATAGGGAAGCCCTGTTCACAACTTTAGAATTAGATTTTAATGAGTTTTTGGAGTAGAATAAACCTCAGTGGTGTGATGGTCCATGTCTTTATTCAAGTCTGTAGGGCTCCTAGTTCAGAAGAAGAAAGTTAAAGATAACAAAATTGACTCCAAGTTCTACCCCCCTCCTGGTACTGCGCACCTGGTGGCCCAACAGTTATAATTTTAGCTATCATAATTAAGGTCTATGACCTGATCGTTGACCGACGTACGGACAAAAGGTGATCACAATAGCTCACATGAGCACTTCGTGCTCAGGTGAGCAAATTATAAAAGCTTGGGCATCTACAGCATCTGAATTTACTTGTCAGTCCCCATTTTCTCCTGTACGATAGCGTATGTCTGTAACAATCCAAAAATGTACATGTTATGGAATAATTATGCTAATTGCTTACTCCACTTATCTTTAATGAAATTTATCCACAGGTGAAATTTTGATAGATTACAATTTTCATAAACTTCTATCCGTGCTTCTAATGACATTGTTGTCTACAGACAGAACCCTTCATCTTCTGAGTGAATATGATTTTGAAAGAAACTTACATTGAATTAATGGAAGTTTTTGGAGCCATAGAAATGGTTCTCCAGATTCCTTTTTTGATTCTGCCTCGTAGATGGCAAGTCTGTCCTGGACCAGGCAATGCCCTCTCTCTACTAGACCCTGACTTTGTGGGTGTGCAGGTCTACCATGTATGATCTTTACACTCACTGCTCCAGGCCAGTCTAAAATATAACTATTGACATATATTAAAACATCAATTGAAGGCCAGGGAAAAATAATCTAATCGTCTAGACCCAAAAATTGTTGAGTTGTTACCACAATTGTCTTCTTTTGTCTAAATGAGTGAAATGAGGATTTAATTTCAACATTTAATGATGCAAATAAATTAAAACAAGAGCACCGCCTACGGGTGCCTACGCTCGGCTGTCAAGTGCTGGATTGTGGAAAAAAATCTAAGTCGAAAAAGGGGCATAATTTGCACAAAATGCATCTAGAGTTATCCCCCTTGATAGTATAGATTGCTCTTTTGATGGTGAACATGTGTGCCAAGTTTCAAGTGAATGCCTTCAGTAGAACCAGAGATATAAAAAAATGTCAAAGTTTTCGCACGACGACGACGACAACGCCAACGACAACGACGACAACGACACGGAGGCTATAGCAATACCTCGGGTTTTCTCCGAAAACAGCCGAGCTAAAAATGCAATCTATTAAGAAATGGACAGAGTTTTTGGCTATCTGAGCTCTAGATAAACAATCAAATAGAATGACTGGGCAAATACATCAGACTTTCAGATACTCCGACCATTAGGCTCAAACAGAGCAAGCACAACAAATTGACCTATGTATCATTAATCTTTCTCAGGAGTAAAAGTGGACCATTCTATGAATAATCTAAATCTATTTGATGATTCAATGGAATATCCTTGATGTTTGAAGATTTATTTTTGTTAAGTTGCCCAACAAAGATGAAACAGTTAATGTGACAAATGCACAATGGGATTTTTGAAACAGTTTGATAAAGAATAAAACAACATGACTCCTCTCATGCTGAATTTAAATTTTGGGGCATTTCAATTCAGCAAGTTTTTTAGACTCGTATTTCAACCAGTTTTGCTGAAGTTTTTCCCACAATAAAAGTTATATCTAGTAAGAAGAATTTGCCTAAATCAGACTGCATATCTATGAAATCTGATTCTTGTCTTTACTGTATGCCAAAGGAATCTTTGTCAGGACCAGCGTACGAAAGATTCACCAACAGATTAAATTCATTTGTTTGTTTCAATCTGCATTCAGGACCCTGGTAACAGTTTTTTAATCATATCATAGCAGCTGGAGCGATTGTAGGAAAAACAAGAGCTGTCACTGTAAGATGACAATGCCCCCGACACCGCTTTGATTTTAAATTATGGCCAATCTATGTTGAAGGTCAAGGTCATCCAGGGGTCAAGGTCACCAAAGTATGTGCCTACAGAAAGGTAATGTACCAAGGAATGTTGTGGTAAAGTATGATGCGAATATGTTAAGTAATAAGGAAGTTATGGCCAATGTTAAAGTTTTTGGACGGAATGACGGACGGACGGACGGACAGACGGACGGACGGACAAGTCAAATTTATGTTGCCTCCCTATCGGGGGCATAAAAAAACCCACAGAGACAAAACCCCAGAACCAAGATTTTATAGAGTGGACAAAACCCCAGACCATCCATTATTGACAGTGGACAAAACCCACACCATCCATTTTTCACAGTAGACAAAACCCCACACATCCATTATTGACAGTGGACAAAACCCCACACCATCCATTTTTCACAGTAGACAAAACCCCACACATCCATTATTGACAGTGGACAAAACCCCACACATCCATTATTGACAGTGGACATGACCCCACACCATCCATTTTTCACAGTAGACAAAACCCCACACATCCATTATTGACAGTGGACAAAACCCCACACATCCATTATTGACAGTGGACATGACCCCACACCATCCATTTTTCACAGTAGACAAAACCCCACACATCCATTATTGACAGTGGACATGACCCCACACCATCCATTTTTCACAGTAGACAAAACCCCACACATCCATTATTGACAGTAGACAAAACCCCACACATCCATTATTGACAGTGGACAAAACCCCACACCATCCATTTTTCACAGTAGACAAAACCCCAGACCATCCATTATTGATAGTGGACAAAACCCCACACCATCCATTTTTCACAGTGGACAAAAACCCACACATCCATTATTGATAGTGGACAAAACCCCACACCATCCATTTTTCACAGTGGACAAAACCCCACACCATCCATTATTGATAATGGACAAAACCCCACACATCCATTTTTGACAGTGGACATGACCCCACACCTTCATTATGGTCTTTCATATTGGGCACTAACATAATTGATTGATCGATTGAATGGAGTTTAACGCCGCTTTCAACATTATTTCGGTTATATCGCGGCGGCTGGAGCACCTAACAATGGATTCCTGGTATTTCTATCACCAGTACAACCACCACATTCTTTCCTAGCCTCCAGCCGCTATCTCACATAGGTCTACGATTATCAACCCATTGGTGAGAGACAAATAGTCGGAAAGGGCATTGACATAAAATGGCCCAACAACTAGTCTACTTCAAATTGGCTCTTCAAAATACAGAATACTCAATCCTTCAAAAATATTCTGTACATACATTTGCAGGTGATTTCTACCTTATTTACCTAACATTAAACACATAAAGGTATAAGCAAAATGTTTCAAATGTCATTTATTATCATGACTAAGATATTCATGTGATGTTATGGCCTGGTCATTTGCTCTACTACCACGATGAAGACTACACTACTAGGTTGAAAAACTTGGCAACTTTTAGAGATGTGCGCTGCGAGGCAAATAGGCCAACAATTTGATTTGACCTTGGCATTTTTCACATTTGGTCTCATTCTGATTAATAGTTTTGACATCAATTTAATATAATTGCAGTGCATATTAAACCAATAAATGATGTGAAATAGAAAAGATGTCATGTCGATAATAACTACAAAGCACTGTATAATTACAAAGTTTGTAAATGGATGTGCAACAAAATATAACATAACATATACTTTTTTCACTCAAGTACAAAAAAATGTGCAATATTAGTTTGAAATGAATAATTAGATGGTTGCATAGTTATATTCAAAGATTAAGTTTTCCAATTATTCTTTCTCATGCTGTTCATTGTAGTTCAGCGGTATAATCTTTTAGATGCAGACTACTTTACATGCTTTTTATTTGAAACAGAGTTTAGATTTAGCAAGGAAAGAGTTGAATGATCAGCATTTATTACAAAATTACTAAGTATATTTTTAAATGATGAATACAAAATAATTACAAAGAGTATTTTTCTTGGTCTAAGAATGATAACATGATAGAATACTTCAGTAATTTAATGTTATAGAATATAAATAAAAGATATCAGACTTAAATATTTGCAATGTTTATGGATACGTTACATCCATTTAAGAACATTTTATGAAGGAATGAGGTCTTGTTCACTGTTTACCCGGTGGGGGTTTGTCCACTGTGAAAAATGGATGGTGTGGGGTTTTGTCCACTGTGAAAAATGGATGATGTGGGGTTTTGTCCACTATATAAAATTTGGGTTGTGGGGTTTTGTCCCTGTGGGGTTTTGTCCTTATACCAGCTGGAACACAAAATAATGGATTTCTGGTATTTTTTGCACCAATAGTTAAACAGTGGTCTCGCAAAAGCTCGAACATACAAAGGACTGATCAAATTGCTCAAGTCATAGCATAGTTCAAGTTATTGCCAGTATGCAAGATTATCCTTTATAAAAATTTTCACTGCCTTTTAAGCAAACTTTTTTCCTTCAAAATATGAAGTACCTTTTATGGAAAAGGAATAGTTTTATTAAATATCAAAATGGTCTTTTTTTTAATAAATCAGGCGATTAAATTTTAACAAATCTTCAGCTTTGAAAAGAGAAAAATCTCCAAAGTCTGTGAGATTAAAATTGAACGGCATCAATGTTACTTGTGTCTGTTTTCTGTACTATGGTCACCGAAATGGCATAAGTTTAGATTTGGCAATTTAAAAGAGAGGTACTATAACAAGCATATACTTCCTTTCTTACAATGGTTTCATGGCTACCATTGCTTAATGACAAATTTAGACGTTTTATCATTCAGAAGATAGGCAAGGTTGCCAGCAATGACTTCCTTTCTCGCAATGACTCATTAAGAGCTATTTTCCTTGTCACCTCAAATCATTAAAGGTGCTCTTTCACAGTTTTTCATAGAAAAAAATACAAAACATGTTCTTAGATTTGGAAATGTGTGTAAGTTTAGACAATTAAGAATGGCCCAAAGGCACGGGCACTAAAAACAGCATTTTTCAATTTTGTAACTTATTAAGCAGTAAGAACAGTAAGGGATCCACTCTTTAAATTTCCAGTCTATAAATTTCAAAATCATTGTTTTCCATAAATAATCTTTCATTTTTGCTTGTATTGCTTTGAATTTTCCAGCTGTCAAATACTTTTACCTTAATTTTTGATTTAATAAACTAACATGAGGAATGCACATGCATAAATAGTTGGCTCAAAATTGAAGAATTAGTTTTTTAGCGTTATAAGTTGATTTATTTTTCAGAATGAATTTCGCTAAATTCAGGAATATTGGTCTTTCTTTCCATGCATTACGTGATTGAATCTTATTATTTAAAAGTCTTCAACATGATGAGATTGTTACTTCTGCTTGATATTACGAAAACTTTAAAAAATCACATATTCCCAATCTGTGAAAGAGCAGCTTTAAACTGTAAGGGTATTTCCGTCAATAACATCTTATAATTGAATAAGTGTGACGTACACAAATGTGTGAAAACAAGTTGCCCGACTTGTTGAAACCCTACGAAAAAAGGCCCAAAGATATTTTTTACAATGAGTGATAATAACAAATACACACTCTAAGTCAATTTCAATGGAAAACAATAGATGTCAAAAAGATGCGAAACCCTTTGCTAGAGGGAATGCAGAAAAATTTAACCACCCAACCAAGACTGCTACTAGAGAGTGAGCAATCATGAGTTCGTGTTAGTGCAGTAATTACCAACAAGAAAATAGACAAAGATGCATCGGGACAGGAAGGCGAGCTCGATTCTTCCCCTTTCCTAGCTCTCAGCTGATATGTCACTTAGGTTTAAGATATTCATCAATAAGTGGGAGTCAAATCATTAAAGCAAGAATAAGAAGAAATAAAAGTTACAAAAGGAAACAAAATTTAAAGCCCATTCCCTATCAACTCAACTGCTCCATTGCTCTCAAATCAGTCTTTCCATCTGGTTGGTGGCACGTTCCTAGTGGCGTTTTTTGTTACCCAGATAAGAAAAATGTCTTTTATTTGTCCTTAGTTTGATGTCTTTTTATTAAGAAAGGATAAAATATATTATTTATATATTGGCATTTTGAATCAAATGCTCTATTTCACTTCACACAAGTCTTGAGTTAGTCATTTTTCCTTTATTAGTGGAAGGCTTATAGGAGTGCATACTATAACAAGATCAAAGCTGTATAAAATCTATAGCTCATATAAAATGTTGTGGAGAAATGGAGTTCATAATAATGTGGTTTCTTGGCAGTATAACTTTTGAAAATTATCATAAAGTACAACACTTGGGTTCATTTTCCTGAAACTTATAGAGCAAATGGAATATGTGCAGCTTAAATCTCAAACAGACTACTGACTTATTTTCAAATATCTGGGATAGCTGGTTGAATTCTGACCCTTTGTCAGTCTGAAGAATTGTTGGCAGGCCAATGATTCCAAATATTCCAGTTAAAGCTTTGTTTACTTCCTCTGTTGTTTTCTGTTTCAAGGCGTGGAGCAAATGAAACTTAGAAAAGTGGTCCATTACATGGAGAATATATCTGTAATCTCCTGAAGGCCTGGATTTCATATCTATAAGATCAGCCTACAAAGAAAATGTAATTATTCCACATTCTTTAATGCTTTTCAGTGGTTTATCGAGAAATAATGGTAGATTATCACTTGATAATCTCACCGCAAAAATAGTGAAACTATCTAAAACCTATATCCTGCTTTTGTGCATTTTGTCCTATCTGACGTCATCTTTACAGGGCGAAATTAGTGACGTCACAATGAACCTTGCATAGCAATCACGCACAAAATGACGCCCTTTACGAAAATATGTCCTAGAAATTTCACATTTTGTCTCATTTTTGCTATAAAGAAATAGAATAATTGTTTGTTTTTCGAGTGAGATATATTAATATTTCATTTCTTGAACAACAAAAGCTATATGTTCACTCAGCTCCGCCACTCATGAAAATATAGTTTTTGTTGTTCACTCAATGAAATATAAATCAATCTTACACTGAAACAAACGATTATCCTTTATATATATCCAGCAGAGGAACAAAAATCACTCCTGGTTTCAATCAGAGTTGTTTTGATTTTAGTAAGATTAGTAACAATTTATGAAAGCATATTCCTTTTTCATCCCAATCCTTTTTGCAAAGGAAATGTATATAGTGATGGTCTCTGTTGATGCTTCCTTCATTTACTTTGTCCGAAAACAGCCGAGCTAAAAATGTGCATTTTGAAATTGAGTTTTTGTGTTATTTTTTCATGATTCTCCATGGCAATCTATTTGAAATTATTTCTCCATAACCCCTAGGAATCCTTGATAAATGGTATTTGTTACTTGACAGTGCATACAAAGAGACTGCATTGTAATTTTGACTGTTGGGAGTGTAACCCATGCTGCCAAGTGCCTGTGTTGCTACTTGTTAGCTTTTGAGTCAATCATTTAACCAATTATTGCAATTTACCTGAACTCTTGAAAAGACTTCATCAGCCACAATAGGTTTAGGTGTTGCCTGATTAGTCTGAGATGCCCTACACTGACAGCTGAGACACCCTTCAAGAAACTTCTATACTGCGCTACGTGAGTGTCCTATACATGTTGACACAACCAGAAACACATAGATAACAAGGTGCATATGGGAAAGAAAAAAGCTCCTGAAATAATATATCAATCCAAAATTTCCTTTATTCATATAAAATGTAATGAGCAGTGCACACACTTCGTGTTCAGTTGAGCTAAAAAAAAGGGGGGACGCCAGGGCTCTCAGTAGAACCATGTCTACAGCGTTGACCCTAGAAACATTCCCAGTATATCAGTTGTATTTAGGATGTTTTGCCTTACCAATCAACGTTAATATATACATAACAAGAGTGCCATCGTCACAAAATACGCCACCACTTTGCTGCTGTTCCACGAAAATAATTGTAGACACTACTTATTTTGACAGAACCAAATTGAAAATGACAAAGTTTCATTTAAATCAAAACAAAAAGTTAGGAGGAGTTGCCTTCACAAGGCTGCAATTTCAATAAGCCCCAGGCACTAAGTTTTAAGGGGGCATAAGTCAGGGAAACAAATGAGCCATAAAATCCTTGATCCATGTACATCTACAAATTATGGTGATGACATTGACCAAGTTTCATTTAAATAGAGAAAACAAGGTGCAAAATTGTCACAAGATACGCCCGTCACACTGCTTAGTATAAACTGGGGGTTTGAATAGAACTTAGGTTATTTTGAATGAATGTTTTTTGCACCCATGAAGTTTTATGATCCTAGCTGTTATACTTTTAGAGATATACTCCGGACAAGATTCAAGTCTGAAAAACAACAAAGGGCAATAACTCAAAAAATAGGCCCGGTAGAGTTATGGTGCTTGTGCACTGCACTCCCCCTTCATGAGATCTATACACCCATGAAGTTTCATGATCCTAGCTATTATACTTAAAGAGATATACTCCGGACAAGATTCAAGTCTGAAAAACAACAAAGGCCAATAACTCAAAAAATAGGCCAGGTAGAGTTATGGTTCTTGTGCACTGCACTCCCCCTTGGTGAGATCTATACACCCATGAAGTTTCATGATCCTAGCTATTATACTTTTACAGATATACTCCGGACAAGATTCAAGTCTGAAAAACAACAAAGGGCAATAACTCAAAAAATAGGCCAGGTAGAGTTATGGTTCTTGTGCACTGTACTCCCCCTTGGTGAGATCTATACACCCATGAAGTTTTAATGATCCTAGCTATTATACTTTAAGAGATATACTCCGGACAAGAATCAAGTCTGAAAAACAACAAAGGGCAATAACTCAAAAAATAGGCTAGGTAGAGTTTTGGTTCTTGTGCACTGCACTCCCCCTTGGTGAGATCTATACACCCAGAAGTTTCATGATCCTAGCTATTATACTTTAAGTGATATACTCCGGACAAGATTCAAGTCTGAAAAACGACAGAGGGCAATAACTCAAAGAATAGTCTAGGTAGAGTTTTAGTTCTTGTGCACTGCACTCCCCCTTGGTGAGATCTATACACCCATGAAGATTTATGATCCTAGCTATTATACTTTCAGAGATATACTCCGGACAAGATTCAAGTCTGAAAAACAACAAAGGGCAATAACTCAAAAAATAGGCCAAGTAGAGTTATGGTTCTTGTGCACTGCACTCCCCCTTGGTGAGAACTATACACCCATGAAGTTTCATGATCCTAGCTATTATACTTTTAGAGATATACTCCGGACAAGATTCAAGTCTGAAAAACAACAAAGGGCAATAACTCAAAAAATAGGCTAGGTAGAGTTGTGGTTCTTGTGCACTGCACTCCCCTTTGGTGAGATCTATACACCCATGAAGGTTCATGATCCTAGCTTTTATACTTTTAGAGATATACTCCGGACAAGATTCTAGTATGAAAAACAACAAAGGGCAATAACTCAAAAAATAGGCCAGGTAGAGTTATGGTTCTTGTGCACTGCACTCCATAATGATGAGAGGAACACAATTGCCAAGTTTGAAGTCTATCGGACTTCAAGTGCCAGAGTTATGCTCCGGACAAAGAAGTGGACGCCGCCGGACGCCCGGACGCCGGACGCCACGGGTGATCCCATAATACGTCCCGTCTTCGACGGGCGTATAAAAAGTAAGGAGGAGTTGTGTTCAAAAGGCTGCAATTTCAATAAGCCCTAGATACTAAGTTTTAAGGGGGCATAATTAAGGGTAAAATTAATGAACCATAAAATCCTTACTTCATGCTCATCTACCAATTTCTGTTATAACATCCACGAAGTTTCATTTAGATCCAGCCAGAAACTTAGGAAGAGTTGCATTCACAAGGCTGCAATTTCAATAAGCCCTAGATACTAAGTTTTAAGGGGGCTTAACTGAGGCAATAAGCCCCAGAGACTAAGTTATCAAGGGGCATAACTCAGGCAAAAATCAACGAACCATAAATGTCTTCCTTCATGCACATCTACCAATTTCGGTTATAACATCCACAAAGTTTCATTTAGATCCAGCCAGAAGGAGTTGCGTTGACAAGAAAAGTGGACCCAGAGACTAAGTTTTTAAGGGGCATAACTCAGGCAAAAATCAACGAACCATAAAATCCTTCCTTCATGCACATCTACCAATTGAGGTGATAACATTGACCAAGTTTCAAGAAGATCCAGCCAGAAACTTAGGAGTAGTTGCGTTGACAAGAAAAGTGGACCCAGAGACTAAGTTATCAAGGGGCATAACTCAGGCAAAAATCAACGAACCGTAAAATCCTTCCTTCATGCACATCTACCAATTGAGGTGATTACATTGAACAAGTTTCAAGAAGATCCAGCCAGAAACTTAGGAGGAGTTGCGTTGACAAGAAAAGAGGACCCAGAGACTAAGTTATCAAGGGGCATAACTCAGGCAAAAATCAACGAACCGTAAAATCCTTCCTTCATGCACATCTACCAATTGAGGTGATTACATTGAACAAGTTTCAAGAAGATCCAGCCAGAACTTCAGGAGGAGTTGCGTTGACAAGAAAAGTGGACCCAGAGACTAAGTTATCAAGGGGCATAACTCAGGCAAAAATCAACGAACCGTAAAATCCTTCCTTCATGCACATCTACCAATTGAGGTGATAACATTGACCTAGTTTCAAGAAGATCCAGCCAGAAGTTTAGGAGGAGTTGCGTTGACAAGGAAAGTGGACGTACTGACGGACGGATGGACGGACGGACGGACAGACGGAGAAGATGACGCCAATATACGTCCGCCTCCGGCGGCGTATAAAAATACGGAAAAATAGAGAGCTGGTCAATAGTCAATATCTGTGTTAATAAAGCATATATATATATGAAATCAGATATAAAATGAGAACGAATTACCTGTACCTCCCTTTAACCCTTTCCTGTTTCACATAATTTTGGACCTGTCCAAATTCAAAGGTTTTGCAGACGAAAATTTAAAGACAATTTAATTTGAAAAATAACCATTCAGTAGGGTAGAAAATAGTGTGGAAAAAGAAGAAATTGCTTGTCAGAAGAAAATTCTTCCTTTTTCACAATGTTTTCTCAATCATAAAACCACAGGCACGTAAAAAGCAGGCATTAAACAGCAAAGGGTTAAAGTAACTCCTGGATTCAGGCAATTGAAAAAGTAAATAAAAAGATAAAAAGATATTGGAAATTTGATCTTTAAAGTCATTTATATTAACATCTTTTTCATGTTTGATTCTATTTTTTTTGTTACATGTATTTTAGTTCAGTATAGCTACTATTGAAGTGGTGGGGCATTTCCAGCCTCATTGAACCGAAATATTTTCACTAATGGCCCTGTCACTCCTCAACGTTTTAGCCAGCGTGTTCCCAACGCCTTTGAAAAAACGACTAAGTCCACAAAACGTCTGCATACGCTGACCTACATTTTCTTTTTGTCAATTCACGACGCGCTTGTAGCGTGTTCACAGTGAGTTTGAACGTGTGAGTAACGCGTGAGGAACGTGTCCAGAACGTGTTGATAGCGTATATCAGTGTATACCAACGTTCTTGAGTGTGCGTCCAACGTTCTCGTAACGTCCTCAGAATGTGCTTAGCGTGTTTGTAACGCGCTTCTAGCGTGTTATAACGTGTTCGCAGCGTGTTTTGGATGTAAATATAAATTCTGCAAGAAATACCACTTTAAATTCATCTTTTTAATATATAAACAGGCTACCGACCACTACACATATTCAAATTCATAGTATGTTGGTTCATGTAAAAGAAAAATAGGAAAAGACGAAAAGAAAAATACACTGGCACCTGTTACATATGAAAACATGCATATAACAAACTTCTAAGATTTCAGGCTGATTAAAGCTTCTAGTACTTTTCACTCGAAAAATATTGCGAAAGGGTAAGGAACTACTTGTCATAATGCACTCCTTTCTTCCTCCATATGCTCTACCATGTATTGTTATTCTAACCAAAGACCAGACGCACTTGTAAAGCTATAAACGTAATGTTTAATACACATTTAGGCTACATTCTCCACCTCGACAATCTAAGGAATTAAGAAAATCCGTAAAGGATTTATATGGAAGAAAGGACAAACAGCTTATAACATAGCATAACATAACATGAGTTTTATTTATATGACTTGAACGAAATCGTTCATCGTCAAATATAGAGAATGCTTCTTAAAATCGAGTTTTCAAGTCATTCTTAGACTGGTCATAAGGAAACATGCAGATATGAACATGTCAAAAGGGTAATACACACGTACATGCACAAATCTATTTATTTACGAGAAGCTGATGGTAGAAATTCAAGACAAACATGCAGCGGAACTTTTATATTTTCACTGAAAAATGAAACGCTGTCATACGCCAGAAACACGCTGTGAACTTGCTGGCAACGCGCTAGATACACGTTCAGTATGCTGAAGACACGCTATGCACACGTTCCCAGTACGCTGGAGAGACGCTCGAAGCACGTTAAACTTTTGGCGAACGTGTTTCTAGCGTGTCCGTAGCGTAAGTGAACGAGCTCCTAGCGTGTCTCTAGCATGCTGAGCGTGTTCGGAACGTGTGCGGAACGTGTGCGGAGCGCGTTCCAACACGTTCGGCACACGCTGAGAAATTTTAAGCATGCACAAAATTTTATGAGATACTCAGCGTATCGCAACGTGTGCCAACGTGTTACAGCGTGCCGAAAGCGTGTGCGGAACGTGTCCATAGCGTACCCGACGTGTTCGCAGCGTGTTATAAAAAATCCAACACGTTCCGCACACGCTGGCTAAAACGTTAAGGTGTGACAGCCCTATAATATCTCGTTTATTTTTTAAGATAGACAAATGAAATGATCAATATTACGTTTTCCCAATATTGTGTTTTCCTATCAGAAAAACATAAAATGCTCCTAGACACTTTTGTACCAAAGGGCTTGGTCTGGCATATTTTCATTGAATAACACAATTTTATCTCAAATTTACTCAAATAATAAAAGTGAAATGTGATATAAGTCTTAAAACCATATTTCCTAATGAGTTCATTACTAACAAAGAAAACTTAAACAAGGGAGTATTAATCTAAAATAAGATACAACTACTCTAAAATATACTTTCATTGCATTTTTATACATCTAACATTATAATACACACAGGCCAAGTTGGCAGGATGAGTTATTCACAGGCCAACTTGATTGTGAACCTTCCGCAAAAATCATCATAGTTTAAAGGCTATATTTCAACAGATTTGTTCTTATAAAATTGGTTGAAATGTAAATTTTATCTTATTTATGTTCAAAATTGTTCTTCTGCCAGGAATACCTTGAATGGGAGTTAGGCAGCATATATAAATATATTATTAACCCTTTGACAACTACTTGAACATCTATATTTATATGGTGAAAGGCAGAATTGCTATTATTGCAAAGATATCGAGAAATAGATGCTTGTAGCTTTTATGTAAATGCTTGATTAAACTCAGGGCTTTTCTTCTAGAAATTGGGAAGAGGCCTTAGCCTGTTCATTTTGGGAAATCTTATCATGAAAGTACGCCCTTTGGATTTGAGTAATGTATCTAGGGGTCGTTGTATGTTTTTATGATAGAAAAACATATTTTTACCTTATGTTAAAGTTTCGTTTGTGTATCTTAATTAAGAGATGTTGAAAATAGAAGGTATTGAAAGTCACAAGCATTCTGAAGGAATTCTGACCTTTTCCAAATTAAACTTATTTACAAGCTAATCAGAAGTGAAAACATATAACTAATATGTAAAATTACATGGCAGAAGACTTTTCATATATCACTTAAAATAGAAAGCCATGAATGGCTTGGGTCGCTCCATAGGCTTGAATTTCTTGTAATAGCAAACCAAAGTTTTGATTAGATTTTTAGATGTTTTGGGTTCTACTTATGTTGAAAATGATTTTCAAAATTTTAACTATAATTATAACATATAGAGAATTGACCTTCGTCCATAAAAGACATGTTTTTCATCCGATCACTATAATTTTTGGTAGACTGATCAAGGGTCAACCAAGGATCGTTCATGTAAAATTTAATTGGTATCCATCAATTAGAATCTGAGAAACCTCACTTTTTACCATATTTCTACAAAACGTTAATTAAACCTAAATAAGTTACCTCTGAAAGCCCACTTTCCTGAGATTCATCAGCAAATCCAAAATATTTGAGTCTCTCGCTGATATAGAACTGTTGTCTTTGTGGTGTGATGTAGATCGGCTCCATTCTTATTACACCATGGACTACTGAATATGGCTGAAATATGGAAATGAAGAATATAGAGTATTTTGAATGAGTGGTCATGGAATACCAAATTTATTAAACAAGTCATTTATAAACAGATAAAAATGAGGCTGAGCCGAGTTTTTATCTGTTTATAGGTGCAAAGTTAAATAAATTCCGTATTTTATGAGCACAAATTTTATATTCTATTTATAATGTGACCCGATTTTTGCCAAAATTCGTCAAAATTCTTGAAATTCAACGATTCAATTTTCCGCGAAACTTAGGACGCTGTTAAAAACTGACATCACAATATATACATTATGACGTCATTTTTGCTGATACAAAATAGCGTTGCTATTCACTGTGAGCTCATTTGCATAGTTATTCCACTAGTGTAATAACACCCGTTACCCGTTCACTCCCACAACGTTGGTCATATTATAATAAATAATAAAACATGGAACTTCTCATTGTGGTGTAACATACATATTACACCATGCACAACAAACTAGCTGTCACAAAGTGGAACCCCCCCCCCCCCCCCCCCCACACACACACATGCTTGTCAATAACAAGAGGGCCAGAATGGCCCTAAACCGCTCATCTGAATTTAATTGGTCCAGTGGATCTCATCCATTAACTTTCTGGCAAAGCTTCCTTAACATTTGCTTAATTGTTGAAGAGGAGTTGTGATTACAAGAATTCAAAGTGAAAACAGACCCTGCCCACCTGCTTAATTTTTAAAGAGTGTCATCAAAAGAACATTCTGGTAAAGGTTTATTGATATCAGCCCAGTGATTCATGAGGAGATGTCGTTCAAAGATTTTGGGCTCAAAATAAGCCATGCCCTGCCATGCCCATATATTTTGGGCCAATAAAAATTTTGCAAACAATTTTTGAAAAGGTTCACCCAAGGAACATTCTGGTAAAGTTTCATTGAAATCGGCCAAGTGGTTCAGGAGGAGATGTCATTCAAATACTTCAAAGTGAAAGATTGTTGAGGAAGGACAACGCACGACGGACTCAGGGTGATCCTTAAAGCTCCCCTTGAGCATGTTGTTCTCAGGTGAGCTAATGCAAAGCCATTTTCCATCAAAGGGCCATATCTGCTAAAAGTCAATGGATTATAGCTATCACTTGCACATCTCTTTCTAATACTGATCACATCTTTAAAGTTTCATTGAAATCAGCCCATTAGTTGCTGAGAAATCAAGCAGACACAAAAAGCTACAGATGGATGGACAAACAACCTCACAAGCTATATCCTATATACCCCCCAAACATATTGGAAGGTATAATAAGGCTAATAACAGATTTGGAGAACAAGGATGAAAACAGAAACTAGTATTGTCACAAAGACTAAAACTCTCCAAAAGCTCTTGTCCATAATATAGTGCCATCAGTACAGGATGTGTTTGTTTGTTTGAATGTTATTCAGCTTCCAACAATCGTTCAGTTCTATCGTGTCAGATGGAGCACCTAACAATGGATTCCTGGTATTTCTCACACTAGTACTACCATTACATCCTTTCCTAGCCTCCAGCTGCTATCGGATATAGGTCTTTGAATATCAACCTATTGGTATGAGACAAATAGTAGGAAAGAATGAGTGATGCCTGTGGGTATCAAAACTGTGACCACTACATGGACAATACGACGCACTATCAACTGTGCTATGATGGTGGCTCAGTGCAGGATGTGTTTGCTTAATACCTGACCAAGTTTTAAAGACATTTCATGCCATTAATTTTCTTCAAATTTCACTGGCTCTTTGTAGGATATCAAATACCATCTAGTATAAATGCTTGGGAGATTTCTGTAAGTTTACAGGTGTGCAATCTGATCTTAGCCTACTCTGTCTGCTTTCTAATTAATCATTGAGGGGAAAACTTGAGCCATACTAATTGAAATGTCCCAAAAAATTGGCAATTTATTTAAAACAAAATTTATTACTCATCAGGATAGGGGTTAAAGTTTGTAAAGTTAACTAGAAACTTACCCTGGCAACTAGTCTCTGGTTTAAAACCATCTCTTTAAAAGCTTCTGTGGCTTCCTGTGTCCATCTGTCATCTGGACACTTAACCTTTGTCATGCTGTATAAATTTTGGCTAAAAATTTTCATCAAAATCAAAGGGCAAAGAGCACTGAAAGTACTAACTGTAGGTCAATTTTTATTTGAAAAACTGAATCTATTGACAAGTGAAAGTGAGAAACATGTGGTGTAGACTAACATCGAATGTGCGCTCGTTAGAACGAGATACATATTAAGATTTTTAAGATAAAGCGTTCAGTAGAGCGAGATTTTTAAGCCGCTTAATAAGAATCTTAAGATATCTCAATGAGGAAACAAAGATGGTTTTGTATTGGCGAGTAGTCATGACAACATCAAATGTTTTCACTCAAATTATCGAAAATCGTTCATTATGACGTCTTAAAAATCTTAAGCAGGATTTTTCATCTTGCTCTGACGAACACACCTCAGACTGCACATATGTGCAGGCTGATGTTGGTCTATATATACCTCCTGCCAAAGCAGGAATATTCCTGGTTCAGCATGACAAGGGTTAATTGGTGATGGTCAGATTTTGATCAACTTGCACTCAAAAGCCTAAAAAAATATGTTGTTAATGATTATGTCTACATGAGAAAGATTCAGTAGTTTGGCTTTTTTGGAACAGAAAGTCAAACGATTGTCATCCCCTTGGAATCAAAGGTATTGCTGTGACAAACTTGAACCTTGGTCTTATCTCTGTCATTATAAAATATATTAAATTCAAACATGGAATGTGTGTTCACAATCACAAATGCTTATCCACACTATCAATTCGAATGACTCAAGAAACATTTCCATAAGAGTTATACCTCTTTTTGACTTAGGACTTTTTGAATAATCTAGCAGCTGTTGCCAACTGCTGGCACCTGTTATGCAGTGCTCTCGTTTTATATTCTGTTTGCACTCGTTCATTCATAATTCATTTGGCTTTGAAAATCATCATATATTAATTTATTGTAAGAATACCTACACAAATTCAATTTATAATGACCCTTGAGTATATATTCTCTGTTAAGGGAAAATGTAAAAAAAATTAATGTTTTTTCTTTTAAAGTTCTTTAACCTACCAATTATGCATTTCACCAATTCTGCAAATTTTCATTTTATAGTTCCACAAAATTTGTCATGTATAACCTCTTTAAACTTTGAACTTGTATAAAATGCAGTCTAGTTCAAGTTTAAGCGAGTCTGTGCATGGCATTTTCAAGAATTCTTTAAGTGCACCAAGTGAAAGCTTAGACCAGCCCTGATTTCAGGATGACAAAATGCTGCAAACAGTAGGTTATTTACACCCGACTTTGCAGGCAAGTGCACGTTCAAAGCAGGGTATAACAAGCAAATTCGTTGAATTGATATCCCCCACCGAACATATTTTCATTGTCAATGGAGTTAATATCAAACTTAGGTACAGGTTATCTTTTATCTACATCAACCTATAGTTTTCAAGAAAGAGCGCGGAAATGAATATCACTCTGTATGTATATGGCTTAAACAGTCAGGGGCAGTAACTCTAAATTTGATGGTCGAACCGGGTAACCCCGATGATATGCGCATTTCCTCTTTGTAGTGAATCTGTGTGCCAAGTTTCATTGAAATTCAGTCTATAGTTTTCAAGAAATAGCGCGGAAACAAATATCACTCTGTATGTATATGGCTTAAACAGTCAGGGGAAGTAACTCTTAATTCGACGATCGAACCAGGTAACCCTGACGATATGCACATGTCCTCATTTTAGTGAAGCTGTGTGCCAAGTTTCATTGAAATCTGGTCTATAGTTTTCAAGAAATAGAGCGGAAACGAATGTCAGACGGATGGACAGACGGACGGACAGACGGACATGGCAAAAACAATATCCCCCAAATGATTTCATCGGCGGGAGATAATTAACAAACTGTTTGTACCGTTTTATTATCCTGAACGCAGAGCTGCCCGGGAATTTGTACACTATGATTAGACTTCGTTGTAAAACTTGCAGATAACCAGTACCTTGAAGATCCTTCAGACTTACAGAGAATTTTCTGTACGTAAAAGACCCATATAGTTTTGCAATGTTTCGAAAATCATGAACTTTGACAATGTAAACCATGGTTTCCTAATGTTTTTATTAGGAAACCTCGGTTAAAATTTTTGAAAGGTCACAAGTCCCTAAATGTTGCTGAACTATTACGGGTCCACTACCTTAATACCATGAAAAGCCATGTGGGTTACTTGACCCCTGTCATGCTTAGCCTGGATTATTCCTGCTTTTTCAGGAGCTATAGACAAACATCAGTCTGCACATGTGTGCAGCCTGATCTTTGTCTATATCACCTGTTTTTTTCCTTTTGAACAGTAAGGTTTCAGAAATCATATTTTCAAAACCAAATGCTGACTCACAAGTAGGAAATACAGAGTTTTCAGCACTTTGATTTATATATAATTTTGACAATGTTTTTTATTCAGCATGACAAGGGTTAATGTTTGTGATTCATGCTCTACAAAATTGTTTCAAAAGTTACATCCACTAAAATTCTTCATACCTCGAAGGGGATGTTCAACATATGTTGAGGCAATTCTTTTAGCTGTTCTGCTGGTAACGATAATACATTACCATAGCCCTTTCCTGTTTTACAAAATTTTAGACCTGTCCAAATTCAAAGGTTTTGCAGACGAAAATTTAGAGTGGATTTAATTTGAAAAATAACCATTCAATAGGGTAGAAAATAGTGTCAGAAGCAATTTCTTTTTCTTTCACAATGTTTTCTCAATCATAAAATCACAGGCACGTAAAAAGCAGGGATTAAACAGCAAAGGGTTAATGGGTTAGATTATCGAACCTATATATTTTAAAGCAATAATTTATTGTCCCTAGAAATTAAATTTGACTTGTTGAATTTTTATTTGATAAAGAAAAAAACGAAGAAAGGCGACTTTTGATTTATATGGTGAAATTTAATATGGTTTTTTTTTTTCTTCTTGATAAAGTGTCGATGTCCTTCAATGAAAATTATTTCACATGTCTTTTGAAAACAACTTTGTTTTGATTGTTTGTGTGAATTTCTTTCATGATGACTATTCATTCTCTTTATTTCAATAAAAGCCCTGGCATAATCGCTTGTAACAAAACGAATGCTCTCATTAGCAATTAACCATACGACAAAATTGAAAGGCTGCCATTTAATTCTATACAGATATAAACTTAAAGTGTGGAAATAAAAGACAAAAACAGTTAGGTGTAATTTCAAAAATGTAGAAATAATTCCACACAGTTGGTGTTTCATGTCTTAATGATCCAAATTAATATATGTTCTTATATTGAAATTGGCTTTTCAGTACATGTAAAAATGTACTCACAATTTCCGTAAAGACTTTTCTATTTTTTTTTTTTTTTAATCGCCAATAATTATGCAAGTCATATTACATGCATGCATTTCAAGTGTTAACCATAAATATTCAAGTTGAATAGTTAAATAAAGATTCTTTTCTGATTTGTTCAGATTTTAGTTTAACACTAACCTCATATGAATCCATAATATTATCCACTTCTAGTATTATCAAAACACAGTGATATCCCTTAAATAAAATTTTGTTTTATCTATCTCCTTGTTAAAATTGGATTTAAAAATAATCAATTACAATTACGTAATGTCATATGCCACGTGCGCCGCTTCACTGTCAACAGTGCGGTGTTTATTTAACACACGTGTTGTAACTTATGTCTGCTACTGTCGTGGTTTACCGCTCTTTGATCCCAATGGGGTCTTGGCCCATCGAAAACCCTTTCTACAAAGTAACACGTGAGAGCATATATACAAACAAAGATATGATTGTATTTTTTCTAAAATTATTATTTATTTTCGGTCACTAAAGCCATATTTCATTAGTGTCTAATCATTAAAATAAGCAGGGCATGTCATTTGCATTCATTGCCAAATATATGCTCTTAGCTCAACCCTGTCCTATTCACACTTTCATTAAACAAATGAAATTTTGAACAGTGCTGAAAGGGGCTCTTGCCGAATAAAACTGCTTGATTCTAAATGAATGTTTCATACATGACCCCTAAACCGAAAAGAATGTGAAACAAACTTTAACCTAGTCTGACATATATATGCAATTAACAGACTGCGCTGACATTTTCTTTGTTCCATACGCGGTGTGTACATTTATTGTGCATAAACAAATCACTGCTGTGAAAATTAACTTTGCACACAAAGAAATGAAAAATGTATGGTTAAATTATCGCAAACGCTAACATATCCATAAACATGCTTCATTAACTGAAAGATCTTTACGACGGTTTGAGTTCTCTTTTTGCCACGAAGTTTCAATATCGATATACCACCATTTCTTCAGCGTATTTGTAAATTGCAATTAGATTTAGCGCCAAGTGATAATTTTTTTTTTTCAAATTCTGTCTCAAGCATTATATTTAACTTTTTGTTTGCTAATAAGGAAAAGAAACACCATAGCTATTTTTATTTCGTGATTGGACAACTTTTAAAAATATAAAAATGGGTTAGTTTGAACCCCCATTACGACGTTAGTAGCAACTCGAACAATGATTTATATAGATGAACAATAATTTACTATTGAGCCGGCTACATATTGTATGATTTAAGATTATTTGATTACAATTAGATTTTTATCAAAAAATACTTAACTAAATAAATAAAAGATCTAATAAAAGAAATGTACAAACAATGAACTTTCTGTAAAATAACATCAATGAAAATGAAAATTACAAAAATAAAACGCTTTTAAATAATTATTAGCGGCATTATCGTCTGAAAACGGACTTTCACCCGTAATCTTTCAATTCTTTCTGTAAAGAATTGCTACCCGAACAAGGGAGGTCACTCTAGCGGATTATAGGGAAAAAGGGAGGCAAACCACTTTTTTGGAAAGGCCCATTGATATTTTTACCTCTTCATATTCTCTATGAGCCCTCAGACCTTCTTCATATCTGTTTTCTACTGACTGTACTTTAGCTCTGTAATATTCTAACACTACATCTTGGAATGGAGCCACACAATACTGACCTACTCAAGGTCTCCCTGACAAGGGCTGCAAAATAAAGAACTGATCTTGTGCGTGACATTTCCAACAATTTGACACCTGTGCATCATGCAAACATTTAGCAGCCAAGACTGTTACATTGTGTAAATAGAGGATTGCTTTACTATCAAAAGGTTTTCTAAGACCTTATTTATGTACAAGGCTGGCCAGAGCCTTTGCTTTGCACACATTAGAAATGTAACACCGAGGCTCAATCATGTGACCTACGTCATGGGAGTGAAAAAATCTGTTGATTATTTTTTATATTACACAGGTGTTATTACATTAGTGTATTAATTATGCAAATGAGCCTAGAGCATATAGCAACAATATTTGAGCCTGTGCATGAGATTTCCAACAATTTTATAAATGTACATAGCAAAGACTTTGACCGGCCTATGCATCCGCACAGTCTGACCAGAGTCTTCACTATTCTTTGAGTAGATATACAAGGACTCGAAGTACTTGTACACCATCAGGTTACACTACATTTACAGTAGTTGGCTGTCTCTGCTGCTCAATGTTTGCACCTCATGCATATTTCAAAATTAATTGAAATGTCACACAAGGCTCATAATCTAATTGTAAAAAAGACGTCATAAGGGACGTGATGGCGAAATTTTATAAATGGCATCATATGTTCGGTGGACAATTTTAATCAATTTATTTTAGGAGTTTCATGGAGTTATTGCGGAAATTCTTGTCATATTTTAAATATAATATCTAATGTGTGAATGAAATACCCAATTTATTCAACTTTTCATCCTCTTAAACAGACAACAAGAGGCCCAAGAGGGCCAGTATAGCTGGCACTTAATAAACAAAAGGACCATGATGGTCCTAGATTGCTCACCTGAGTCTCTTTGACCCCTGGGACATCACATTAATTAAATAGGCAGATGTCAAAAAGGAGATAATTTCCACATTAAAGATCAATACTAGGGATGGGAACGAATAGCAAAATTCATATTCGAATATTTGTTTAGAATATTCGAATATATTCGAATATTCGTTTTATCAAACGCAAAATCGAATGTCCGAATATCGGTTATGTCCAGATTTTACTCTTTTTATGTTTTTAGGATTTATGCTCTTCAATTGAAGGGAAATGCACTTTATATTTATTATCTTCTTTTCCTTGTATTTGTAGGAGTTTTTGAACAAGAAACTGAGTCTAAGTACCTTTGAAGGAATTTTAAGTTAAAAGAATATTCACCAGATTCCATGCCCGTCATGCAATTTACAAGATGAGTTGTCTACCGTTAAAATTTCCAACTCGGAGAGATGCCGGAAAGGCTGTATTTGGATGAATAATTGATGTAGATTTTATGTTAAGTAAATTGTTAATAAAATGTTATTGTTTTTACTTCTGTTTTTTACTGTTCCAGGGACGTAAGCAAAACGACCAAATTACGTTGTCAGGCGGCCAAAATGACGTAAATCCTGTTCATTGGAACTGTATTTACAACATTTTATAGCCGTGCACTGACAATCACAGAAATCTCAGACTCGACCTTTAAGACTGCTATTTACATTTTCACAGAAAGGCTATCGGCGAATTATCGGCAAATTATCGTCATAAGTTGCCTAATAAAAGCTGTTTTAACCCCTCATATCGGTTAGCACAAACTGTGCTGGCTGATTTTTGTCTTTTTCTATGGATTGGAGATGGGTGATTTGAAATGCGGTTTAAACTATCGTAGAAAAAGAAATTTCTTTTTTTCCCCACAATATTTAAACCAAGTGGTTTTCGTTTCATCGGGTCATAAAATCAAGGGACTGCGGGTCTGTACAGTAAGGATTAAACTGCTGTTTAATTTTTTGGTTTTTTTTTCTGATGTCAAGTACTGTCTACTAAACAGGGGATATTCGGTTAGGAAAAGATCAAACAGGATAAAAAAAATAAGATCCCCATCGGCTATAAAGCAGATTTGAATTATTTTGATATCGTGTTTTTATTAGCTAACTTATTCTTCAGTCTTTGGAACTTTCGAAAGAGAAAGAACAACGTAAACTTTATTATTATTATTATTTTTTTATTATTATTATTTTTTCTTCAAAATTCATAACCATATATTTAGCACATATATACATGTATACATTTACAAACAGTTAACAAGTATTCAGATAAAAATGAGCATGTCATAGTTGAAGGATTTCAGTTCGAATGTTTATTAAACTTGAGTTCGCTAAGTGATCTCAAATTTATTTCATTTCACTATTTCCTACAGTTCTTATTCAGAAATATTATACTGTCCACTATGTCACTGGATAGTCTGTTAGTTTATTCAGTATAAGTCCAGCGGCACTGAATATCCTTTCGGACGGTACTGATGTTGCGGGTGCTGACAACACTTGCTTTGCGAATACAGACACTTTAGGGAATCGTTTCTCATTGTCCTTCCACCACAGAAGAGGGTCAGTGTCCACAGTCTTTTCACTCAGGTAGCTCAAAAGTTCGTCTTCTGCTGACCTGTCGCTGGCACCGTAGTCAATGAAGTCTAATTTACGTCGTTTGGTCGGAGCTTCGTCGCCGTCGTTGTCTGTTTGTCGTAGTACTAGTGGTAGGTCGTCTAGCTTGGATTCTAGCTCGGAGATGGTAAGTTTTCTCTGCTTGGTAGTAAAGAACGTTAGTTTCTTGTAGCGAATGTCTAGTAGTGAGGCGAGTGCTGGTGTAGTCTTGGCGGCGGCGTCTGATGCTGGTTGGAATCGCTGTATCAGCTGGTCTCTGATGCCTTCTTTCACCTTAGATGTGATGGAGCTGTCGGATGTCGATTGTTCAAGTCGTTTGTTGACCAGTCCACAGACGATAGGGTAAATCTCTGAAGCTGAAACGGTACTCTCTGTTGACATGTAGGTTGTAGTAGCGCTGAATGGTTTCAGTACGGCGCATAGGTCTGTCATGGTTTCCTATTCATTCTCTTTGAGGATTAGGGAGCTGTTGACTGTCTTTGAGAGGCGGTCGTCTAGTAGAATGTCTGTCAGTACTCGTCGTTGTTCAAGTAGGCGGGACATTAAGTCGTAGGTAGAGTTCCATCTGGTGGCGACATCTTGGATCAATGTGTGTTGTGGTAGGTCCATGGCTTTCTGTCGTTGTTCTAGGGCTGCAGTCAGTGTAGTGGAATGTTTGAAGTGGCCTACAAGTTTTCGGCATCTGTTTGTCAGTTTTGCTACAGTCGGAAGTTCTAGTGCTGGTTTCAAGCATAGCTGAAGCGTGTGTCCGAAGCAGCCAAGGTCCCCCCACTGGTCGCATAGGTTGCCGGCGCATTCCATGTTTCGGGCGTTGTCGTGGACGCATGTGGTGACTTTGTTATCTAGTTGGAATTCTTTTACGGTGGTCTTCAGTCTGTAGGCGATGTTTTCTCCAGTATTACGCTCTGGCATAGCTGTGGTGAGTAGAACGTTGGTTTTCATGTCCCAAGAGTCGTCGATGTGGTGCTCTGTCACTG
The DNA here is from genome assembly GCA_948146395.1 of Fragum whitleyi. NCBI lineage: Eukaryota > Metazoa > Mollusca > Bivalvia > Cardiida > Cardiidae > Fragum > Fragum whitleyi. The sequence continues at coordinate 47,330,118 of OX411544.1, forward strand.
TCAGGTAGCTCTCTGTTGAGTTGGAGGTCCAAGTGTCGGTTGTTATGGAGGCTGCATCGATTGTCTTCAGTGTGTTGATCAGTCTGTCTTTTTCTTCTTCGTGCTTTCTTTCTATGCGGGATCTGATAGTCTTGCGACAGGGCACGCTGTAGTCAGGCGCTAGTAAGTTCATCAGCTGTCTAAAGCCGTCACCTTCGATGAGGCTGAGTGGAAGGAGGTCAGAGATGATCATGGCGGTGATGGCTTGAGTGATCTGTTCGTTGCTACTTTTTGATTCCTTAGGACTGTTCACGAAGAGAGATAGGGTTGTCTGTTTCACTGGTTCATTTGTTTCGGCTGCGGGATCTTGGCCATTCAGATGATTCAGCAGGTTAGATGTTGTACCCTTGTAGACAAAGTCCTGCTTACAGAGGTTACAAGTAGCTGTGAGTTTGTCACTGGAACGGGTGAAGTACTTCCACACGCGTGAAGACATTGTTTTTTGGTTTTTTCTGATTTCTCGAAGATGTTTACTTTTGAAAGAATAATTAAGGACTGTGCGATGAAAGGGCAGTAGCTCTCCGATTGTAATTGAATATTTTTGATTGGCTATCAAGGTGACAAAAACAATCGTTTTTCAATCATTGGTCAAGAGAAGAGTATTTATTTCAAACGTCATTATCAAACAGGTTTTGTTTAACAAACTTGTTTCAATACTTCCAAGGTGTTATAATTAACAGATTAAAATTGGTCGATGTCTCGGTGCAAGACTACGTGGCATCAATTAACAATTAAGAAAACATTTGCAAACTGTCATAATTATTGATTTTCCTTAACCACCTGATATGTGTGTACAATTGAAGATTAGCGCGAGAGATTTGTCCGCTATTGGGATTTCACATCCACGATTTCTGCAACTGATCAGAACATATCATAACTGAACTAAAAAGAAAAAAAAATGTACTACGTCCAAAAAACACACGAATATTCGTATTCGAAAATCATATTCGAATATTCATGGGAAAAACGAATATTCGAATATATTCGAATATATATATAAATTGTGTAAGACGGACGACACACGACGGACTACTGACGACGGACATTGTACAATCACAATAGCTCACCTTGAGCACTTCGTGCTCAGGTGAGCTAAAAACAGATTTATGACAAGAGGACCATGATTGTCCTTTATCACTCACCTTCGTTTCTTTGTCATAATTGATAATTATCAAATTTTCCAGCAAAAGTCATGATTGCAATTTATGATTTGTTAAAGTGTAAACAAGAAAATTGTGATTAAGGCCTCTTTTCCCATGATGTGGCATGGATCCTTCTCATTTTCATTAGGGTTCATCTTTGTGACCTGAATCACATGCTGACCAAGTTTCAAGAGGATTGGATCATATTTGTGGCCTCTAGAGTGTAAACATATTTGTGGCCTCTAGAGTGTAAACAAGAAAATTGACATTATTGAAAATTGAAAATAGATAATTATCTAAGGCCAGAGCCAGTTAATTCATGAAATGACAAAATCTTAAGTCAACAAATAATCTTACACCAAAGTCCCTTTTTTTCAAAGACACAGAATAACACTTCATTTAATGAAATTTAACAAAATCTGTCAATAAATGTACAGGTTATGGTTACCAAGAAATCAGAGAAAAGACTATCCAAAGAACAATCCTGACATCAATCATTTGCATCCAAAAATTCATTTATGAAAAGATTTTTTTTTTCATATTTTGTCATTTGGCACCTTTTTTTTAGCTGACTCAACAACACCCATTTTGTTCTTCAATCATAATTTCAGGAAGAAATCTAAGAGAGCATGTCAAAAGGTTCATTTGGTTGAATTCTAACCAGCAGTTTCTGAGAAGATGATTTTTTTTATATTTCATTATAGGGGCCTGATCGGGATTTAAAAAAGGAATCTTAAATCTTTCATTCTGACGAGTAGTTTATTAGAAGTTTTTTTATATTTTACCATGAGGGGCCTTTTTTAGTGACTCGACAGCCCGTAGTTACCAAGCTATCAGTCTGATTAGCATTAAAAGAAATTTGAAAGAGCATGTCCTAAGCATCATTCCTGTGAAATTTGGTTGAATTCTGACCAGTACTTTCAGAGAAGAAGACAATCAAAGAAAAAGTTTACGCACAAAGGGTCATGACAATAGCCCCCTGGAGCTAAAATACTCTGGAAAGCCTTGTTTCTATCTGTTTATTGATAACAGGTTTAACAAATTTTGTATTTCATGACCACTCATTCAATATCCTCTATTAATACTACCTTTGGTGGAACACATTGACAGAAAGGATATTGCAACTGCTGGAATCAAACCAGGCACTCCATTAATGAATCTGACAAGCTACCAACTCCATCCACAGCCTGTTAGATTTCAGTCTTCAATTTACAGACACTAAGATTATAAGGCTACATAGAGATTATTATTCAACTAATGAGGGTCAGAGAGCGATAACTGCCTGCCATCTTGATAACTGCCCTTGGGGCAGATATCCCGAGAGGATATTTCAAAGTAAGGGCCGATATCTCTGGCCGTCATCAGTCGTAAAATAACCTCTTTATTACATTCAAGGTAAAGTGTGTGGTATTATTGGCCAATTCTTTTTTTTTTTGGCATTGACTTGTACTATTTGGTAAAGCATTCAGACTATCAAGTGAGATACCTTTATTTCTCCATAGTCCATCAAAAAGCATTTAAGAAAATACATTTATTAACAAACCGAAGAATGACAGCTGTCTAAATTGGCTCTTCCAGCACACAAGACCAATTTGAAATTGAAATAATTTGAAAAGAAATATTAAATGAAACTTTATAGGTGTATTTTACAGTAAAATGTTTTAACAGTGTTCCTACCATCAATGACCGACCATGATCCCTGTTTAATGTCTCCTGAACCTCGAGTAATTGTTCATAATTGCAATCCAATAAAATAGAGAATTCTGATTGGTTTAAATAGCATCACGTCGGGAAATCCATTGCACTTTATTTCTGTATAAATGCAATAGGTCTTTTGGGACCCCCCCCCCGACCTCAGATCTGCAAGTCCTGTGTTGTAGGAACTCAAATTAACCTAGTTTCCGATCATCAACGCAATATAGCTATTTAATCATAAATTAAGATATTTTGGAAAAAATTATTTTTACTAGCAAACAGTTCTGATTCTGAGCCGAGGTAAACTTAGAAAACAGCCAGTCGACGAAGACCGTCGAGCAAGGTTCCCTCTCAACTAAGACCGACCACGCCGTTTCTGTTTAAAAATACAGACTAACTTGGCAGAGACAAGATTTTTGTCATAAGTACCTCTACCAATTTCAAAGATGTTGTTTATATGTGTATCATTTGGTTAACATTATGACATTTCACTTCAACAGCAAGATAAAAAAAATACATGATCTAGTTTGGCGGATTATTTAAATAGTTTCTTGGATCTAGCGGATTGCAATTATAAGGGAAGAGTGTCTTTTTCACTGCAATTATTGGGGCATAAAGTGTAATTGCCTTAGCACATGGCTTAAACATAACGCCCTACGGGCGTTATTTGCCATTAGCTAAGGCAATTGCACTTTATACCCCGATAAACGCAATGAAAAAGACACTCATCCCTGTAATAATTCTGAGGTCTCCATAGTGAGCCCAGAAATGGCTGCATTCTATCACCTACAATGAAAGATAGTTGGCTTGGGGTATGACAATTCACTTTAATTGACTTGAAACTAGATAAATGTTTGAACATTTAGTAGAGATAAAAAGTTATTTCAAGAAATTTCTCCTTTCCCAAAATATTTCCCATGGCTAGTTTTTTCTCAAGTGTGTCAAATTGCTTGAAAAAGTGATAATGGATAAAAGTCCCCAGAACCTACCTTATTAGCACAGACAGTGATAACATCTCTAGTTGGATCTGGTGGTGGGACTTGAACACCATACTGTCTACTGGCCTGATCTACCGGACCACGACTGGCACCAAACTGAAAAGAGAGTACCGTTCTCTCAAAGATATATCATTTAGGATGCAGGAATTATGCTAGCTTTTTAAATTTGGGAGTCATTGACCCCTTGAACATAAAATTCTGGGGGGCAAAACTGGTTTTGAATGGGTCAAAAAAGAGCAAAACATGAAAACTTATCAGTCTTTAACCCTTTGCTGTTTAATCCCTGCCTTTTACGTGCCTGTGATTTTATGATTGAAAAAACATTGTGAAAAAAGAAGAAATTGCTTCTGACAAACAATTTCTTCTTTTTCCACACTATTTTCTACCCTACTAAATGGTTATTTTTCAAATTAAATCCACTTTAAATTTTCGTCTGCAAAACCTTTGAATTTGGACAGGTCCAAAATTTTGTAAAACAGGAAAGGGTTAAAGTAATCTATGTAACTGACACACTTGACACACTTTTTTTATTTATGTTGTTTCATTTCATAATAGATCTTTAGTATGAAGAAAACAATTGGTCTATATAATCTCTTATATTGCATAGGGTGCACCATTAAAAATTCAGTGGGTCAGAATGACTTCCTGCATGAAAATTTTGAGGGTCAAAATGGGTTTTTTGGGGTCAAAACCCTGGTTTAAGGGTCAAAAGCGAGCCTTGTGGGATATGCAATATGTTTTTAACCTAGTCTTTCAAATGCAGTTTTCCAACACTAACCAGGCTAAAAGCTTTATGTAGATTTTGTCATGTAAAGTGTTTATGTACCTACACCATGGCTAGGTGATCCAGCAAACAAACATTATAACTGAAAGGAATTAAATTGTTTCACACCTTTGTCTGACCATGACCCTATATACATTCTGTCAAGAAAGGCATTCTTAAGTCAAAGGAAGTAAAATTAGACAGTTTCAAAAGGAGGACCGATCAGTGTAAAACAACATTTTGATAGGTCACAGCAAAGCTATAATTGTAAGTGCCTATATTTAAAAGCACTAACAATAGTTCTGAGTTGACTCCTCAATAATTTGATGTTCTAGATTAGGCGTCCTATTGACTCAGACATGAATATGGACCAAACAAAGGTTAAGAAGACGGATTTACAAATGTGAACCCTCTCTAAACAACAAAGACTTTATCTATACCCGTTTGTTCGTAGCTAACCTTATTCTGTGACCTCATTTCTAGCCATGTCTAACCTCAGTGCCATGTTGAAGGCTTCTTCCTCTGAGTACAGATCTATGCACAGTGGTATCCTTGACTGTCTGAGATAAAAAAAAAAGTACAAATGCATAACTTTTAAGAAGTGACTTTTCTTTCTAAACCTTCAAATAATTAATTCTTTCAATTACACAATGGGCACATTGTGCTACAATTGGAGTCACATACTTTGACAGACAGAAGTTTCTGATACAACATTCAGTTGTGGATTAGACAAAATGTAACTCACTTGTGATTGATCAATCACAAGTGAGTTACATTTTGTCTAATTCACAGTAATCAGTAATCACTATCATCTACTAAAATATTAAATTCATAGCGAAATTTATTATAATCTAACTTGCACAGGTAATGAAAGAACCCAAATTTAAATTTGCTAATAGATGGAGGATGATCATTTGTTTCAGTGCAAGATCAATTTATATTTCATTGAGTGAAAAAAAAGTTATATTTTCAAAAGTGGCCAAGCCTCCAGTGAAAATATAGTATTTGTTTTTCACTGAATGCAAAATCAATCAATCTTACTCAAAAAACAAATGATAATTCTATTCCTTTAATTCAAAAATGAGAAAAATGTGAACATCTTAGGACAAATTTTCTTAAAGCGCGTCATTTGCCTATGATTGCTATGCATTGTTTATGATGACATCACTTTTATGGCTCCACCAAGATAACATCAGATAGGGGGAAACGAAACGAAAGTAGCTTTTAAGTTTTGATGATTTCACTTGTTAGGCAGGGAGTTTATCAACTGATACCATTATTTCCTGATAATTCACTAAAAAGCAATGAGGTAAATTTTGCATTACAACTGGAATTTCAGTGTTAACTGAAACAAGTTTATCCTTTTTTTGCTCCTTTTCACCTTGAACAGCAAAACTCATACCTTGATCAAGATTACTTATCAAGACAGTCCTTTTTACAAAAAGGGCATGGCTATCTTTCCTTAATTTTCTATCTAGGATAAACTTTATCAAAGTGAAACTGTTTTTATAGCACAAAAATACATATTTTGACTCTGTGGGAATTTCAAACTAGTGACCTCTCCATTCTAAAGTGAGAACTCTACCAAGTCACTATTAAAGCTAGTTTTTATGGCTACACAGTACAAACCCCCTGTACATAACCTGGCTTGATACACTTATTCATTATTTTCAACACCATAATCTCATAACCACACCTCATGAGCGTGTTTGACAATGGGCACTAATGTTACCCTGAAATAAATATTTAGACTGCTGTGGGGAGTTATAACCAGGGACCTCCCTATCCTGAAGTGAATGCTCTTCAACAATAAAGGCCAGCTTGTACAGCAAGCCAGTACAAACACCCTTTGTACATAACCTTGCTAAACTTGCAAAGATCCTTATTGCTGGTAAAAGTCAAACTTACTTCATTTTCAAAGCCATATAAACACCTTGGTGGACTTTTGATTTCATTTATGGTTTCCATGGAATTCTACATAAGCTCTGAAAAATAGATACAATATACAAACTTATTACCAAACATTGCATTTTCCAAACATGCCAGATCGTTTTTCTCTTCACATTTCAAAAGATCCTGTTATTTCTTTACTTCTCCCAAATAAACTTAACATTTAATTTTTCATTCTACAAGATTCACATCTTACAAGGTCCTGTTAACTTGCTTGGTTTCCTAAAATTCAGCATTAGGATTGGTTTCACATTTACCAAGATCAGCAATAATAAAATCCTATTTCCTAACATAGTTTCCTAAAGTTGTGATTGGTTTCACATTTCACAAGATCTAATTGACTACCTGGTCTTCAAATTAACATTATTTCACATTTTCTATACTTAACTCCAAAAGAAACGTCCATAAAATATTAATTGAAATAATTAAAAATCTTATTTTAATCATTCTTTGCTACTTTTGGTAGAACAATCATATAGCCACCTGAAATAATGAAAATATCTGAGACCCTTGTTAATCAGATACGCCTGGCTTGACAAAACTATCAAAAAAAAAGTTCACACAAATGAAAATGATTATTCTATAATGGATAAGAGTACCCATTTTGCAAGTGTGCTTTACCGCAATGTGCACACAATAACTCTGTTTTATAAAGCTGTTCTTTTTGTCTGAAAAATCTTTCGTAACCCACTCACATTGCATGGTTTGGGTGAGGTAACCATTCATCCTGTGATTATAGTGAAAACCTGCATGAAAGAGGATAAAACTTGGTAATTTATGCTTAAGGACGATTGACGAGTTACAGTAGACTTGGCAATTACCAAGAGGGCTTTGATACTGTCATTTGCCTTTAGAAAATGGCTTATGTGACGCTATTTTGAGCGTTTACAGGAGTCATAATGTCAACCAGACCTGTTAATCAATAATATGCTATTAATTAACAGGTTGTTTGCTATATCTAAACAACAATATGACTTGATGTTGGTATCTTGTCTGTGGAGTTTTAAGCAAAGACTACACTACATGGTTAGTTGCACTAGTCTTTGAAATTCTATCGGAAAACTGTTCAAGGCAGCCTAAAGGTTTTTAAAACCATCCTTCAATTTTCATGGAACTGTTTTAAGTTTATATTGAAAGCGCAATGCCTTCTTTAAATGGCTTGCCTCCTTAGACCAAATTTTGGCTGATAACATTTTTACCTAACATTTGACGCCATGAAAAATTAAAAAAAATTGAAACGATTTATTGCCAGGAACTTAAGTGTCTTTCAATGCACATTAAAAATTTTAAACAAACATTTGTGCAACAGACCCCGCAAGCTAAGGGGGTCACGTTTACTAAAAAAACGCTACGGCAAGGAACATGGAACCTAACAGTAAAAAGATCGCTTTAGAAAAGAAAGTCGGTTTTTATAGATATTGAAATAAGAAATGCAATAAAGTCATTAACAGTTAAGTTATTGAGAGAACATATATTTGTGGACATTTCTTTTGGTGTTAAGTGTATATTTCATGAAATCCTTGATCTTTACTTATTTTTTTGTTGAATTAAGCTTTTAATTGGTTTACACATTTCACAAGATCCACATTTTCATGTGATAAATCAACTTACTTGGTTTCCTCAAAGTAAGCTTTAGGATTGGTTTCACATTTCCTGAACATGTCTTCAATCACCTCCTTGTATAATCTACAGGAAGAATGTAGGACGTTTTGGCCACAATATTTTTCAAAGTAGGACCTTTTGGCCAAATTTCTATCATATGGGTATGAGATTGTATATATAAGATTGTATGTTAATCTTGATTTGTTTCTTCAACTTGTAACTTTTTATCCAAATTAGAAGTATAGTTACATGATAAAAATATTACACCTTAACAAAATTGTGTGAGAAAAGGAGTTAATTTCTTAAAAGACACTTATCCTCCCAAAAAACATTTTTTGGCCAAAAGGTCCTATTTTGAAAAACATTGTGGCCAAAACGTCCGTGGCCAAAATGTCCTGGCCAAAACGTCCTGGCCAAAACGTCCGTGGCCAAAATGTCCGTCCACCTTTTGACCTTGATTAGGTGGTAGTCCTTTTACCTGTGATATAGAGGATAATTGTTTCATTGTTAGATTTATTTATCTTTCATTGAGTTGGTAAAAGAGCTTTCTTTAATGCTCTTTGGTGGTTTATCGAGAAATAACGGTAGATTATCACTTGATAATTTCACTGCTTTTGCACAAAGCAGTGAAATTATCAAAAACTTATACCCTGCTTTTGTGTTTTTCACCCTATCTGACGTCATCTATGCGGGGCAAAAAAAGTGACGTCACATTAAATGTTGCATAGCAATCACATGCAAAATGACGCGCTTTACAAAACAATGTCATAGAAATTTCATATTTTGTCTCCTTTTTGCATTAAAGAAATAGAATAATCGTTTGTTTTTCGAGTAAGATTGATAAATATTTCATTTCGTGAACAACAAAATCTACATTTTCACTCGTGGCTCACACTTGTGAAAATATAGCTTTTGATGTTCCTTCAATGAAATATAAATCGATCTTACACTGAAACAAACGATTATCCTCTATATATTTTCACAAAACCTGCCTATAGTAAAACTTTAACTCACATGAATGAATTTACTAAGCCCAGACTAAGCTTTTAACACTTTCCTGTTTTACAAAATTTTGGACCTGTCAAAATTCAAAGTTTTTGCAGACGAAAATTTAAAGTGGATTTAATTTGAAAAATAACCATTCTGTAGGTTAGAAAATAGTGTGAAAAAAGAAGAAATTGCTTGTCAGAAGCAATTTCTTCTTTTTTCACAATTTTTTCTCAATCATAAAATCACGGGCACGTAAAAAGCAGGGATTAAACAGCAAAGGGTTAAAAGATCAGAGCTGCAGATAGAGTGTATTTTGGATCAAAGCATTTGTAATGTTATAGCATAAACCAAACATTGATGGTACTATTTTGAATCAAATGAGTATTTACAATATAGGGTTTCATAGAGGAAATAAATATTTAAGCCTGAGTTTACTCCTCTTATTTGCTCTGAAGATAAGTATAAAACAAACCATGTCCAATTGACCTGCCCTGCGTTCAGGATAGCTAAATGGTGCAAACTGTTTGCAAATAATACCCTGCTTTGCCCTTGCAAGGAAAGCGGGGTATAATTTGTTAACTGTTTGCACTGTTTTCTCATCCTGAATATAGAGCAGGCTAATGCATAACATATATCAAACTTACCATGACTGTATTAACCCTTTCCTGTTTTACAAACTTTTGGACCTGTCCAAATTCAAAGGTTTTACAGACGAAAATTAAAATTGGATTTAACTTGAAAAATAATCATTCAGTAGGGTAGAAAATAGTGTGGAAAAAAGAAGAAATTGCTTGTGAGAAGCAATTTCTTCTTTTTTCACATTGTTTCTCAATCATAAAATCACAGACACGTAAAAAGTAGGGATTAAACAGCAAAGGGTTTAGGTTTTTTTTCCCAGACATCTGTTTCAAGGAGTCCATCTTATCTAGTTCTCCTCTTATAAAGTAGTTTTGATAGAAGGCACCACACAGAACAATCTACAATAATTAAATTTAAGTATCACAAATCAGGAAACTTTTTTATTTATGAAAGGATCTAACTCGGCTGTTGGGATCTGGGCAATGGATAAAATTGCTGGATAATGGATACAAAATCCAAGTCAAAGGGGGCTTGATTCCAACAAAATCCATCCAAAGTTTCTTCTTGAGAGTAAAACTTGCTCTTTCGATGGTTAATATGTGTGATAAATTTCAAGTGAATGCCTTGAGTAGTGTCAGAAATGTAACAAAATGTCCATTTTTGCACAAAGAAAACAAAAACACTGATATCAAGGCTATAGCAGTACCTCAGGTTTTCACTGAAAACAGCCAAGCTAAAATTCATGAATTTCTATGTATCTTTTCTTTGTGCTTATATAAAAGCAAACAATTCTGCAAAGTTTGCTGTCAAATCTTTTATAATAACAAAAACAACAAGAGCTTTGCAGAGCTGCACAAATACGCCCGATGGGGCTTGTCAGTAACCTTGGCTTGTCAGTAACCTTGGCTTGTCAGTAACGTGGGCTTGAATGACAGCCAAAAAAATGCAAACATACAGACTCACCACTGGGGCCATGCTTTTTGAATGTCTGCAGTCTTATTCTCAATCAATCATCAGGGTTAGATTGTGGCAAGATTCAGTTGAATCCAATTAAATTTTTAGGAGTTGTGCACACACACACAAAAAAATAAATCTGTAATTTTAAACTATTTTGTTAAGTAAAAGGCAGATGAATCAGCAACTACTTTACATATGAAAAAATATTTAGTCCTAAGCACAAATAGACAACCTACAGAGTCATTGTGACAAGTTTTCTTTCATTCCCATCCAAAATGTAGAAGAAAGTGAGCTCACAAGAAATTTTGTTTTTCATTCAACTCAAGGGCAGATAATTCAAGATAACTCGAGAATGACAGGAGTACCTTGAATTTAAAAAGTCTAATAGCACAACTAGACATCAGAGAGAGTAATTCTGTCTAGTTTCAGCTCATTTCCATAAATAGTTTAGGAGGAGTTGCACGCAAAAAACAGTGCTTTTGGTTAAATTCAAGGGCAGATAATTCAAGATTTCTCAGGAATGACTGGAGCAATTTCAATTTCGAAGATCTTATGCACAACTAGACATCATAGTGTCTAGTTTAAGCTCATTCCCATTGATAGTTTAGGAGGAGTTGCGCACACAAAAAAACAGTGCTTTTGGTTAAATGCAAGGGCAGATAATTCAAGATTTCTCAGGAATGACAGGAGTGATTGAATTTCAAAGGTCTTATACACAACTTTCAGCTCATTCCCATTGACAGTTTAGGAGGAGTTTCGGACACAAATAATTGCTAACGGACGGACAGACAGACGAACGGACAGACAGGTGGACGGATGATAGGGGCCATAACATAATACGACTCTTCAGATGTGTAACAAAATAATGTCTTGACATGTTCAGTCAGCCATCAATGACTTCCATCATCAACAGTTGCTGGTTTTCTGGTCCATTCAAACAAAAGATCTAATTAGGGGTTTAAAGTGCATGAGATTTATCTTACAATTCCACAGGAAACAATATGAGTTTGTGAGTTGGCTCCATGATATGAAATTATAAGATATGAAGAAATTGTTTTTTTTTTCATTGAGGTATGAAACTAACTAGAAAGCCATGAATGGCTTGAGTTGCTCTACAGGCTTGAAATTCTTGTAATAGCAAATCAAAGTTTTGACTAGATTTTTAGATATTTTGGGTTCTACTGATGTTCAAAATGATTTTCAAAGTTTTAACTATATAATATATTTAGAAATGACCTCTGCCCATAAAATACATATTTTTCATTTTTTAGATATTTTGGGTTCTACTGATGTTCAAAATGATTTTCAAAGTTTTAACTATATAATATATTTAGAAATGACCTCTGCCCATAAAATACATATTTTTCATCCTATCACAATAATTTTTGGCTGCATGACAATGGGTCACCCAAGGATCATACCTATGAAGTTTGAATGATATCAATCAGTTACATTCTGAGAAAAGTGATTTTCAAAGTTTCCACTATATAACATATTGAGAAATGACCTCCACCCATAAAATACATATTTTCCATGTAATCACAATAAATTTTGGTAGACTGATAAAGGGTCATTCAAGGATCATTCCAGTGGAATTTGGTTGATATCCATATGTTACATTCTGAGAAAAATGATTTTGAAAGTTTCCCCTATATAACATTTAGAGAAAATGACCTCTCCACACAAGATGTAAATATCCCAGAACGACTAGTGAAAAAACATGCCCAGTACTATCAACAATCAAAGAAGTTCATTCAAACATAGGGAACCTAACATAGAAAGACAACGAGTTTATGTTATGTTAAGGTTATAAACAGAAACAAGTGCAGGTGTATTGATCCCACTCCGGATCATATTAATTTTACATGCATAGTGATAGTCCCTGTTCAACAGGAACATACTGGTTTGTAATTTACCAGAAACAAGTCCCAATGTACAGAAAACGATCCAACATGTTTGCATAGTGCAAAAAGGAATATAGAAAAATGTTTTCTTCAAATCTGTTGAAGACAATTTTGTCCCAGTAATGGGGTTCCTATATAATGATTTATATTTCAAAAGTAAAGCTTCAGGGTGAAACCTGTGCCCAGAGAGACGAATAAAGTGTATTTTAATTGCAGGGATGATTCAAATTGAAGTAATGAGTCTTGGCGCTGAAAACAAATGGCAGTGGAATAAATAGTACTGAGCTTCCTCTGCAGTGTACCCAAAATAACAAGTAGTTAACTGATATATCACGTGAATATTGGCAGTGATTCTAATCATTACAGTTATTTTTTATTTGTGTTTGAAGTAAAGACAGCTTTCCATCTCCGATAAAATAATACTTTGGAAATTTTGAGACAGGAATGTTTGTAATTTTATTGAAAAGAATGATAACAATGATTTGACGGATATAACATTTAGGGTAGATCATTCCAAAGTTTAACTGCTGGTTCGAAAAAAAAAAGAACTGGCTAAAAGTTCTGTTTTCAAAGTAAATAGACCGATATTTTGTTTGTATTACCTTATGCATATTTTGTTCCTTAACTTACGTTTGGCGGAATCATTGAAAGGGTAATTTTCTATAAGGCTGTTAGACATTTTATACGTTATGACAATTTTCTTTTTTTTTACATCGGTCAGAAAGTTACAACCAGCCGGTTTCTTTGCATGAATTTTTGATTGAAGTTGACCTAGTGAAACCTGTTACGATTCTTGCTGCTTTGTGTTTATTTTTTTCAAGGATTTATTTCTTAACGGTTACCCCCAAACAGTGAAACTACTGACCCATCCTCTAGAATCGGTCGACTCAGCTGTTAGACAACTTAAAAGATTATGTGATAGACAGTCTACAACTCTAATAAGACAAATTTACTGGGTTTATTATTATTCATTTTTGAAACTGTAAAAGCACATTGAGCCATGTACTACCATTTGACTTTAAAAAATCATGTTTTTGAAAACTATCTCCAAACAAACAAATTTTCAATATTTTCAATTTCAATAATATTTCAAAAATGTTCCTTGATTTATGATAATCATTTAGACGATAAAATTCGTGTACGGAAGAAATTGTGTCCACACAAATTTTCTTTATTCATTTAGTTGTATATCACGTTTTACAATTTTCAACTATTTTCAAAAATAATGTTTTAAAAAATTTTGTGTAAATTTACAAAATTCCGTCTATTTGTCATAACAAGAGGGCCATAGTGGCCCTAAATTGCTCACCTGAGTTAATGGGCTTAAGATCTGACTTCTTAACCTAGTTTAAAACCACACTTGACCCAAATTCAAACCAGACTGAGATTTTATAAAGACTATCAAACTGACACATTCTCATTATGATTGGGAAAAATTATGACCTATACAGTGTCTAAAAGGTTTTTCCAAGATTAGACCCTGTGACCTCATTTTTGACACCACTTGACCCAATTTGAAACTAAACCGAGATTTCATCAAGACAATCATTCCGACCATCTTTCAGATTGATTGAGCAAAAAATATGGCTTCTAGAGTGTCTTCAAGGTTTATCTAAGATTTGACCCTGTGACCTAATGTTGGACACAACTTGACCCAGATTTGAACTTGACCTAGAATTCATCAAGCCAATCATTCTGACCATTTTTCATGTGGATTGAGCAATCATGAAAGCTTCCAGAGTGTCTAATAGGTTTTTCTAAGGTTTGACCCACTGACCTTATTTTTGACCCCACTTGACCCAAATTTGAACTTGACCGATGTTTCATCAAAACATTCATTCCGACCAATTTTCAGGTTGATAGAGCAAAAATTGTGGCTTCTTGAGTATCTACAAGATAATTCCAATATTTGACCCTGTGACCTCATTTTTGACCCCACTTGACCCAATTTGAAACTAAACCGAGATTCCAGCAAGACAATCATTCTGACCAATTTTCAGGTTGATTGAGCAAAAAATATGGCTTCTAGAGTATCTACAAGATTTATCTAAGATTTGACCCCTTGACCTAATTTTTGACCCCACTTGACCCATATTCGAAATTGACCGAAATTTCATCAAGACAATCATTCTGACCAATTTTCAGGTTGATTGAGCAAACAATATGGCTTCTAGACTGTCTACAAGGTTTATCTAAGATCTGACCCTGTGACCTCATTTTTGACCCCCTTGACCCAGATTTAAACTTGACCTAGATTTGATCAAGAAATTGATTCTGACCAATTTTCAGGTTGATAAAGGAAAAAATAAGGCTTCTACAGTGTCTACAAGGTTTTTCCAAAATTTGACCCTGTGACCTCATTTTTGACCCCACTTGACCCAATTTCGAACTCGTCCAAAATTTTATCAAGCCAATCATTCTGACCAAATTTCAGTTTGATCTGGCGAAAAATGTGGCTTCTAGAGTGTCTACAAGGTTTATCTAAGATTTGACCCCTTGACCTAATTTTTGACCCCGCTTGACCCATATTCGAAATTGACCTAGATTTCATCAAGACATTCATTCCGACCAATTTTCAGGTTGATAGAGCAAAAATTGTGGCTTTTTGAGTATCTACAAGATAATTCCAATATTTGACCCTATGACCTCATTTTTGACCCCACTTGACCCAATTTGAAACTAAACCCAGATTCCAGCAAGACAATCATTCTGACCAATTTTCAGGTTGATTGAGCAAAAAATATGGCTTCTAGAGTGTCTACAAGGTTTATCTAAGATTTGACCCCTTGACCTAATTTTTGACCCCACTTGACCCATATTTGAAATTGACTGAAATTTCATCAAGACAATCATTCTGACCAATTTTCAGGTTGATAGAGCAAAAATTGTGGCTTCTAGACTGTCTACAAGGTTTATCTAAGATTTGACCCCTTGACCTAATTTTTGACCCCACTTGACCCAGATTCGAACATGACCGAGATTTCATCAAGAAAATCATTCTGACCATCTTTTAGGTTGATTGAGCAAAAAATATGGCCTCTAGAGTGTCTACAAGGTTTATCTAAGATTTGACCCTGTGACCTCATTTTTGACCCCACTTGACCCAGATTTGAACTTGACCTAGATTTCATCAAGAAATTGATTCTGACCAATTTTCGGGTTGAT
This sequence comes from Fragum whitleyi, assembly GCA_948146395.1. Classification (NCBI taxonomy): domain Eukaryota; kingdom Metazoa; phylum Mollusca; class Bivalvia; order Cardiida; family Cardiidae; genus Fragum; species Fragum whitleyi. The sequence goes on from OX411544.1 coordinate 47,345,902, forward strand.
TTAGGAAAAAATAAGGCTTCTACAGTGTCTACAAGGTTTTTCCAAACTTTGACCCTGTGACCTCATTTTTGACCCCACTTGACCCAATTTCGAACTCATCCAAGATTTTATCAAGACAATCATTCTGACCAAATTTCAGGTTGATCTGGCAAAAAATGTGGTCTCTAGAGTGTCTACAAGGTAAATGTTGACGACGGACGACGGACGTCACACGACACACGACGGACGACGGACATCATGCGACCACAAAAGCTCACCTTGAGCACTTCGTGCTCAGGTGAGCTAAAAATATTTAAAGCTGCTTGTTTGCTAAAATTTTACAGCTTTAAAGTTGTCAAAGGACGGGTCTTCATAAAGGCCTTTTGGTGGCTAGAATAGATTTTTTTTAAACTTTTGCCACACATACTATGATATAATCTTAGTCTATTGGTTCTAGCTGTGCCTTGTGTGAAAAAGTGGGTGGGGTCATTTACTACAAACTTGAGTTTCGTTTCAAAACCTTTAAATCATCCAAATTAATAGCTTTTGAGTTTGAAGCTAACACAAAATACATCAATAAACTATACCTAAGATGATATCCTGAATTAATTTTGACATATCATATTTTTCATTGTGATTATCTCCCATTTTTTGTCTTTATGGAATTTCTTTGTTTTATTTCCTACCAACTTTGTGGGTTTGCACAACATGTTTACAAATAGCCTTGAATATCAAATGTATCTGATAGTTTGCAAAGAAGGTACAAAACCATTGCACAAAATTTTTTTTCCCCCCAGAAAATAGTTCATTAATTTTAGAGCTATCTGCCCCTGAATATGAGGTTTTAGCAAAATTTAGCTTTAAACTGGCCTTTTTAAGACAAAATCAGACGGTTTTAACCCTTTGCTGTTTAATCCCTGCTTTTTACGTGCCTGTGATTTTATGATTGAGAAAACATTGTGAAAAAAGAAGAAATTGCTTCTGACAAGCAATTTCTTCTTTTTCCACACTATTTTCTACCCAACTGAATGGTTATTTTTCAAATTAAATCAACTTTTAATTTTTGTCTGCAAAACCTTTGAATTTGGACAGGTCCAAAATTTGTTAAAACAGGAAAGGGTTAAATGGTATTTGGCATACTTGTTCCAACACATAAACTCATTTGTGATTAAATCTAATTCTTGCAAAAGGTCAAATTTCAAGGTCACGCACCAACGTCAAAAGTCAAAGTTAGCTCAAATTCAGCTTGTCAAGTGCATCTCTAATTTGTTTTTAATCAAATTTTAAAGATATTGGGCACAGTTGTTACCCATGACAAGCTTAAAGATATTTTTAAATGAATTTTGTAATAAGTTAAAGTTCAAGGTCAAATTTCAAGGTCAAATATAACTAGAACTGTCGCAGAGCGGACTAATACCCCCCACAAGCGCTTTGTCAGAATGCAAGTGCTATTAGTACAGGATGTGTTTGAAACTAATATTGAGGTCATATGTAGCATTTGCATGAAGTTTCATGATTCTAGGTCGCTCGGTTTTTGAATTAAGAGTCCAGAAATGAAAATTAAACAAAAATTGACTGTGACCTTGACCTTTGACCTATATGACCCCAAAACAAAAGGGCACTTCCTTTGATCATAAGCAACATTTGCATAAAGTTTCATGCTTGTAGGTCACTTGGTTCTCGAGTTAGAGTCCGGAAACGAAATTTGAACAAAAATCTACTGTGACCTTGACCTTTGACCTATGTAACCCAAAAACAATAGGGCACTTCCTTGGGTCATAAGGATCATTTTTATAAAGTTTCATGATTGTAGGCCACTTTGTTCTTGAGTTAGAGTCCGGAAACGAAATTTGAACAAAAATTTACTGTGACCTTGACCTTTGACCTACATGACCCAAAAACAATAGGGCACTTCCTTGGGTCATAAGGATCATTTGTATAAAGTTTCATGATTGTAGGTCATTTGGTTCTTGAGTTAGAGTCCGGAAACGAAATTTGAACTAAGGCTGACTGTGACCTTGACCTTTGACCTACATGACCCCCAAAAAATAGGGCACTTCCTTGGGTCATAAGGAACATTTGTATAAAGTTTCATGATTGTAGGTCATTTGGTTCTTGAGTTAGAGTCCGGAAACGAAAAGGTCTACGGACGGACGGACGGACGGATGGATGGACGGACGGATGGACGGACGGACAGACAGACAGACATGGTGAAACCAATATACCCCCCTCTACTTCGTAGGTGGGGGGTATAAAAAATAAGAGTAGTATATTCTAAATAAGAGTACATCTACCATCTCTTATAGTAGATCCTAAAATGATTTGACATAAGTGCTCCCAATCACCAGGAAAAATGTAATACAAGAAAAAATATGTTAGGCTCAAGGTCACACATCACATCAAGGTCAGAGGTCAAAATTAGCATAAATTCAGCTGGACAAGTGCATTATTCATTAAAAATGAATGCACCTCAGGACTCGATTCTGTAAGTAATCCAAACATAACATCAACTCCTTGCCTTCCTTGGGTAAATCCCCTATGTTTGAATGTACATCATTGATAGCTTTGATAGGGCAGACAGACTTTATTTACTCTAGTTAGATGATATGAAATATACTGTCTGACTTACCATTTATGTTGCATTAAGTTGTAAACATGTACAACACTAAAAGAGGCCTTTTTTAAAATTGTAGTATTGTGTTGAAATAAATAATGGAATTCTAAACATGTTATAATGGTAGATAAATGTATATCCGGACACCTTGTCAGCAATAACCTCTTGTTGTCCCAGAGTGTCCGGTAACGGACAAATAGCCAGACTAAATAAAATCACAACAATTTCACAAATGACAATTAATAAACGAACTTCCATCTGGAAAAAAGGCTTCAAACAGACTTTATTGGAGATAATCTTGAGAGAAGTTCGTGGTAAGTTGACACATATTTTTTCATGGATATGACTCAAATAGATTTTTATAGTGAATTATTTGTAGGAAGTCCGTTCGAGTAGTGAAAATTGGCAATCAGAGTGTCGCAACTGACTTGGTCGACCAAAGTTTTCAAAGTGTTTTCAATCAATTTGTAACTTCAACATATCTGTCATGGCTATAAAATGTTAATGGATAAGTAGCTGAACCATTTGTAGTTATGCTGGTGCCCTGGTTTAGTTATTTGGTGGAAAAATAAAAGAGTTACAGCCTTTTCCGAACCGAAGTGTACTTTCAGTTTCAGCGAGTCACATACCTTTCTATAATATATATACAGTCCATCTTGTCTTAAACGACCACTCAAGGCACATCATAAAAATGGTCGCTTAATAAAATGGTCGCTGAATACAAAACATTGAAATACAAATTCTCGTAAGTTCGGAACTCGAAGACACCCCCATCCCCATCATTTTCATAAAAATTTTTCAAAAGTTTTTGTAGCTGAGAGAAAGTGATATTACTCACACAATCATTAACAAATTGTAACTCATTAAAGCTAGGCCATTTATCTTTTGCATCACCTTCAAAAGATCACAAATCTACTGATATGTTTATATGTTCAATGTTGGCTTGACCTACATTTATGTACATGTTTGATTCGCATCTATGTTTCACTTGATAATCAAACGAGAAATTGGTAATTATTCAACTCATCATCCAAATCAGTTGAAATAATATTTTAATGTTTTTTGACGTGTTTTCAACACACTTGCAGCTTTCTAAATGACATAGATACTCAAGAGAAAAATTAAATAATATAAATTACTGATGTTATGGATTGCCGCTGAAAATCAAACTGGAGTACTTTAAAGCTTTCAACCCAGAATTTCTTTTGACAGTTTCATTTCATCTTCCGGCGAGAAATAGATACGATAACGTATCCCTCCTTTGATAATCTGATGTGGGAGGGATACGACGCGGTTCCTCTTTATTCTATGTTGCAGCGCCCGGAGTGATCCACTCCGGGCACTTTAAGGTCAATTTTTGGAATATGTGTTAATGCTAAAAACACTTTTTTACAATCTAAACCTACCTTGGTAATTTATTTATAAGTCCCAATAAAAATTTATCGCCACAAATTTATATATCCCAAGAATTTCACTTTTAATTAGTATCACTGTCTGAAAATCGTACTTTTTCCCTTCAGAGTCAGCCATTTTGGTTGATGTTATAGAAAATCATGTGAGTTCTACCGTTTCCCGCCAAAATTCAGCTAATGAAAAATGAGGTCGCCATAGTTGGGAGCCGTAGATTTTTTTTGTAAACAAACTTGCTTTGATCATAATAAAATATGAAAATTGAATGAAAAATATTGTAAAGTCACTTAAATTGGTAAGGTAGTAGATTGATACAGGCTTCTAGATGCTTCAAATTCGCAAAGGTTTTGAAAGGTAGGTAAAAAAAAGCTACTACTGCTTTTTACCCAGCACCTGTTTTGACAGCATAGAATAAGTAAACAAAGTGACGTCACAATAAATCACATGATCAACATAACTGTCATGGCCCCTGAATTTCGAAAATTTGAACAATTGAAAAAGAAAACACCTTTTTAAGAACAATACAAGTGATGTATTGGTTCCTTTATCATTATTTGCTTTCAAATTGATTGATTGAATGGAGTTTAACGCCGCTTTCAACATTATTTCAGTTATATCGCGGCGGTCGGAGCACCTAACAATGGATTCCTGGTATTTCTCTCACCTGTACTACCATTACATCCTTTCCTAGCCTCCGACTGCTATCTCACATAGGTTTACGATTATCTACCCATTGGTGAGAGACAAACGTCGGAAAGGATATTTGCCGCCACCGGGGATCGAACCCACGACTTCCAGATTGGAAGTCTTATGCCTAACCAACTGCGCTATGGTGGCGGCTACTATTTGCTTTCAAAACTAAGGTAGGAATGACATTTGCTCTTAGATAACCTCTCAGTTTGAAAAACAGAAATTTGATAATTGCAACAAAAAACAAATAGGGTGGAAATTGTAGCCCTCGACTGGCAGCATATCAGAAAGAGGGGTACATTATTGCAGCTAGGCGAGAAAGTGTGAAAAATAGAGGATTATCAACAATTAATTAGTTTGTATTGCCATGCTAGTATTTATCAATGATTTTCACATGTTTATGACAGGTTATGAATTAAGATATCACCTTATGGTCGCTTAATACACTGTCAAATAGACAAAATTGATCCAAAAATGTCAGCGACCGGTCGCGTTGGACAATAGTCGCTTAATAGAGCAACAATTTATAGTAAAAGCCTATGGAAGGACGTCAAAGTAGTCGCTTAACAGAAAAGGTCGCTGAATTCACGTGGTCGCTCAAGCAATATTGACTGTAACAGATTTCTCAAATGGAAAAACATATCATTCTCATATGTACCTGTGTTTTAAAATGGTTCAATTGGACCCGAACTGGTTAAATTTCTTTACTTATATTAAGGAAATGTATTTATTACAAACTTATTTCATTGCATTTAACTATGACTTATTTTGAAGGAAAACTAGTTATCTTTCAAATGATCCCGAAATTGTTATAAAATACAAGAAAATAAAGTCAATCAGAGCTTTCAAAGCGAAAGTGGAACTGACTGTAATGGCGACGTCTAAAACAAGGGAAGCAACTATGGAGATACCGCAATCATTGTCACACCGTACAACCGGTTGCTGCGACGACAAGTGAGAGTCAACAACGACGGAATCGGAGAACTATGCCCTTTCTACCCAATCGGGAACCCTCGGCGATTCTACGGAATTCGGAACATCGCTCGGACTTTTCCGTAAACTGGAAATTACCTCGGACGTAAGTGTAGTAATTTTTGGTCATTTTTTCGGTAATTCGGCTCCTGGTGGTACTTTGGTTAATACGCTTGAAGAATAGTTATTCTTTTATTGTTTTCCGATCGTCTGTGGAGATAGATCATTTTGGCATGTCATAATTTGAAAGCAAAACGCAGTAAAACACTGCATTAAGTTTTTTTTTTCAAATTATTATATGCCCAATTCTAACCTTACGTTGATTTTATTTTTCGCAACGTCATCCTTAGTTATGTTTGTGACGTCATATAAACCCACGAGCGATATGACGCGCTTTCATGGCCGCGCCCTTATTATTCCCGAGGTATATTCTACATTACCGAGACGTCTTTTATTGACGTCAGTATATGTAGAATATGGACGGATAACTTATGTAGTATTCTTTTTTTACTCAATCAGATCAATTATGAAGCAGTGATAGATACGTTGTATTATATCAAGTATTCATCACATTTTTCTGCATTAATTATCTGTACAAATAGTGTGTTTCTCTCAGTAATGAGAAAGGATACTGCGTGTGGCTTTTAATATATATAACATGTTTTGTTTATGAAATAAAGCTTTTTTTAATTATGGCTTCAGATTTGGAAGAAATATCGGCGGATTATCAGACGTTAGCTGTGTACTTGTAAGTGAAACAGGCATTATTGAGAGATAGGCGAAATATGAGAGCATTAAGTCTAATTTCGTAACTTTTCATGGGAAACCTCAGAAATAAACAATGATTGTGGTCTCATTTGGGACAAAAAATTTATTCTACAGAAGCGCTGAACACTTACACGATCATTTATCAACTTTAGAATACCAGAGCTTCGATCGTGTATTTACGCGAAAAAAATATTTGACCTACCGTCTCCTCGGCATAGTTCGCCGATTCTGTCGTAGTTGGCTCTCACCTGTCGTCGCAGCAACCAGTTGTACGGTGTGATTGTAGACTTGTTAACTTACATCATCTACGCTTTGGCTGGAGAACCTGTCCTTATCTGTTTTAAATATATTTCCCCCAGTTTCCAGCCTTGTTTTCTCGTTTCAAACAACTTCGGGAAAAACGGGGATGCAGCCAATATGGCAAACAATGACATATATATTTCCCACACATTCGGCGCGAGTACCTGTGCAGAATCAGGAAGCAGAATCGAGAGGTATTAACCTAAGTTGTAAGAACTTGTTTCCCAATCGATATAAAATGAATAGGTTTAAACCAATATATATTTCTGTTGTTTTTATAGTTCATGCAAGGCATTTGTGAGCTGGACATGATTAGTCTGGGCATTTGGACGTCTCCTTAGGCTACCCTCCTATCCAGTTCGTCCCACAAATGGTCAATTGGGGACAAATCTGAAGGGAATGCTGGCAAATCGAGTGGGTGTATGTTACTGTTAGAAATTGAAGCGGGACGAAACAGTAATGTTGAACATCAGATTTTGCCAAGTCGGTAAGAAGAATCAAGTAGAATTTGAGAACCATTTTTTCTTAATATGTGAAAAGTACAGCATTATTCGACAAAAATACCTAGGTAACTTATCATGGGCCTTCAGTTGATAAGTTTTTGAGTATGATGTCAAGTAATTCTAAAAAAATACAAATAAACGTTTGCAAATTCATAGTCGAAGCATCTGAGCTTAAATGTAAAATCTTAGGAAACAGTAATTGAAAAATATAGATCAACATTTTAATGTTATATGTATTATATATTGTCAGTACGATAAGACTAGATACTTGTATTTGTTATCTAGATGTTTCTACCTTTATTGTACATTTCCATGCATAGGCCTATTATCTTTGTTAATGGCCAACGGCTTTTTTTAAGCCGATCGCCTGAATAAAGTTGAGTTGAGTTTAGATGAGTTGTAAGAAAGAAATTTTTAGCAAACTCTGACGACATTTGGTCCGGTATTGTCTTGCTGCAATATCAAGTTCCGTGCTTGCACGCATGAGACGGCATTTGGGCGGAGGATTTCGTCTCTTTACCTGACGTCGTTCAACCAAACAAAACGGCGTTGGCGAAGTACAGGAGTTAGCGGCAGACCGACATAAGGGCGTCGGGCTCTTGTCGACGGTAAGCTGTTTCGAACCGTATCGGGATGAATTTGGCGATTATGACTGCCTAAAGTGTTATTTGCAGTTTCGCTAGCTTTGAGATGGCGTTTACGTAAGTGAGAAAGTGTCATAAACCGATCCTGACATGGCGTCGTGACGCGCGGACGTTCACTTCGCGGTCGGTCGTTGTCCCTCCCCGTCAATCGCAGACGTTGAACAAGTCGTTCAATAGTTGAATAGCACATCGAAATGTGCAGTAACCTGGGGCCTGTTTTACTAAATATCTTACGATCGTTTTTTTGCGTAAGACGAAAATTTAAGTTGTTTCTACAGTAGTACCTAAACATGGAATTCTGCCATGCATTATCTCATTGGAATCGTCTGTAGGAGACGATTCCAATGAGATAATGCAAGACAGAATCTGGTGATGAATAAAACCACCAGGTACGATTTGTGATTTTGACTTACGATCAGTTTTGTCGTAAGAAGTTTAGTAAAACGGGCCCCTGCTGTCGGCCTTGATCCTGCTCAAGCATCGCTATACTGCGCGGCTTCTCCCCGCTCGACTTCCAATTTATCCCTTAAAACAATCATTATAATTTACCCCGGCGTTTCTTTTTCGTCCTAGTATATAACTTAAATATATACTTTTGACACTGGCGTTAAAACTTTATGTATACACGCAAATTTATTTCATATAAGAAATAAGGTCTATTCAGGTAAAGTAGAATAAAGGATAATATACCCCTTGGGCGACGCACAGGGGATTATGTGAGTGACGGTGAGCGGGCTATATAAGCCCAATCAGGGGATTAGGGGTTCACTTTCAATTTGAACGTGGACCAATATGCTTTATTATAGTAAGTAAATATTGATTTTTTACCATTTGAACTTTTTCAGCAGATTTCTTTAGGTCGATCGATCTGATATTTTTTCACACAAGGAATCACACAATACAACAAGTTCCAAAGCTGTACCTACGCAGATCCAGGATTTTCTCCGAGACCAACCAAGTTTTCTTCGCGGATCGAGCAACTCTAGCTTGAACAAAGCTGCAGTTTCGACGTTTTGTTCGCCAACTGAACAAAAGAGTATTTGTTTTCCATGTTTTGTTATTCATTAACGATGAAATCAGTCTCTAACCTCGGCGTAGTGCATGTCGAGTAGCTATTTTGCTCTGAGAACGTGTTCGCAATGCACGAACAAGAGGCTGACACTTGCGTCGAATCATTCCGGTCAATTGACTAGCAATATGTCGTAACTACAGTTCGATGCTTCAGCACAAAACGGTTGGAACTCCCTATTAACATATAGGTCTAGGGAGTTGCAACTATTTCACGCTGAGCCATCGAGTTTTAAGGCTGTAGTTGCGATATTTTACTCGACCTTTGGCGAGAATTATATTGATTATTGAAACATTTTCAATAGGTTTTCCCTCCCAATAAAAAGGATCTGGATATGCGCATGGAACATCACTCGTGCATTTTCGTTACAGCGACACTCGTAAACCCAATCGGGAACCCTCTGCAATTCTACGGAATAGGTACTTTCCAGTCTATGGAAAAGTCTGAGCGATGTTCCGAATTTCGTAAACCGCCAAGCCCAGTACGCGGCGTTCAGGATGACAAAAAGATCTAAACTGTTTGCAAATCATGCTCCGCTTTACGAGGTTATGACAGGACATAGGGTGACACGGGTTCGTACCCGGTAATGTAATTTGTTTGGCTATTTACTTTCCTTTAATTGGGTCTAGATCGACATTAAAAAAAAACACAGATGAAATCGACGGTGGGTTACAAAATCTATGAAACTTGAGTACGTGAAAGGCTGAAGTTACAAGGTTTTTGTAACCTAGCAACTAATTTTGCTCACTTTTGCTGTGCACGCTAACGCTTGGTTTTAGGCTATTCGAAAACGTAAATGATAATTGCTGATCACATCTTGAAACAATCTAATAGTTAGGTAAATTATCAGATTACGTCATTATTAGGCCACGCTTTGTCACATCACAAACCAATATCCGAAACACTGTGAGGCTATCGAGGATTTACAGCGGGAAAATTTCATACTTTGTAGGTAGATCTAGAGAACTTATTCTTTTTTTTCTTTTTTTTCACTTTTTTTTTCTTTTACTCATTTTCGAATCAATTCCATGACAAGATCGGAAGATCTAAAATCAAATGTGGATAAATTCGCTACTCCATTTGCTACTCCAAGTATCAAAATATATTTTATGAGTCGGGAAAACTGTATTTTCTCTATTATGTGTACAGATAGTTACAGGTATGCCCTTGTATTCTAAAGTTTCAGTTTGTAGCCTGGATGGTCGTGGTGGATGGCAGAAGATATGGTGGATGGCAGAAGATATGGTGGGGTTCACATCAACAACAATTGAAAGTTAAGTGCTATTATTTTTTCTAAATTATCCGATCATTAGTCATTTAAAATGTAATTGTTAATCAAAGGTAATAAAGGAGTGTCTTTTCTTTTGGCATCATCATCATTATTTTTCAAAATTAATCTCTTCATAATTATATCGAAAATCCAGATAGATGAAAGTAAAAGAGAACTGGGCCCAGCTTCTACTTTCATCATAAATGAGGTAAAACAATTTGAGAAATATATAGGTACCAATAGATTTCTACAGATTGTTTTGGCTAAGTTAATTATGAATTAAGTTCAGAAAAAAAAGAATTGATGACAAAATCAAGGTCAAATTCATCCTTGGTTTGTTAGTTAGGTTTTGACAATGTAAGTTTTTGTTTGTACTTAACTCCAGAGGAAGTGGTACCAAGTAAGTGTATATTACAAGTTATATTAATTCATTTAATGGGCTTTCAACGTCACTTTCAACAGTATTTCAGTCATATCACGGTAATTCCCCTAGCCATGGACTCGGACACTTTATAGTTCAACCCTAGTATATGGGTTTTTTTGGTGTTTTTTTTTTTCAATGTCACATTCAAAAAGGTAGAATGAATGTGGTATTTATTTCTTCAATTTTTACTTTGTAAGTAAGTCAAGCCAATTAACAGTACAGGTATGTCGGTAATTTCACACCAACTACTCTCCTAACCATTAATTCCTGATAGTTTTTCATTGGGTATATTTACGGCTCGGAAGTCTGGCAGACATCTGTAAGTATATAAAGATAAATAGGTTCTTTACACATATCGTGACGCAGCATACTTTCAATGGATTGAGTTCTCATGGAAAAAGTTAATTTGTAAGGATAATTTATTCCAACCTGTCAACAAATTTAAACTAGACAATGCACATTGGTTCCAATAATTATCTCTACTTGTTCTTGTGGAAAAAAGTTAATCATTTAGGATAATTTATTCCAACCTGTCAACATATTTTCAAAGAACTATATGTCATGGTTCCAACCAATTTCACATTAATTGCTTTTGCAAATATTTATAAGTCAGTTAATAAGTTACAAAAAATTAAACCAACCTGTTATTATATTTTAACTGGACAATGCAGCACAAATTATGCCATTGTCACACTTTCTGTTCTCACTCACTCACTCCCGGGTTTCATATTTAACATGCAGGTGTAGAAGCACTATCCACATCAGTGGGCTTCCATGCAGGTAGCTGGCAATCTGCACACATGGCTGTTCATACTCCCTGTCTCCATTCCTTCTTATTGTGTGGGTCAATGATGGATAAATTCCATTCCCTGCGATCCCTCTCTGTCAGTTGTTTCCAAGTCATCTCGGGCCTTCCTCGCCTGCGACTTCCTGTTACCTGCATGCCATATGCTGTTTTTATAGCACCTTCAGATCTCTCCACATGTCCGTACCATCTGAGCCTTGTTCTCTCAAGATGGGTTCTAAGTCATCAAGACATCAAGACCAAGCTTTATAAATAGCTCCTTCTAACTGGTGTTGGAGATATCTTGTGGCCTTACATTGCATATCCATCTAATCATCGCACGGTCATTTTGTTGCAGTCATATTGTGGGCTTGGAAAGAGGCCATGTCTTGCTTGCTTAAATCATGACGCTTCTGACACATGTAGAGTACACTTTTCCTCGTGTTAGGTAGGTAATGTGCCGTAAAGTCAGTATGGCATCAGTTCTTTGAACTTCTTCCGTGCAGATTTAACTCTAGTTATGGTGGCAGAGTCACATCCACCAGGAGCCGAAAGCCTGTCTCCTAGATAGCAAAACGATGCCACAACCTCCAACTTGTCTTGTCCTACATGCACCTCTGTCTGGGGTCTTTCATCCAGGGGTCTTGAGCAAACTTGAAACAAACAATGAGCACACTTGAAGTTTGGGTCCTCTTTGAGCATTTTCACTCTGCTGCATTTCTTATGGATCCAGCTATGGCAACCACTGCATAGGATGCTGTTATTGCCCACACCAGTGCAGCATAAAGCGCAATGGAACTTCCCAGAGCTCTCCAGAATATCCCCCCTGTTTCGCAGATCATGATCTCTTGTCTTTTTTTAATTTAGTTGCAGTCCTTTTTTTCTCCAGATAAGCAGTCTGGAGACACATTCCTCCAGTGTTTCTGTGATGACAACAAGATCATCTGCAGAGAGAAGCTCCCAGGGACACTAGACCGAAATTCACAAGAGGGCTTCAAGTACTGTGATGAAGAGGAGCAGGCTAAATACCAAGCCTTTGTGGACACCGACCTAAACATGAAACTCCTCACTGTAACCATCTCCTACTTGCACACAGCTCCAAGCAATGGCGTTCATACCTTGGATGAGGGGGACTATCCATTCTTCTACTCCAAGCTTCCATTAAGCCCACCAGATAACCTAAGAGGGACGAGGCATCCAATGAATTTACACTCCCAGTCTGATGAGACTTTTCTTTCTTTGATGATGGATGATTCCATGATGTTCGTCTTTTTTGCGTTTACTCGCAGTCCTTTTTTCTTCATACCTTCCTTCCAGATAAGCAGTCTGGAGACGCATTCCTCCAGCATTTCTGTGATGACAACAAGATCATCTGCATAGAGATCCTCCCAGGGGACACTAGACCCGAATTCACAAGAGGGCTTCAAGTACTGTGATGAAGAGGAGCGGGCTAAGTACCAAGCCTTGGTGGACACCAACCTCAACATGAAACTCCTCACTGTAACCATCTCCTACTTGCACACAGCTCCAAGCATTGGCGTACATACCTTGGATGAGGCGGACTATCCATTCTTCTTCTCCAAGCCTCCATAAAGCACACCAGATAACCTTACAAGGGACAAGGCATACAATGAAACTACGATCCAAGTCTGATGGCAGTTTTCCGTCCTTGACGATGGATGATTCCATGATCTTCGTCTTTTTTCTGTTTACTCGAGTCCTTTTTTTCTACATTCCTTCCTTCCAGATAAGCAGTCTGGAGACACATTTCTCGAGCGTTTCTGTGATGACAACAAGATCATCTGCGTTGAAACTAGACCGGAATTCACGAGAGAGGGCTTCAAGTACTGTGATGAAGAGTGGGCTAAGTACCAAGCCTGGGTGGACACTGACCTCAACATAAACCTCCTCACTGTAACCATGTCCTACTCATAAGCGAGAACTTCAAGTACTGTGATAAAAAGGAGCAGACTAAGTATCAAGCCTTGGTGGACACTGACCTCAACATGAAACTCCTCACTGTAACCATCTCCTACTCGCACACAGCTCCAAGCATTGGTGTACATACCTTGGATGAGGCGGACTATCCATTCTTCTACTCCAAGCTTCCTTAAAGCACACCAGATAACCTTACAAGGGACAAGGCATACAAAGAAACTACGCTCCCAGTCTGATGGCACTTTTCTGTCCTTGATGATAGATGATTCCATGATCTTCGTCTTCTATGTGTTTACTCGCAGTCCTTTTTTCTCCATTCCTTCCTTCCAGATAAGCAGTCTGGAGACACATTCCTCCAGTGTTTCTGTGATGACAACAAGATCATCTGCGTAGAGATCCTCACAGGGGACACTAGACCGGAATTCATGAGAGGGCTTCAAGTACTGTGATGAAGAGGAGCGGGCTAAATACCAATCCTTGGTGGACACTAACCTCAACATGAAACTCCTCGATGTAACCATCTCCTACTTGCACACAGCTCCAAGCATTGGTGTACATACCTTGGATGAGGCGGACTATCCATTCTTCTACTCCAAGCCTCCTTAAAGCACACCAGATAACCTTACAAGGGACAAGGCATACAATGAAACTACGATCCAAGTCTGATGGCACCTTTCCGTCCTTGATGATGGATGATGCCAACTCAAGAACAATTCCACTCCACAATCGCCTGAAGCTCTGAACATCTCTGCCACTATGCCTGAAGCTGGTCCTGCAGCTTTGCCCATTTTCATTTTAGAGATTGCCTTCTTCACCATTTCTGCTGTTATGAGAATGGAAGGTCCTTCTAAGGGTGCTTCCTCAGACAGATGCCCTGGGTCCCATTCAAACTAAGCATTTAGGAGTCTTTGATAGTGCTTTGATAGCCAGACTTGTTGCTTGGAATCATCACTCAAGGACATCTCACCAGCATCATTCCTTAAATAATTCTCATCAATAACATCTGCATTCTCTTTTCTCATCTGCTTGCCAGGCGGTAGATATCAGATGATTTGGGGTCTATGTCTTTAAAGATGTCCTTTTCAGCTTCGTATCAGGTGTGATGCACAGTAAGTCTAGATGTGCGCTTGGCTGCCTCATATGAAGCTCTTGTTCCTTTCCCTTTAATCCATGCTTTAAAGGCCCGTCTGTTTGCTGATATGTCTTGTTTGATCTGTTCATTCCACAACCAGGTTTCTTTGCTCCAGCGATGTGGACGTATTTTGCCACAGACCTCCTCAGTTGTTTTCAGCGAGCCTGTCATAAGATTAGCCCAAATTTCCTCTGTGTTGTCCTTTCCTGGTTCTTGAGGATATAATTTATTTTCCAACCTTCCAAATTGTTAAACTGGACAGTGCACGGTGATTCCTTCCAATTTCAGAGTACAAGTTTGTGTCCTTCTAGATATAAGTCAACCAGTTACTATAATTAATACCTACCTGTTGGCATATTACAACAGGAAAATGCACCACAGTTCCGACCAATGTCTCTCTATGTGTTCTCATGGAAATTAGTTGAGTAGGTCAGATAATCAATTCCGATCTTACATTGTCCTACCTGCTAATTGACAATTACCAGTCCATTCCAATTAATGTCTCTGTATGTGTTCTTGTGGAAACAAGTTAATTAGTGATGATATTTTTTTCTGTCCCGCCAATTTATCTTATCAGGACAATGCATCACTGTTCCAATCAATGTTTTGTATAAAACGGGTCCATGTGTCCTTTTGGAAATAAAGTGATTAGCAAGGATAATTCATTATGACCTGCCAAGTTATTTTCACTGGACAATACACCAAGGTTCAAATCAATGTGTCTTTAGGCTTTATTTTGGATATCAATTAATTAGTAAGGATAATTTAGATATTCTAACCTGCCAAATTGTTTAACTTGACAATGCACCATCCATTTCTCTGTGTACTTGCAGAAATATATTAATGCGTAAGGATAATTGAATTCAACCTACAAACCTATTTTTACTGGACAAAGCATCACATTTTGAATCAATGTCTCTCTATGTATTTTGGGGAAAAAGGTTAATGAGTTAGGATAATCTTCTTCAACCTTTCAACAAGGAAAATTTATTTCAACCTTTCAAAATACTTGAACTGGACAATGCATCTCAATTTGAATCAATGTCTCTCTATATGTTCTTGCAGAAGTAAGTTTGCTTTATTTTTTCAACCTTTAAACATACTTTAACTGGGCAATACATCTCGGTTTGAATCAGTGTATCTCTATATGTTCTTGCAGAAGTAAGTTTGCTTAATTTATTTCAACCTTTTAACATATCTTAACTGGACAATGCATCTTGGTTTGAATCGTTGTCTCTCTGTTCTTGCAGAAGTAAACTTGCTCAATTTATTTCAACCTTTCAACATACTTTAACTGGACAATGCATCTTGGTTTGAATCGTTGTCTCTCTATATGTTCTTGTGGAAGTAAGTTTGCTCAATTTATTTCAACCTTTCAACATATCTTAACTGGACAATGCATCTTGGTTTGAATCGTTGTCTCTCTATATGTTCTTGCGGAAGTAAACTTGCTCAATTTAATTCAACCTTTCAACATACTTTAACTGGAAAATGCATCTCAGATTGTATCAATGTCTCTCTATATGTTCTTGTGGAAATAAGTAAGGGTAGTTCATTTCAACATAAGAAATAATAGACAATGCATCTTGGTTTGAATCAATGTCTCTCTATATGTTCTTGTGGAAGTAAGTTTGCTCAATTTATTTCAACCTTTCAACATATCTTAACTGGACAATGCATCTCAGTTTGAATCAATTTCTCTCTATATGTTCTTGTGGAAATAAGTAAGGGTAGTTCATTTCAACATAAGAAATAATAGACAATGCATCTTGGTTTGAATCAATGTCTTTCTATGAGCTCTCTTGGTTATAAATTAATAAGTTAGGATGATTTATTCCAACCGGTATACATAAATAAATTGGACAATGCTCTTGATGATTTAAGTAAATAAGTTAGGATAATTTATTCCAACCTTCCTACAAATTTTAACTGGACAATTCAAAATGGTTCCATCCAATGTCGCACTATGTGTTCTCATTGATATAAGTACGTGAATTATTTAGGCTAAGTAGTTAGGATAAGTTTTGTCTATCCTACTAAAGCATACCTTTACTGGTCAATGTATCGAGGTTCCCAAAAAGAGCACTCTATGTTTTCACAGATATTAGTACATTCATTAGTTTTTTCATCTCAACCATTCAAGATATAAGTTTTCCCTTATTCATTTTCGTAGATATCTTACTTTTGTTTACGCTAATTTTACTCTGATATTCGCGGCGGTAGAACAATGTGTTTACAATAAGTCCTGTATGTGCACATTTATCCTTTTCTCACATAGTTTTCTAATAGTAATTAAGTTTAATCATTAACCTTACTTATTTTCTCTATTTCTATCTTTACTAATGATATTAACATTAATTCGTTTATAAATCACAACTGCATAATTTGTTATGTTAAGTCTATACTGGTAGTTAAGATGTAAGGTTAGTGAATTATTAAGATTAACAAATTCCCATCTAAATGTTTCAATTGAAAAAAAAGATTAATATAAAATTTAAACAGTAATTATCAAATTGTTAAAATCCACACATCAAAAGTTGTTTTTTTTTCTCTTCTGCTAAAGTATCACATTTTCACAATCATCATCTACATTTACCATCACTTGTCTGTGGCCGAAACAACTTTTCATTATTGCACCCATCCTTTACAACACCATTCATACAACATGATGCTTAGGAAGGTCTTGTTTGTGTTTATGATTGTAATATGTCGGCCCAGGGCGATCAAAACCTTGTAATTACAGCTTGTAAGCTGGAGTTATGATGTTTTGATCGCCCTTGACGATATGTCTTTGTAGTCTGCCTGCCAGCTTCACTCTTCCCAATATCCCTCCTCCTTTGTGGTGCCATTCATACAATATTATGCTTTGTTAGGTCTTTTAAGTGCTGGTTCATCCCTTTTACTCACTACTTAATGATTGTAATATATATGCCTTGGGTGATCTAAATCTCATAATTACAGCTTGTAAGCTGGATTTACGAGGTTTTTATTGCCCATTGACGATATGTCTATGTAGTCTTCCTGCCAGCTTCACTTTTCCCAATATCACTCATCCTTTGTGGCGCCATTCATACAACATTATGCTTAGTTAGGTCCTGAATGTGCACATCCATTTCACAGTTTTCTTATTACAATATATATCTGTAAATATTGATTATCTAAGGTGTTTGTATTAGTCTATCAAGTCTGGCAGATTTACTAACAATATTAACAATAACAAACATGTTTATTTGAGCCACATTATTAATGTCATGAGCCAATATCCCTCATCCTTTGTGGCGCCATTCATACAACAATTTGCTTAGTAAGGTCTTTTAAGTGCTCCTTTATCCATTTTACACACTATTTTATAATTGTAATATATCAGCCTTGGGCAATCAAAACCTCGTAATTACAGCTTGTAAGCTGTAATTATGAGGTTTTGATCGCCCATTGACAATATTTCTATGTAGTTTGCCTACCAACTTCACTCTTGCCAATATCCCTCATCCTTTGTGGTGCCATTCATTCAACAATATGCTTAGTAGGGTTTTTTGTAAGTGTTTGTTTATCCATTTGACACTCTACTTTATGATTGTAATATATCAGCCTTAGGCGATCTAAATCTCATAATTACATCTTGTAAGCTGGAGTTATGATGTTTTGATCGCACTTGACGATATGTCTATGTAGTCTGCCTACCAGCTTCACTCTTCCCAATATCCCTCATCCTTTGTGGCGCGCCATTCATACAACATTATGCTTAGTTAGGTCCTGAGTGTGCACATCCATTTCACACAGTTTTCTTATTGTAATATATATCTGTAAATATTGATTATCTAAGGTGTTTGTATTAGTCTATCGAGTCTGGCAGATTTACTAATAATAACAAACATGTTAATTTGAGCCACATTATTAATGTCATGTGTTTTAGAATTAAGATTTATGTGTCATTATATTGGTAATTAGATTGTATTTGGCTATATAGTCTGGCAGCTTTACTTAGAAAATTAATACTAATAACAATATATTTATGTATAAATAAGCATTGGGGCCCCATTATTAGTGTTATATGTTTATAGTTCATTAAGATTGGTGTGTCATTATATTTCTCAATTAAATTGTATTTGTTAACTTGTATATAGTCTGCCAGCCTTACTAACAATATTAATAACATGTAAATAAGACCATTATCATAAATATTAAGTTTAGAGTTTAGATGTGTCTGCCAGCTTTACTAACAATATTAATATACATGTAAATAAGAGCATTATCATAAATGTTAAGTTTAGAGTTTAGATGAGTCTGACAGTGTTACTAACAATATTAATACTAATATTAATAAACATGTTCAGCCTCTTCATAAATGTTATATGTTAAGAGTTTAGATGTATCTGCCAGCCTTACTAACAATATTAATAAAACATGTAAATAAGAGCATTATCATAAATGTTAAGTTAATGTTTTTACTAACAATATTACTTCAATAAACATGTTAATAAGAGCCTCAGCATAGATGTTATATCTAAGTTGAGATGTGCCTGCCAGCTTAGCTAACAATGTTTACTAACAGTATTAATATTAATAAACATACTAATTAGAGCCTTATCATGAATGTTATGTGTTTAGAGTTAAGATGTGTCTGCAAGCTTTTCTTACAACATTAATATTAATAAACATGTTAGTTAGAGCCTCATCATAAATGTTATATAGAGTTTAGATGTGTCTGCCAGCTTTACTAACAATATTAATCATTAGGACTTTTTTTAAATCTGCATAATAGAAGTTAAATGTTCATAAATTTATGATATTTATGTCATTATATTGGTCCATAAGATCTTTCTGGCATCATGTTTAAAAAAAACATTTAAATGTAAAATGCATTAGGAATATAGCAAATTTTAAGAATCATCCATACTTCGAAGGCTCAACACAATATTCTTATAAGTGCCAATATAATTATTGACAGTTACAACAGTGTTGCATTGAGCACTTTAGATACTTTTTCCATTTCTCCCTTCTTTCTTTCTTCCTTTTTTGGTACAAACATCATTCATTTTC
Source organism: Fragum whitleyi (assembly GCA_948146395.1). Classification (NCBI taxonomy): domain Eukaryota; kingdom Metazoa; phylum Mollusca; class Bivalvia; order Cardiida; family Cardiidae; genus Fragum; species Fragum whitleyi. The sequence continues at coordinate 47,365,439 of OX411544.1, forward strand.
TTAAGATCAATTGCCAAAGAATCCCTTTCATCTTTAAGTACCATCATCAAGGGTCAAACCAATTTTTGCAAGGCATCAAATATTCACGTCTCAAGATTTTCAAAAATTTGGTAGCAAAATGCTCAAATCACGTTTAAAAGCTCCCCAATATATACCCTTTTATAAAGTCATTATAACTGATTATAGTAGCAGTAGTAGTAGTGGTACTAGTAGTAAATATACAATTTTCACACTCATCCCTTCAACAATAGTATGTGCACATTTATCTGTTTCACTTACATTTACTTATTGTTATCTATGTCTGTATAATATTATAATGATTATCATTAATCTCTGCATGTTTCTCGAACTCTCTCTCCTTTTCTAACAATATTAACATTAAAATCATGTTAACTATACACATAATATTATATTATTGTGTTTGTCAATGAGATTTATTAACAGTTTGGAACAACGCGATTACGTGTTTGATACATATTTAGAAATCAAGGAACTATAAGAGCCGCAAAAATGTTTCCTCTTCTTCTAATACATCAATTCTCTTGAAGAGTTAAGATCTTTGTCATTAAAATCTAAGTTTTAAAGGGTGGTACATCTCGCGTTGCGTTTTGAATGACATTTGTAAAATCCACCGTTATCATCTTCATGGCCCAGCGCAAAACAGTCATAACTGTATATGTTTATAGGCAGTTACGATTGTTTTGCAATGAGCCTTAATCTTCCTTGTGATACGAATTGACCTGCTCACTTTGTGTTTTCAATGACTGTTAATTATAGGATTCATATAGCAATTAAAAAATAAAGGGAACCATACAGCAATTTACAAATCAAAGGAACCTGCCTTAATTTGTGTTTTCAATGACTCAGTTCTTTATAGGATTCAAATGGCAATTGAAAAAAAATTAAACCTGCAATTGAACCTAAAATTTGGCTTTCCCATTGTGCTTGCATAGTTATTTTAGCCAACAGCATCAATTCTGTTCTGTATGCATTGTCTAGTTGAAAAGGAAATTATTCTTAATATTTGCATTGACATCCATTTCATAGTCAACAGCAAGTCTATATTGTACAAGTTTTAGTATTTATATCAGTATGTCAATAGGATTTTTTTTTGGCCTCCACCATTTTTTAGCGCAGTTGGTTAGGCATAAGACTTCCAATCTGGAAGTCGTGGGTTCGATCCCCGGTGGCGGCAAATATCCTTTCCGGCGTTTGTCTCTCAGCAATGGGTAGATAATTGTAAACCTATGTGAGATAGCAGTCGGAGGCTAGGAAAGGGTGTAATGGTAGTACAGGTGAAAGAAATACCAGGAATCCATTGTTAGGTGCTCTGACCGCCGCGATATAACTGCGAAATTGTAGAAAGCGGCGTAAAACCCATTCAAACAAACAAATCAATAGGATTTTAAGGTGTAAGGTATAATACAGATTGACCAGCTAACATTGTGTTTTGATTGACTCGTGTAATTGATTAGGATTCATATGGAAATCATCAAATTAAAGGAACCTGTGGTAATGTGAATTTTTCCTCTTCCACTATTTTCTCTTTATTTCGTCCAACATCATTTAATGTTCCTTGGCTGCATTGTCTAGCTTTAAGCATATTTCTTTAAATATTCATGGTGACTTCTATAGTTCAGCGGTGTTATCAGAGTTCATAAATACAATCAAATAAGATTTAAAAGTTTAATGTATGCATTGACCAACGTGCATTGTGTTTTGAATGACTCAGCTAACTATTGAAATCATGTGGAAATTAAATCAAAATAAAGTAACGTGATAATGTGGCTTTTTCCCTTCTCCTTTACTGTTTCATTATTTCTGCCAACTATGTTAAGTATTCTTTGTGTGCATTGTCTTGTTTTAGGAAACGATTCTTTATCTCTGTGATGACATCAATTATTGGTTTAAACCTATTTATTTTACATCAATTTGGAAACAAGTTCTTACAGCTTAGATTAATCTCTCTCATTACTGCTTCCTGGAATATTCACCAGTACTCACGCCAAAAGTGTGGACCAATGAAAGAACCAAGATCGATAGCCACTCTCTGGAATCAAACTCTGGACCTTTGGGTCAAAAGGCAGAAGCTTTACCTCTAGACCACAGACACCACACCATTTTGACATCAATTATAAAACCAGTAAGTTAAGTTGAAATTCTAGCTTGAAGGGTATGAATGATATGTCAATACGCTTTAAAAATGTTTGATATACAGATGGACAAATTCACATTTTGTTTTGAATGTCTCGGTTATTTATAGGAGTCAAGCGTAAATCAGAATAAATTACATGAACACCCGAGATATTGTGTTTTTATTCACATTTCTGCTATTGTCTTATTATCACTGAAAAAAATGTCCTTTTCCTTGTGTGTATTGTCTAGTTTTCAAGCAAATTATTCCAAATATTCGCGGAGACGTACATTATAAAGTTAACAAGTTAGGTTATATTGTAAGAGTTTAAGTGGTTATATCATTATGTCAATAGGTTATGATACAGATTCGCCAACTTTCAATTTGTTTAAATGATTTAGTGATTTATAGGGATTGTGTTTAAATTAAAGGAAATAAAAATATTGTAGCTTTTTTTAGCTCGACTTTACAGAGAATTTGAGGGCTATTCTGATCACTTGAGTGTTGGTGTTAGCGTAATGTTTTGATTAGGTTTTTTGTGCAACTGAGTCAAATCTGTTTCTACTAATGCTATTGCTTGGTAATTTTTCACATGCTTCTGTTAATATAATATCAGCCTCTAGGCAAAGATCCATTATATAGTATATGCCTTTGGTTGTATTGTTAGTGCGATTATGCCAAGATTTAAATGAGGAAGATAAATACTGACCAACCTGCATTGTGTTTTGTATGACTCCCTGTAAAGACAGTTATGTATAGGAACTTCCTCATATGGGATTATCCCCTTTCTGCTAATGTTTTCTAATTTTCTGCCAATAATACTCAGTTCTTCCTCACCGTGCATTGTCTTGTTTTTAAAAACTTTATTCTTTTTCTTTGATGCTTGGTATTAATCAGTTAACCATACCTTTTCTGCTAAAATTAAAACTAATGGAATAAACCTGCCTAATGTGTATTATTTGCCCTTTCCACTTTTGTATCATTATATCTGCTAAACATTAATTCTCCCTTGTGTGCATTGTCTAGTTTTCAAGCAAATTCTTCTATTTTTGGCAATGTCAATTATTATAGACAATTAAAATTCAGGTTAAATTGTAAGAGTTTAAGTGGTAATATAAGTAATTTAATGAGATTAAAAAGTGTAAAAATTAAAGGAACCTGTGAAAATATAGTATCTATATTTACATCTCCTGCTAGTGTAAGGTCATTTTCATTAATTCTTCCTTGTGTGCTTTGTCGCTATTGCTGCGAAATATTTCAATTATTACTCGTAAGTTTTGCGTCGGTTTATTTGCACATGTTTTGCTAATGACTGAGGTCTATACAAGTTCGTATAAAATAAGGGGTTAAGATTTATTATTTCTATATTCTACTTTATTTAAGAGAGTCCTTAATATTAGGTGTTCAATCAGCTGCAAATATTAGCAGAATAAAACTTCTTGGATTAGGATTATATGAATTGGGAATAATTAAGGTATAAGGGAAATCTTGGTAAGATTCCTAGTTCATGAAGTACTCTGTAAGATGCTTTTGAAGGCACTGACTGAATGTCATGGTAGGTAGCTAGGCTATTGGAAGGTTTGTAATGGAAAATGCCTTAACTTAGTGGTTGGCTGACCCATCTTGGTAGATGGTGGATGATCATTGTGGGATTTGGTGGACAATGACTGAACTTGGTGGTTGGCTGACTCATCTTGGTGGATGGTTGACGATCAATGTGGGCTTTGGTGTTTGGTGGACGACTGAACTTGGTGGTTGGCTGACTCATCTTGGTGGATGGTGGACGATCAATGTGGGATTTGGTGTTTGGTGGACGACTGAACTTGGTGGTTGGCTGACTCATCTTGGTGGATGGTGGACGATCAATGCGGGATTTGGTGTTTGGTGGACGACTGAACTTGGTGGTTGGCTGACTCATCTTGGTGGATTGTAGAAGAATTGAAAAGAAGCCAATCTGACAGTAGTTATGTAAGTAAACACATTACCAGATGACATATTACACTTGTCCAAATTAAAAGAATTTGCAAACAACAATTTTTAGTTGTTAAAATTTTAAAAATCATAGAATTTAGGGTGAGGGGGGGGGGAGGTAAAACATTGTGAACTATGTATATATTGTTTAATTGCTACATAACATATTAGAAACTGCTTTTCCAAATTATTTTTCAAAGCTTAAAATCTTCAAAAACTGAAAAGTGTTGTAAAAGGTTAAACTCTTTGCACATATTTGCCTGTGATTATGAATCAGAATTCTTTCAATTACAATGAAACTTTGTTACTGATCACACATACGGTTTAGCAAGAATCCATTTTGAAACGACTTATTTCCCAGGTTAAAGATTATATCCCTTAAAATTGATTTACCGGTACTATCATAAAAAATTTATTCTTATGACATTCATATGGCAGCCCTGGTAGTAATTTAGTGACAAGTTGTATTTTTTCCAGATGAAGTCCAAAACCCAGGTGATCTATGATGAATACAACTCCATGAAGGCCCTGATTGCCGTAATCAATGATAGAAAACCCGTAGAGACCAGACTGGGGTCACATACCTGGTCACAAACTATCTGAATATACCCAGCAACAGGTTGGTTACCTCTAACAGGGAACACACTGACAAAAATCCTTTGTTTACATAAGTTTAATTAGATTTCTAGTTTCATACCATCATGAAATAACAAAGCCTCAACATGATAAATTGTCCGAACTTCTACTATATAACAAAGATATTTCAGGAAACTAGATATTATTCTCTATATTCTCTTTTTGTTTCACTACCTGCTTCTAATTGAAGGAAATCTTTAGCAAGATTAGTTGCAAAGCCCGAAGATAAGCTATTTGTTTGAATAAAAATTCAATAGGATAACGTTTAAGTCCAATTCAGTGACACATTTCTGTTTTTACAGAGAAAGTCTTAAGCCAGGTGATCTATGATGAATACTTCCCTATATCAAGATCCTGATTGCTGTAATTGAAGGCAGACCAGACTGGAGTCACCTGGACATAACAAACTGTGGAAATACCTCAATAACAGGTTGGTTAGCTCAAACAAGGAACACCATAACAAACTTTGTGGAGGACTTTAAAGCTTGGACAAGTACAGTCGATATGGCTTGTTTGACCACCTATTAAGCGACCATTTTATTAGGCGACCATTTTTAAAAAAATTAGCGAAGCAAAATTCTGAGGGTAGACATTTTGTAACATGCAATTGTTTATTATTGAATCTCGTGCTGTTGAATAGCATTTGAATCGTCTCAATGAAACCAATTTGTCAGCCATTCAGAATGCATGAATCTTGATGGACACAAGTAAAATTAAATTGTTCACCTGTGTTTGTTTATTTTACAGATGTTCAAGTTAATGAAGTAAGACAGATATATGAGAACCCTCTAGTCAGATGATCCTACAAGAACCCTCGAGTCTGATCCCTACAAGAACCCTAGAGTCTGATCCCTACAAGAACCTTCGAGTCTGATCCCTACAAGAACCCTAGAATCTGATCCCTACAAGAACCTTCGAGTCTGATCCCTACAAGAACCCTCAAGTCTGATCCCTACAAGAACCCTCAAGTCTGATCCCTACAAGAACCTTTGAGTCTGATCCCTACAAGAACCCTCAAGTCTGATCCCTACAAGAACCCTCAAGTCTGATCCCTACAAGAACCCTGGAGTCAGATCCCTACAAGAACCCTCGAGTCTGATCCCTACAAGAACCCTCCAAGTCTGACCATACACAACTGATGAAAATAGAGCTGGTGCCTCAAGTAACAGATAAGGAAACACTAATTGATGACAAGCTTGGCCCAACAAAAATTTAAGGAATGAGGATAAAGAACTATGAAGACAATAAAGAAAGATGAAAGTCCTGTGAAATATGGATACCATGTAAGTCAATACATCTATTTTGTTAACTCGGATGTTTTGGAACAAAAAAAGTCCAGTTATGGTGATGACCTGATGCAGTCCTTAGTGGCATGACAAAATTTAACCCTTTTCATGCTGAACTCAGAGTATTTCTGCTTTGACAGGACCTATGGACAAAGATCAGCCTGCACATATGTGCAGTCTAATCTTAGTATATACCAACTGATGTCACTTTTTTTTAAAAAAAAAGGTATTAAAACTTTTATGTTTCAACATAAGAAGTAACTTACAATAAGTGCATCCAGTGTTTTCAGCACTTTGATTTTAATACAATTTGTACCAAGGTGTTTTTTCAACATGACAAGGGTTAACATAACCCACTCCTTGACAGAGTATTAAAACCACAGTGTTTGAAGCACTAGATGCAGTTTTTCGGATCGGTATAATTATTTTGAAGATGTAATTTTCAAATCGTCATGTATTTAAGAGGAAATCAGGTGGCATAGACTGAGATCAGATTACACATATGTGCTGACTGATCTTTGTCTATGGATCCTGCAAGCGGGAATATAATATATACAGTCAGGTTAACAAGAGAGAAGATTTTTTTTCACTGTAAAGAACTGTTTACAGCGCTATTGTTAAAATAAACAAGGCTAGAGAAGATAAATCAAGTATCTTAATTTCCACAAATAAATTATTATCAACATAGGCATAACTAGGATTTTTATACACACTCAGAAGGCGACCACCATAGAACATATGGGATAAAGGCAATATGTGACAAAAGATGGATGTCCTTCATCTGCTCCTCTTTTCTATGATTTGAGCATTGGTGAATAATCAAAACATCATAACTACAGCTGTTTCCAGATTTTGTTTTTGTTGTTATTTTGAGAGAATTAAGTTTTCTTCTTTGCAATTCTTTATGTCTGAGATAAATACTGTACCGGGTTAGACTGGTCGGCGAAAGCTTGTTTGATTCTTTGCGACAAAATATCGAGTTAAAACTTTTCGAAACAGAACTTGAAAAATAATTGATTTAAAATGTGCCTTTTTGTAGAGTCTAAAATGAGGAAAGAAGTCAATCTTGAAGACATCAAAAAGACAACAAAGATACCCAAGGATCTAACCAAATCAACAACAACAATTAAAGAATCCATTATCTATTAACTTGACATGGCTTGCTGATCTGAGAGGCTATAGAAAAAAGGAAGTCAATCCCATTACAGGTATAACTTTCAAGTTTATATAAAGTTTGGCTTTAGGTTTTGAACCTGTAACAGTTGTGCTACTTTTAGGAAGTCATGAATTTTAACAGTATTAATCATGGTTTCCTGATATTTCAAACGTGGTTAACATTGTGAACATTTATGCGTTCTGAAATGTTGCAGAACTCTTAGGGCTCTACTACCTTAAAAAGAAGAGTTCAGAACAATTACACAATTAAGTACATGTACTGGTTAAAACAGTCAATGTGCGAGTTCTGGACAATCGCTGGACTCAAAGCAGAATGAAGATTGTTCACCTAAGTCCAAAAAGCCTTAGCTTTACTGCTTGGCCTCGACAAGTTATCAGTTCAGAACAAATGTCTGATAATTTACTTCAGATTTTACTATACCGGCAATTAATTGGAAATAAAAACCCTTCTTTAGACTGAACGTTAATGTATCTTTAAATTTTTAGCTCTGCCGTTTTGAAGAAAAGCTGAGGTATTGTGGTCACCCTGGCCTTGTTTGTGTTGGGATTGTTATTGTGTAGGCCTTGGTGTGACAAACTTTAATTTTGGTCATATCTCTGTTTTTATTGAAACTTGAAACTTTCATGAAACTTGGCATATGTGTTAACTATCACAAGAGTTATCCAACTATGAAAGTATTTAGAATGTTTGCTTTATCTAGCACCTGCAGCTGAGTGTTGCACTCGTAGGCAGTGCTATTGTTTACTTCATGTTATTAGATTATAATATATGAAGATGGTACTTGATTTCATGGAGATATGACACTAAAAACTAAATGTTTGAATCTGCTATGGGTATTTATACACTGTAATTAGGTTTTTTGTTTTATGACTCCATGAAATCAACAAGCACTTTCATCATCAAAATGATGAACAAAACTTTCATAAACACATTAATTTTTTGGTTTACAGATTAACCCATTTTAACAATTTTTCACAGAAATTATATTTTGAAAAAAAAAAAACACTCCGGAAATAATGTCTTCTTTTGGGCACTCCCTACCAGGTGGGAAATAGGGGATATTGAATGCGTGGTCATTGAATACCAAATTTATTTAACAAGTCACCTATAAATAGACACAAATGGGGCTTCACTGATGAAACTGTTGTTATAAAATGAACGCAAATTTAGTATTTTTTATAATATGACCCGAATTTTTGCAATAAATCAAAGAAATTATTGATATTTATATTTCAAATTATTGCGCAAAACATATACTGCCGTTTGCGAATTGACGTCATCAAAATCACAATGAAGTCGTTTTTACAACAAAAATATAACGTTCTTAGCTCATTTGCATAGTTATTTGACTAGTGTAATAACACCATTTAATATCAAAAATATTCAACGGTTTTATTTCACTCCCGCGACTTAGGTCATATTATAAAGCACTTTATCCTGAATAAGCAATAAAGAAATCAATTAAAAACTTTAACAGTATTTGTTTAAATGTTTACAGGACCTATGAGTGATGATTTCTCAAATAATTCATACAGTGCAAAATTAAAGAGACTTTTCCAAATAGAGGGACTAACAAAAGCGTAAATAGTGTAATGTGTTATCAGTAAGCAAAGACTAGTGGATAATTAAAATGAATGCACTCTCAGAAATCATCCACATGAAAGACAATTCCAATGAGTACCTGCAACACAGTGTTTAGCTGAGAAATAACAAGAACTTTACCTCGATATGTCAGAAGAAGCATACAGACAATAGTTCTTGTGAAAAACATGCAGTAAAATTCTATGGACAATCATCGAGTTGTGTATATCTCTACAGACATTCTGTAAGATTCGATGGACAATCATCAGGTTGTATGACTCTTCAGACGTGCTGAACGTTTTCATGGACAATCATCCGATTGTATGACTCTTCAGACGTGCTGTAAGATTCTATGGACAATCATCGAGTTGTTTACATCTCAACAGACTTGCTGTAAGATTCTATGGACAATCATTGGGTTGAATGACTCTTCGGACATGCTGTAGGATTCTATGGACAATCATCAGGTTGTATGACTCCTCAGACGTGCTGTAAGATTCTATAGACAATCATCGAGTTGTTTACATCTCAACATACTTGCTGTAAGATTCTATGGACAATCATTTGGTTGTATGACTCTTCGGACATGCTGTAAGATTCTATGGACAATCATCGGGTTGTATGACTCCTCAGGCGTGCTGTAAGATTCTACGGACAATCATCGAGTTGTGTACATCTCTACAGACATGCTGTTAGTTTCTATGGACAATCATTTCTACAGATGTATTGACTTTATGGACAATCAATGTGAATCTTTTCTTTCTTGCACTATTTATTGTTAGAACTTGGACAACTAAGTAAAAATAACATTGTCCTCTTTTTTTATTTTTGTTTCTCTTTTCTTGTAAATACAGTAAACTAAGCATACAAAGATATCTCTCAATACAATATATTGATTACTAGTTAAATGTCATGGTTGCAACTGTTTTTTTTTAATAATATTTATTCTGTCATGTTCTTTGAAAATCTTGGCAAAATTGCACTGAATGCATTAAGTGTCAGTATCTCTTTACAAAACAAAAATTAAAAATTTTCTGTCATACATAGAAAAACAGTACAATTGTATACGATCGATGAGTCACAAATTCTACTTATAATTTAGAAAACAATATCAATATCCTATTTTAATTTAATTCAATTGTACGATTTTCTCTTTTTAAGTTTTAGTAAAAAGTTATACAGTTTTCATTTATTTATTTTTTAATACTTCACATAAAACGTTGGTAAATGCATATGTTAATATATACCCTTTTTGATAATTTTAATGTTAGTTGTGCCTATCAGGGTTTTTGTTTTCTGATTGGCTGGGAAATCATTTTCATTTCTCAATAGAATTTTTGAATTTTCTTTTTTATGTAAACTTGCACACAAAGTATTCCAAAAGAAACTCGTCTCGTTATTGAGAAATCTTTACATGTTTGTTTTTTGGTATAAAATTTTAAGATATAGAGAGGCTTATCTTTTAATTCACAGAGGTATGAAACTGAAAACCTGATTACACTTATGTATGAATCCATTGTGTATTAATTAATACAGTGATAAGTTTTTTCAGTTTCATTCTTCAGTGAATTATAAAAATACTCCCTTTATCTCTTAAAACTCTCCTGGAGAGTTATTATCTTAGTGAACTAGTTAGAAATTTTATTTTAAGTTAGTTTTGTGTTTGTCATGGATTACTTTCTTTACCCTGCTCTTGAAAAGATTTTTTTTTACATTATTTTGCACAATTCTGTCAAACGAATGTTTCTTTTTTATGAAAAACTCATGCAAAAGAAATATTCATTTGACAAAATTATGATGCATAAAGGTTGTGCTTATTGTCAACTTCAAGGTAATCAAAACAAATGGATTTGGTAGAAAAGAAACTTTTTTATTTGAGAAATATGGTGCATATATTTACCTGCATAGAAAGTTTCAAAAATTAAATTTTGATTATGACAGGTCACGTCTACAACTGACAGACCAGTGCTAAATATAACATTACCGGTAGTCGTAATTCATCCCAAATATTCCGAGGGGGGGGAGATCTTCTCCATAAGTTACCTCTACTTACATGACGACCTTCATTTAACATGGAGAGCTTCACTGAGACCTGTGGCTGATTGTTGAAAGGACTTAATCTCACTGTCTATATTTTATTTTATCTGCTGTCCACTTTTTGTAGAAACCTTTTTTTTAAGCAACTACATCATTTCATAAGTATCTCAATGATTAGTTCTGTAATAAAATCTAACTAAATAATTAAAACTAAAGTAATAATATCAAATCTCAAATAGTAATAATAATGATTAAAATAACTTAATTCTCAATAATCTAAATAGATAAAGTAAATGATAACAATATATTTAATTCTCAATAATCTAAATAGATAAAGTAAATGATAACAATATATTTAAGGGCTAAATCGAAGGCTCAGTGCAGTTATGTGCTGAGCCATCAAAATGTAACTAAGTTTGAACATTATTAATAGAAATATGAGATAAATATCTGTATGATAAACACGTATCATAAAATGGATAAAATGAGGCTAAAATTAGTGCGGTTTTTTTAGTAACATTAAAGGAATGCTCTAATTTTGACCAAAATCCTATTGATCAATAGGTGACTGTATATTTATTCAAAGTGCCTAGAACCATATTCTTCTAGGCACTTTTACCAAACATTATCTTATCACGTAGTGTAACTAATGGAGTGCAGTTGTGTGCTGAGCCATCAATATGAAATTAAAATTTGATATTTTATTTCTATTAACTAGGTACTTATGAATGATGTAGTTATTGTTATGGTTTGTTTTTGCCCCACCCCTCCTCCTCTGAATGAAATGAATGATGTAGTTATTATTATAATTTGACCGTTGTTACCCCCCCCCCCCCCCCCCTCCCAATACACACTTATGAATAATGTTGTAGTTATTATACCCAGCTTGACACACACACACACTCCCTCTAGAATGACATGGTTATTGAAATATTTATGATTTGACCGTTGTTACATCCACATAAAACACATTCTATGTTATTGCAACGATTTAAAATATTGAAGCCTTTTTAATTTGTAGTGACTGATTCCTTCTTTCTGACAACTGAGACTCTAGAGCGACTTACATCTTTAACTTTGACTGATGCTTTTTCAAGTCTAAAAGTTTGCATAAAGTTTAAACCAAAGACAAAATGACCTTTATGTACCATCGACATGAAGCTATGAGACTACAGCCTGGATACTATGACCACATCTAACTTCTTTGAACTTTCATTCTAAAAAGTATATATCTTATCATTTCGGAAAAGGTTATTTAAATTATTAGCAAATGTTGTCATTTGACTCCATTTCATTGTAAAATTCAATTTAAATCTTCAGAAGACATTACATTGTTATATCAATGAAGAAGTTCTCATTACGGGAAATAGGGTATCCTATGACAAGCACTTGTTAAGTTAGTTGCATGTTTATTTTGTACCTACTTTTATTGTATGTTTAAGGTAGTGGACCCATACTAGTTTCGCAACGTTTTGGAAGTAATGAACTTTAACAGTGTTAACCGAGGTTTCCTAATGATTTTCATTAGGAAACCCCGGTCAATATTGTGAAAGTTCATGGGTGCCGAAAAGTCGCGGAACTATTGCGAAAGGGTTGGATAGCATTAGGAATTCGTTAAGTTGATTTATTTCATTGTTAAGATCAATTATAAGCCTGAAAGTATGTTTCCTTGTGCATTCACTGTTAAAAAACGAATAACATGTCTTCAAAGTATGTTTTCCCCTGAGGTTTCATGGTTCCACTGTTTAAAAAGAATAACGAGTTTGATATTTTTATTCTTGTAGTCAATATTTCAATGTTAAAAAAGAACTTAAAGTTCTATAGCGTATTTACATGTGTTTTTGTGTAATTATTGTACTTCACTATTAAACTAGAATTATCCAATTATTATGTGCATTCAATGTTTCACTTTTAAAAGGGAATAACAATTCTTTAAGTGTATTAGCATTGTTAGAAAAATCTCTCTGTTAAATGCTCCAAAGTCCTTCCGTCTCTTGAAAAGTTAAAAAGTAATATTGTCCATTCAATAAGCAAAGTATACACTTTTTTGCCAAAAAAACAGTTTGATTATCCAATATTTTGGTTGATAGGCCTTCTTCTCTGTTGCTTTTTCCCTTTCTTTAAGCACCTTATTTTAGATGTTAAAAAATCATCTTTCAATGACTTACAAGGGTTTTTTGCAACATAATGATAAATCATATTGAAACATTGTAGAAAATTAATAAAAACTTTCTTCATGGGATACACACATTTTTTACCCTGACATGCTAATTTTTATCACTTTCTAGATAAGGGTTGAATATATAATTTGTAAGGCTTGTAAACATTTATGATATTAATTACCAGTAAATATATACATATAAATACCTTAAAGGGGAGTATAATGTGATTACATTGTAAGTTTTTGTTTTTTTTAATTCAGGCTTGATTTCATACAAGACTCATCTTGAATTTTGAAGGAAACATGAATTAAGAAAAAATATATTAGATTTATGTATGTTACAAACATTGTTATTTCTTATTTGGTGCTTAATGCTCTTGTAGTTTAAAGGTAAAATGTCTGGGTGCAATATACCCAGGAGTTCTGAGTTCAAATCTTGGCGGGGGTAAACTCGACACCAATAAGATAACAATTTTGTGAAATATATAAATCTAATAATAAACCAAACTTTTTACACTGAGAGGAGGTTGGTTAAGACAGCTTTTACCATAATTATTGATAGGTCTTGTGTATAATTCAAAATTCATATTTTGTTAAGCCATGTTTGTAAAGTGTTACCAATATTAAATTCATCTTGCAACACATGTTTGTAAAGTGTTACCAATATTAAATTCATCTTGCATAACAAAAGAGTTGTTAGTTTTGATTTGTCCGAGGGAGAATTGAGACTGGATTTATTCACAAGGCTAGTTTAGAAAAAGCCTATTATACAAGGGGGAAATGCCACGGTGCACTTCTACAATCTAAAGATTTCCAGAGTGCAGTGAATAAACCATGACAATGCCTGAATCTCAGCAGGAAAGCAGTTGGAGAGTTATGTAATCTCCTAGAAGGCCAAATTGAAAGAGAAGCATAAACTGTATACAAATTTTGCATCTTTTTCAATTTTATTATCAACTTTCGGCCATCATAGCAGAGTTGGTAGCCCTTCTGACTGTCAATCTAGAGGTCCCAGGTTTGATCCCCGGCAGCACTCATCCTTTCTGACTATTTGTCGCCCACCTATGGGTTGTTAATCGTTGACCTATGTGGGAGGTTGCTGTTTGAGGCTAGGAGAGGATGAGATTGTGGTACTGGTGTGAGAAATACCAGGAATCCATTGTTATGTGTTCCAATCTCCACAATACAGCTGTAAGATTGTTGAAAGTGGTGTAAAACCCCATTCAAAGAAACAAAAGTTTGATACCCGACAGCGGCACACTCATCCTTCCAACTTTTTGCCTCTCACCAATAGGTTGATTATCCTTAACCTATTCAAGATAGTAGCTGGAGGCTAGGAAAGGATGTGATGGTAGTACTTCTGAGAGAAATACCAGGAATCTTATGTTAGGTGCTTATGCCCCTGCAATATAACTTAAATTGTTGAAAGCAGGGAAAAAACCCATTCAAACAAACAAAATTATCCACTTTCCAACTCTAAACAAACAAGAGTATAAGTAGATTGTGTGCGATGAGCCGTGAAATCTATATTCGTACATGGAATCCTGCCCTACTTTCAGGATCACCAAACGGTGCAAATAGTTTTCCAATTGTACCCCGCTTTGCACGTGCACTTGCATGCAAAGCGGGTACAATTGGAAAACTGTTTGCACCGTTTGGTGATCCTGAAAGCAGGGCTGAGCTCAGTTATAAAAATACACCTATAGACATTCACTTGCAGTACTCTTCTTTAAGCATAATTTGGTTATGTATATAGAGATGCAGAAGTTTAAGTGAGGTATAAAAGATCAATTTTGTCTATATATATATATATTGTATAGACAAAATTTACCTTAGATCACTCATTTAAAACTGTGCATCTGTACCGAGCTTACAGAGAATGAAACAAACTTTGATATATGTATAACTTCGATATGGCATTTTGTCTATTTCAAAATGCATTAATTTTTGTTTACAATCCCAGAGTCAAAATAGTGAATTCTACTTGTAAATAAATATACTTAAGTATGCATGGAATTTAGCAGCCATGGAGTTATGAACTCTTCCAAATTTTGGATTATCTGCGACCTGATGTAGAAGCTCCACCTCTGGATTTTCTGCGTATTCTATTATTATTCACTAATAAGGTGTAAGAACTGTGCGCACATGAACAAACAATTCTTCCCTGGATATTTTTGCTTTCAAAACAAACTTTTATTTTATGGTATAAGCACATTATTTCATGCAGATTTTTGCATACTGTTAAGGTGATCCAGGGAAGGCAAGTTTGTGTAGGCAAGTTGGTAATGCAACATACTTTAACCTTGGCTATATCTGCTTGAAACTTAGCATGCGTTTTCTGTCATAAGAGCAATGAGTACTATCAAGGGGGATAACCCTACATAAATTTTTGTCATCCCGTTGGTGATATGCAAGACAAAGTTGTTTCAATGACAGCTCGGTGTATGTTTGTGTGACTCTCCATCTGTCCATTAGTCAATCTGTTAGTTTTGTCCAGACACACCCAAATTCATGGATAAATTTGAAAACAACTTTGTATAAAAATTTGTTTTTGGTCATCCTGAAAAATGCTATTTGAAGGAAAAATTCAGATATTTCCAAGGTCAAGGGTTAAACTTGACCTTGTCTAAAGCATAAGTCTTACATTTAAGAGATGAAGAGAGTATTTGTTGATTTCATGGAGGTATGAAACTAAAAACCTGATTGCACTGTATGAATATGCAAAGCAGATTCATGTACATGAATGTGATTAGGTTTTTAGTAATACCTTCATGAAATCAACAGAAAGTCTCGTCATACTTTATAATTTAATTTCTTGAAGCCTTAATGTAAAGTTTTACCCTCAAATATAGGGATAATGCTAATAGGACTACCTACAAAAAAGCTGTGTAATAAAATTGTTATCATTGGGTGATGAAACCAATTTTTCAGCCAATCAGAATACACAAATTCTGGTTAACTCAACTACAATCAAATTATTCATGGATGGATTTCAAAACAGCTCAGCATTGTTGTTCTGCATTATGAGTGGATGTGCCATTTGAAAAATGCTCCAAAGGTCAGAAGAGCTATTGCAATCCCAATTTTCCCATCCAACGTCAGTCCGTCCATTAACTTTTACTTTTTAACGCTCTCAAGTCCACAGTTTTTATTCGATTGAAAACTGAAAATTTCGACTGAAAATGAGTCAGATCTGTCAAGCATAATAGGAAAAGAAGCTTAATTAAAACAATTAGAAAATCCTTGTGAACGTTCTAAAGTACATTTTTCATATAATTGTCTTCAAACATGGGCAGTATGATCAGACTATCACAAAGACTGATCCTTTCGAAATTAGGAGGTCCGATCTGTCAAGCTTCATGGGAAAAGGACCCAAATGAAAATTTAATTAGAAAATCCATGAAAGTGCTTAGTCCAGTCTTCAACATTGTCTTTATAAGTCTTAAGAATGATTGTACTTATACATGGTTCCTTTCCAAAATTGGCCAGATAGTCTGTGTCAAGCATCACAGGACAATGGGCCAAATAAAAATTTAATTTAAAATCCTCTTTATAGCTCTTAAGTCCACAGTTTTCATCTGATTGTCTTCAAACTTGCTCAGAATGATTGCATCATCACAGTGAAAGCTCTCTTTCAAAATATTTTTGATCAATTTAGCATCACAAGAAAAAGGGGCCTATATTTGAATATAAACTTTAAGAATTTAATTAGAAAATCTGTTAATGGCTCTAAAGTCCTCAGTTTTCATCCAATTAATTTCAACAAGAAAAGGGGCCTTTATTTGATTTAAATTTTAAGAATTCATTGTTTAAGCTTCTTCATGTATGCATGGAAGTTAATAAAAAATTCACTTAGTATTCTACATCATGTGACCATGTGCATTATTAATGTGGTCTGGTGCTTTTATACTGTGTCATAGAAAAAAGGGGCCTCAAAGTGTAGACTTTCTTCCTTTCAAAACTCCTCTTTTAAAAATGGTTTCATGTGAAACTGTCACAGAATATTCCATTTCCAGTAACTATTTGCATTTGTGACTTTTTAGCTTGGCTGTTTTCAGAGAAAACCTGAGGTATTGCTATAGCCTTGGCATTGTCATGGTGTGAAAACTGACATTTTGTGATAACTTTTAAATGGTAAGCGAAAGGGCCTTCATATTTCACATGATGATTGACTGTGACAAGGCCTTTCTGTTGGTACCAAGTTCAAGTTCATCAGTCAAAGTCAAGGTCATTTTTCAAGGTCAAATTTCTGAAAAAAAAAATGCTAAAACCTTGACATTTTTGTGATATCTCTGGTTCTACTGAAAACGTTCACTTGAAACTTGACACACTTATTCTATCAAGAGGGATAACTCTTTAAGCATTTTCTGCAAATTATGCCCCGTTTTCTACTAAGTTTTTAGCTCCACTGGACTAAGTCAAGCAGAGCTATTGTCGTGGCCTGATGTCTGTCGTTTGTGCAAGCATACATGCGTCCGTCCGTCCATTAACTTTTTCTTTAAACATCTTCTCTGAAACTAATAAGCTGATTTCAATGAAACTTAAGCAGAATGTTCCTTGGGTGACCCTTTTTAAAAATTGTTCACAAAATTTTGATTGGCCAATAAATATGGGCGTGGCAGGGCGGGGCTTATTTTAAACCCAAAATCTCTGAACGACATCTTCTCCTGATCCACAGGGCCAATTTCAATGAAACTTTACCAGAATATTCCTTGGGTGATGCTCTTAAAAAATTTCTGCAAAATTTTGATTAGCCCATAAATATCCTTAATCACTTGGCCATTTTTAATGAACTTTACCAGAATGTTTCTAGGTTGACCCTTTCCAAAAATGTTTTGTGAAATTTTTATTGGCCCATTTCGAGTGACTTTGTGCATTTGTTGCAATATAGTTACATTCTGCGTCATGATAAAAGGGGCCTTTATGTTTATCTATTGTTCACACAACTCCTTCATTTATACACAGATTTTCACAAAAACTTAACAGGAACTTAACAGAATATTTCATTTGACCATGGAAACATTTTTAGCTCGACTATTCGAAGAATAGGGGGGCTATTCCAGTCACCCGGGCGTCGGCGTCATGCTTTGGTTAAGTTTTTACGTGCAAGTGTTTAAAATCTCTGTTTCTATGAAAGCTATTTATTTTTACGTGCAAATGTTGTTTATCTGTAATATTTCTGTTTCTATAAAAGCAATTGCTTTGAAACTTTACACATGCTTCTGTGACCATAATATCAGCATCTTGACAAAGATTCATTACTCTGAAATTGAATTTAGTGGAATTTTAACCCTTTTCGGACTTAGTAATTCTTGGTTAAGTTTTTACGTGCAAATGTTGTATTTCTGTAATATCTCTATTTCTACTAAAGCTATTACTTTGAACTTTTGCACATGCTTCTGTGACCATAATATCAGCATCTAGACAAAGATTCATTACTCTGAAATTGAATTTAGTGGAATTTTAACCCTTTTCAGACTTAAAAAATTTTGGTTAAGTTTTTACGTGCAAATGTTGTATATCAGTTATAGCTCTTTTTCTACTAAAGCTATTGCTTTGAAACTTTGCACATGCTTCTGTGACCATAATATCAGCCTCATGATTAAGAATCAATACTCTGATTTTGAATTAAGTGGAATTTTATCCCTTTTCGAACTTAGAAATCTTGGTTAAGTTTTTACCTGCAAATCGATGGCTCAGTGCGAAAAGGTTGTAACTCCCTATAAACATATAGGGAGTTACAATTGTTTCGCACTGAGCCATCGAAATGTTGTATATCAGTTATAGCTCTTTTTCTACCTAGGCTTTTGCTTGGAAACTCTACACATGCTTCTGTTACCATGATATCAGCCTCTTGACAAACATTTATTACTCTGATATTGAATTTAGTGGAATTTTAACCCTTTTCAGACTTAAAAAATTTTGGTTAAGTTTTCACGTGCAAATGTTGTACATCAGTTATATCTCTAATTGTATTAAAGCTATTGCTTTCAAACTTTGCATTTGCTTCAATGATCATAACAATAGCCTTTTGATAAAGATTCAATTCTCTGGTATAGAATTTAGTGGATTTTTAACCCTTTTTGGACTTAAAAATTCTTGGTTAAGTTTTTATGTGCAAATGTTGTTTTTCTGTAATATCTCTATTTCTACTAAAGCTGTTGCTTGGAAACTTTACGCATGCTTCTGTGACCATGATATTAGCCCGCAGAAAAAGATTCATTACTCTGATATTTAATTCAGTGGAATTTTAACCCTTTTCGGCCTTAAAAATCTTGGTTATGTTTTTATGTGCAACTGTTTTATGTAAGTTGTATCTTTGTTCCTACTAAAGCTATTGCTTTGAAATTCTGCACATGCTTCTGTGACCATAATAACAGCCTCTAGACAAAGATTCTTTTCTTTTGACTTTCATTTTGTTGAATTTCCAATGTCGATATTGATTTGCTGTTACTATCCAGCACTTGGAATAGTCGAGCTTCGCTGTCCTCCGACAGCTCTTGTTTATTTTGCCATTTGGTGATAAACTACATCACAGATAAAGGGGCTTTATGTTAAATTTCCTTGTTAACACAACTCCTCTTTTTGCTTATAGATACATTTCATAGGAAAAAGGGGCTTTAAATCATATTTTTATTATTTATTGTTTACACAATTTCTTCATTTATGCATTGATTGTCATGACCATGGCCACAACTTTGCCATTTGGTGCAATTATATGGCGTATTTGGAAAAGGGGTCTTAAAGTAAATTTTCTTATCAACACAACTCCTCCTACATTCAATTTAATGAATTTATTGTCATGAAACTTTTTTTCTTGTTATATCTTGAATATCACTTTCAAGACATAGGCTTTCAAAGAGTCAATAGAGCAGTCTCATCAGGCCCTAATGGGCCTCTTGTTTTCAATAATTGTTTTTCAGAGCAAGTGTTTCACAATTCTGTTGCCAGTTTTTCATGAATTGTTTTGTTAAATATTGTTTAAGAAACCCCACAAATTCATCTTTGTAGATGTAAGAAAAGTATCAGAATATAGTGTCGGTTGGCAACCAAAATATTTCTTTTTTCTCCAACTGATTCAAGCTGTAGTTACAAGGTCTTGATCCCCTAGCAGGGCTTGTGCTAGCTTTTTAAATCTAGGAGTCATTGACCCCTAAATGTCACAAAATTCTGGGGGTCAGCACTTGTTTTGAAGGGGTCATATAAGAGCAAAACATCAAAACTTATAGATCCACAAGTTTAAGTGAGTGATCAAACGTAAATTTTGTGTATACTTGTATAGACAAAATTGACCTTTGATCACTCACTCTAAATTGCGGATCTATATCAGTCTTTAAAAGCAATCTATATAACTGAAACAACATAAACAATAAAGTGTAGACACACTTTATAGTTAACGTTGTTTCATTTATATCTATCTATAGATCTTTTGTTTAAGAATGAAGAAAAAAAAAAAAAGATTTATATAATATTTTTGTATATTGCATAGGTTGCAGGACTGGAAACTCAGTGGGACAAAATGATCACTGCATGAAATTTTTGTGAGTCAAAATGGGATTTTCGGGAGTCAAAACCCTGGTTTAAGGGTCAAACACGAGCCCTGCCCAGCAACGATATTCTAAATATTAGTGCCCTGTGTACCAAGAGATAGACTGGAGCAAACTGTTTAAATATTGTCCACCTGTCTGTCTGTCAATCATGTATGATACAGTAGTGTTCGGCAATCGGTTTCAAATCACAATCAATAATTGCTTTTTAATTGGAAGAGTAAATCAACTAATGATCAAATTCACAGTCGTTTCTTAGAAATTAATACAGCACTCCCAGTATCATCCTTTAAAGAATAGACTGTGAAAGGCTATAGTAAAAACTTAATTGACCTGAAGACTCTTTCTGCAGATCTTTCTACTTACTTCATGGATCAGCATGAAACAGTTGTAACTGCTTATAAACATAAAGGCAGTTTTAACTGTTTCACTCTGAGCCATGAAACTGATGTAGGTTTTGAAAACAATATATAATGGTTTTCATTTATGTGTTAGGAACTGGTTTATCAATTAAGAAATTTCCTAGTCGATTTTCACAATCAAAAGCCAAAACCAACTGGTAATCGATTATAATCAATTTATCTGCCCTTCACTATGATACAGATAATTTCTTCGTGGCTATTCAATATGGGGGAGGGGTCAGCGCTAAACCATTGTCTGTACATTTACAATTTATAACCTCTGTACTATGTAGCCTTTGAAAAATTTTATGCAAAAAAACGGATTGTCTCTTTTTACGTGTATAATGTGTAATTCTGTTTTGTTAACAAATCTATAAAATAGTGGCACAACCATACAAGAACTATGGTGATTTCAAAACTATCACCATGAAATTAAGTTTCTGGAAATTTCATATTAACACTAAAAATATCATGATATAATCATTGGCATATGACATGTATCTTTCATAGGAACATTTGATTGCATTTTGTTAAGATTGGGACCTTTGCAGAACTACTAAATTTAAATGTAGTTCAAAAGATGCAAAGTATTCATTTTAACCCTTGTCATGCTGAACTTGGAATATTCCTGCTTTGGCAGGAGCTATAGACAACCATCAGTCTGCACATATGTGCAGTCTGATGCTAGTCTACACAACCTGTTTCTCACTTTCAAACCAGAATTGTCAATTGATTTA
The DNA here is from genome assembly GCA_948146395.1 of Fragum whitleyi. Classification (NCBI taxonomy): domain Eukaryota; kingdom Metazoa; phylum Mollusca; class Bivalvia; order Cardiida; family Cardiidae; genus Fragum; species Fragum whitleyi. The sequence goes on from OX411544.1 coordinate 47,387,107, forward strand.
GTTTTTGAAATAAAATTGACCTACAGTTGGTACTTTCAGTGCTTTTTGCCCTTTGATTTTGATGCAAATCTTTAGCTAAAATTCATTCAGCATGGCAAGGGTTAAAAACAAATTGAGATTTTATATAGTTTCAACCATGTCGTATTTCCTTTTCTATGTCATTGTGAAGATGTACAGTACAAAATCGTCTCTGTCATTCCTACTGCTGTATTATATCATGTAGATTAATATTTTATAATCTGAATAATTGATATATCAGCTTAATCTTCTCTTGATCAACATGCAGACAAATCATTCAAGAATTTTCTCCCCCATTTATGAGTAATTATTTATAAGCATAACTTAAAGGAACATTCACAAAACTTTTTTATAAAAACTTGATTACCAGTTAAGTTGATATTTTACCAGACAAGATTATGACGTCATTGTCTGGTTTTGAATGTAGTCCCCACCCATTAATTGACCTAAAGTCACTTAGTTCACTTATTCGAGCAGATCATCAGGTTATGGGATATAATTTTTAAATTTCAAACGAAAAAGAGGCCTTTCATTGGAGGAAAAAGTAGGGTGATCGGTAAGTGTGTTTATCATCACCTAGCTATCCAGGCTACCATGAGGGATAATTCTGGAAGAATTTTTGTAAGAGTTATGCCCCTTTTTCAACTAAGACTAAGATCCTTAGGATAAGGACTTTTAAATTACTTCACAGATTGGAATCCATGAAAAAGTCTGGTTGCAATGGCAACAGAGTAAAAAAAAACTTAAAAAATCTTCTACTTCCAAACCAGAAGGGTTAAAACTTATTTATTTGCCTAAAATCATTTAACAAAAAATGCAAATAATTGCACTTACTTTAATATTAGCTCTTTGTTTTGGATTAATATTAGCCCTATGATTTGGAATCCCCGATTTTATATAGAAAAAAAGAACAAAATATTTATAAATGTTCTACCGGTACTTCAAAACCGGATAGCTAGGACTATTTACGCCCATTCTCAATAAGACGGAACATTAGATGTTCAAGCCTATAGGCTCATTGATAAAACCTTTTGCCACTATAATTTTGTATTTTTAGAGGCAGTCTGGCTCTGGGTTGCTAGTCCCTTTTCAAGAGATAAAAAATGCACCCGTTTAATTTGATAATATAAACCCCCAAATGAGACATATGTTACTGTCGCCATTGTCATTTTCAAACTTCAGGACTGAATGAATAGCAGAAGTCATATTTTAGATTATGGTATATTGATTCTGTTTTTGATATAGTGTGCATTATACCTGTTCAAAAGAAGATCCACATGTAAGTTGTCAAGTGATATTGTTTAGTTTTCATATTTTGCTGGTGTCACCAAAATCTTAAAAGTTAAAACCTTGCCATAGCAATCTCTTTCAGATTCAATACAAACATTGAATAGCCTCTTCTTTTTGGCATGTTTATTTTTATTAAGGTAGAGGTATTATTGATCTACAATGACCTGGCACTCATTAAATATTCCTTTTGACCCTTATTGATAGTCGGATGTTATGTTTCTTAATATAGACTGAAGCTCGCGAAGTTTAGGTCCAAAAAAATGTTTCACATCTCATCACGTACAAGGAAATTTAGCGCAGGTGGTATGGCTGTTGTCCCGATACCGAAATGCCATGAGTCAAGCCGGGACATGATCAATTATGATTCCATTTTTTACGGTAACACTGTTTTACCTATTTTGAGACAATATTGTAGCATTAGGCTTTCAGTATTCCGACAGTCAGACTTTTTTTTAAGATTTGTTCATTGCAAAGTACTGTCCATTCATCACTGTAAATAGTGATAGAGAAACATGGAAACAATAACAATTATTTATCTCGTTTTGTAGTTCAAAATACATAGCAAGCCAAACTAAACAATTGAAAAGTATTTTTTCCTTGTTCATTTTACAATTTATGACGGTATGAAAAAATATGAAATAAAGCCTATACTTGGTTTGATTGCGTTAATCGAAACTCTTTTAAGCGTGATTACGCTATGAATGTAAAAAAAAAACATATAAAAAATATCATAAAGCAAACAAGATTTCTATATGCGACTAACTTTTAGTGCAAGTGTTCTGAATACTAAATTTATTTTCATTGGGGTATGAAAATCTTTCTCTCTGGCGATCAGAATACAAAAGTCTTGGTTTGTGCAACAACCAAAATTGAATTATATGAGAGTAAAAAAAATAATAATAATAATTACAACTGACAAAAAAATAACAAAGGAATAATTGAAAGGGTTAATGTAAAAAATAAATGTATAAATATATTATTAATAATAATCACAAGGATTTGAAAAAAAAAGATGTATCACTGTGGGTATCGAACTCGATCCGACAAGTGAATGCGTCTCGGGAAGGCGTCTGTAACCAAAGTACTACAGAGACTTATTTAGATAAAGTGAGATAGTATGAATAAATAGGTAAAACGTAATTTTCGCTACGGATAAACTCGAGCACTGACGGAAGTTAATGAGTGCGAGGTCATTTTAGATAAATAATAATAGAGGTTCTAAATCATTAGACATATAATTTTCAAAATGTTGTGGTATTTTATTCAATGATCTTTCAAAACAATTTGCAGTACCTTTCAAACTTATATTCCCAGTTATAGCTCTGTGTGTAGATGATGCTACATACAGAATAGGAAAGTTGCCTGCCTTCTGATTTCATAGAAGAAGATTTTTCACTTTTTGATTTCATGGTAACTGAGATGTGCCCAGGCGGAGCCCAAATATGACCCCAAGGACTTGATATGAACACACATTGGTAGAGGTCCACTAGATGATGCTACATATAAGATATGAAAGCTGTCTGCCTTCTAGTTTCAGAGAAGAGGATTAATTTTATTTTTAAAGATTTTTGCTCTTTAATTCATTGTAAAAAGGGATGTGCCCGGGTGGAGCTCAAATATGACCCCAGGGTCTTGATATGAACACACTTTAGAGTAGAGGTCCTCTAAATAATGCTACATACCAAATATGTAAGCTGTCTGCCTTCTGATTTCAGAGAAGAAGATTTTTGAAGATTTCCCATTTTCACCCTTTGTGCTCAGGTGAGCTAAAAAGGGATGCACCCAGATGGTGCCCAAATATTACCCCAGTGTCTTGATATGAACAAACCTGATAGATGTCCACTAGATGACGCTACATTCAAATTATGAAAGCTGTCCGTCCATTGGTTTCAAAGAAGATTTTTAAGGATTTTGGCTCTTTGATTCTATGTTTAAAGGGCTGTGCCTTGGTGGAGCCCAAAGATGACCCCATGGTTTTGATATGAACAAACTTTGTAGAGGTCCACTGGATGATGCTACATACCAACTATGAAAGCTATCTGCCATCTTGTTTCAGAGAAGAAGTTTTTTTGAAGATTTTCTTATTTTCAACATTTAAGGGTAAAGGAAGGGTTTAGGGTGGATTTCTTTAATTTTCACAACTTTGGAAGAGCTTGACCAAAGGAACATCCCTGCTAAGTTTCATGGAGATTTGCCCACCGGTTTAGGAGAAGAAATTGTTGACGACCGGTTTAGGAGGAGAAGAAATTGTTGACAACTGACCACGCACTACTGATGACGGACATTGGACGATCACAAAAGCTGACCAGGAGCACTTCGAGCTCAGGCAAGCTAACAAGTATACTATCTTCATCAAGGAGAGTGAGAGCCAGGATTTCAAACCCGATCTACTTGATTATCTCCAGTTTTGAATAAAATACGATTTTGAATCGGATAATTACATGTACATGTTTATTATTTATAATATGATCTACATCCCGGAAGTGAAAATAAAACATCATAGCGCTAAAAGTGCTGAAGGCCTGGTTTATAAAGAGGCAAGGTGACAACTGAAAGCATGCACTCCAATTTTTTAATCTTTTAGCAAGGCTTTTTTAGACAAGGGAAACCAAGGGTTCCATTTACCTATAGGGATCGTAAACCACCTTCTGAACTCACTTCGATGGAAAAATGTTGAACAGTATGCTCACTATATAGCGCTGAGTTCGCCAAAAACAACTAATTCCCAAGATTTAGATTACTACGCCCTATACTGCTTTGCTTTTCAGGCGCAACTCACGTTTTTATAATTTTAGTTGAGTTGATTGGTTTGCTACTAGTCAATTTATCCATTCGATTATTCCGTCTAACAATTGTAGTAACGCTGTTCTTCTAGGGGCACAAACTCGTCAGATCTTTCTTTTACATTGAATTGAATTACATAAAGAAATTGTATTTTACTGTGGGAACACAAGAATTTGATAGGGTCAATTTTTCCCTTTCCCACAATATGGTCCATCCTATACTCATACCCTATTACTTTTTAACTTCTACCCTAGATATCTATCAAATTACACTCATATTGATTTATTTTCTGCAACCTGTTCCAAGTTGTCCCAGTCTAGAATTTTGTCGTCTGTTTAAGAGTTTAAGGATGGGACAAGGCTTTTAATTTTTTCTAATTCAGATTGATCCATTACAAGACAACAAATATTTAGACAGGTCCAAATTGTAAAGGGTTGCAGATTACATACAATACGTGGGCAAATTAGTAAAATTTGTAGCAGAACGGGTAGATTATATTAGGGAGAAAGTTTTAGTTAGCAGCATTTTCTTCTTTTCCCTATTAGCAAGGTCATCCGTCAAGATCAAATTTAAAAGCTTTGTATCTTTAACATAGCAGTGATTTTGGCAGTGATAAGTAAGGAAATACCTTGTATACATGATAAGGACATGGTGAATAATCAAGGTTATATTCCAGAAAATTGACATCGTGTGTTGTTTCGTCTATTCAGTTCCCTGGCCTTTAGTACTATAAGTACTTTGATTATAGCACAGCATAGTGATATGCAAGCACTGCGTTGAACACACAAAGCACTTCGTGTCACACAAAAGTTGATGATGTATACTAGACCTATTTTTTGCATGCATGTGAGCACAAAAAAGTTACATAGTACACAGGTTGTTCGGTTTTTGACACAATTATCTTATTCTTAGGTAATTTCAGGGTTACAGGGTTGTTTCCTATGGCCTGCTAAACCAGACCAAAAACCTGTTGAATTAATTTCTTATAAGTAATACATAGGTGTTATTACACTAGTAGAATAACTATGCAAATGAGCTAAAAATAGATATCATCGTCATATTTCTTTGTGAAAATAACGTCATATTGTATTTGCTGATGTCATTTCACAAACGGTGTTATATGTTTTGCGTAATTTCCTTGTTTTATCACAAAAATTAAGGCCATTTTATAAATAGGATATCAAATTTGTGTTAATTAGATTCCGATTTATTAAACTTGTCATCTAAAACAGATAAAATGTCCGTGCAGCCTTGTTTTTATGAGTTTTTGATGACTTGTTAAATAAATTCTGTATTCAAAGACCACTCATTCTATATCCTCTATATACTACTCTATTAAAAATTAATCAAATTGTTTAGAAAGTTTTTTTTAACATAGATCTTGCTCAAAGTCTTTTTGCGAAAACATCTGATAAGTCCTGCTAAATGTCGAATACATGCTCCAACGTACATAACAGCAATTCAGCGATAACGATAACAACAATTATCCATCTTAATGATATAACTACTAACCCAATGCTGAACAAACCTGTTCTGCATTCAGGATGAAATTGTTCATGAAACATTCAGAAATATCACCTGGCTTTGCATGTGTGGTTTAATTTATAAAAGTTTGTTGACATTCTAAACGCAGGGTTAGTTTAAACGAAAGACAATGTAAACACATGAACCATGCTTTTTATACCGGACTGATCGTGCTCTATAAACTCCCTTACAAGCATAGCTGCTTTCCCGGCGGAAACCCGAGATGGTCGACTGACGGTACATGACGTTGGAAAGATATTGTCAACCATGACGTTCCCGTGTTGGTCTAGTATCATCACCCGACTTTCCTTCTCAATAGCTACAAACACAAGTGTACGTTTGGTGTCGACACTGAGGACTGGCTTGTTTGTCAGGTAGGACCAGATGATATCACCGTTTCGGCTCAGACATACGACCCCAGCTTCTGTGCCAACCAGCAGTTTACGAGGATCTGGTGCTGTACATATGTGGTAAATGTTTTTTAAAACTGGGTCATCATTGCTACCACAAATAGTCTTCACCTTAAAAATCAAATGTTGCAATTTATGTAAAAACATGAATTTCAAAAAATCAAAACTTGATAAAAACATCAGAAAAATATGTTAGAATTATGGTATGATGTTACACCATGCCAAATAGCTATTTTCAAAACTGACCAAACCGGCTTGTGTTGTATGTGGCTAAACAAACAGAAATTGTAGTTTGCAAAGGGCCTTTTGGGTCTGAGTTTGATATCTTTGGTTGTAGTAATACCTAGTAACTACAATTGTCTATATTATCTTCAAATTTAGGCCAATTTTATCCTTCCGAAATGAAAAGTTGGTTTTTGAACAAAATATCCCTTTTCTATTATGGGTTGGCTATACTTATATGTGATGGGGGCCTCTTATGCTATTCAACAGTTTGAGCTCACCTAGAGCTTCAAATTGATATATTGGTTAGCTGAGCAAACTGTCTCTTTTAGTAATTAGAAATATGAAATTGGGTCAAAAACACTTTACTCTTAAATAATAATTTACTACGACAAAATAGCAGGACAAAATTTAATGCTAAAACCACGGATGAGTATGCAGTCTACAGTAAGGTACGGTGTACTGTGGTATTCCTTCATTGCGTTAAGAAATAGTTTATAGTGACCGCAATTTTTCTTGCAACATACTTTGTCCTTACTGACCATCTAAATAAATCAGATACACAAACTGCAACAGTAGTTGTTCGCTAGTTCAACCATAGGTAATTGAAGTATGAGGTTCTTACAATGACGATATAACAGCGTTTTCCTTCTGTCATCTAAGTTCAGGGTTACGGATAAGCAAGGATGAATTGATGTAAGAGTACCATTTAATTGAGGACAAATTACCATACTTAAACAGATACTGTATTTTGAACATTTCTTATAATTCTAAGAAGTTTGCACTCCACTTACACTACGTATTTACACGGCTTACATCAACTAACTGTGCAAAATACGTATGGCTATGCAAATTTTAAGGATGACTATGTCGATGCACAAAAAAAAACTACATAAATTAACATAAATGTGACCTAGGCTTAAAATAAATTGTGACATGCAGATGCACAGATAAGAGGGGGGTAAAGCCAGTCTAAAATCTTTATTTCCCATTGAAACCTTATGTTGTGGGTACTCATTTGAATATTCTTGATAAGACGATTTAAACAAGTATTCGGAAGTATTGCATGGCAATACAAAGTCCCCTACCGGATTTATATATATATCCCTAGAACAGTATCTTTTTTTGGTGGTAAAGGTATAACTACCTCTCTAAAATATTAGTTGTATCAGATTTTATGTATCAGCTCAATATCTCTGAAATTTTCGGGCAATTTTCTAAGTCCAGCATCTGTATCTTCCACATAAAATGAAATAATTGTAGACACTACTTATTTTGACAGAACCAAATTGAAAATGACCAAGTTTCATTTAAATCAAAACAAAAAGTTAGGAGGAGTTGCCTTCACAAGGCTGCAATTTCAATAAGCCCCAGGCACTAAGTTTTAAGGGGGCATAATTCAGGGAAATAAATGAGCCATAAAATCCTTGATCCATGTACATCTACAAATTATGGTGATGACATTGACCAAGTTTCATTTAAATAAAGACAAAAAGTAAGGAGGAGATGTGTTCAAAAGGCTGCAATTTCAATAAGCCCTTGATACTAAGTTTTAAGGGGGAATAATTTAGGGTAAAATTAATGAACCATAAAATCCTTACTTCATGCTCATCTACCAATTTCGGTTATAACATCCACCAAGTTTCATTTAGATCCAGCCAGAAACTTAGGAAGAGTTGCATTCACAAGGCTGCAATTTCAATAAGCCCCAGAGACTAAATTTTAAGGGGCAAAAATCAACAAACCATAAAATCCTTCCTTCATGCACATCTACCAATTGAGGTGATAACATTGACCAAGTTTCAAGAAGATCCAGCCAGAAACTTAGGAGGAGTTGCGTTGACAAGAAAAGTGGACCCAGAGACTAAGTTTTTAAGGGGCATAACTCAGGCAAAAATCAACGAACCATAAAATCCTTCCTTCATGCACTTCTACCAATTGAGGTGATAACATTGACCAAGTTTCAAGAAGATCCAGCCAGAAACTTAGGAGGAGTTGCGTTGACAAGAAAATTGGACCCAGAGACTAAGTTATCAAGGGGCATAACTCAGGCAACAAGAGGGCCATAGTGGCCCTAAATCGCTCACCTGAATGAACTGTCCCCGTGATCCAGCCAGAAGTTAAGGAGGAGTTGTGTCCATCCATCCATCCGTCCGTCCAATTTTCTGGTCAACACAACTCCTCCTTAACTTCTGGCTGGATCTTCTTGAAACTTGGTCAATGTTATCACCTCAATTGGTAGATGTGCATGAAGGAAGGATTTTACGGTTCGTTGATTTTTGCCTGAGTTATGCCCCTTGATAACTTAGTCTCTGGGTCCACCATTGATTTTTGTGGAAGATACGGATGTTGGACTCAGAAAATTACCAGGAAATTTCAGTTTTCCTGATGGATGGACGGATGGACGTACAGACTGACAGAGAAGATGACGCCAATATACGTCCGCCTCCGGCGGCATATAAAAAGTCCGGAAAACTGAAAATTCCTTGCAATTTTTAAGGCCAGCATCCGTATCTTCCACAAAAATCAATGGACTGGAACCAAGCTCGAACTTGTTCTGTAACTCATTGATGCAGACTCACATACCAAAAATCAGCTCAATATCTCCAAGGGTTAAGAAAAAAAGTCCGGAAAACTGAAATTTCCTGGTAATTTTCTGAGTCCAACATCCGTATCTTCCACAAAAATCAATGGACTGGAACCAAGCTCAACCTCGTTCTGTAACTCATTGATGCGGACTCACATACCAAAAATCAAAACCAAAAAAACCAAAAAAAGTCCGGAAAAATGAAATCTGGACTGACAGACAGACAGACGGATGGAAGGAAGGACAGAGGGACGGAGCGCAAACCTATAGTCCCCTTTGGCTTTCGCCGGTAGGGGACTAATAAGTACCCCATACATAGGATTTGTGCAAGCATTCTTGAAATAACCTCATTTAAAAACGAAAATATCCCCCTCTTTCTGTAGCTCTGGGCACGGATAATACCTTTGATGGTGTAATAGTGATTTCCTCTACCAACCCGAAAGTGTAAGTATTCTTCTCATAGGTAACAACCATCACATCAACACAATCTTCTCTATTCCATACATGTGTGAGAGCTAGATGCATATGATACAAACATCGACCATACGGGTCCTCTGTCATCGTGGTTCGCATATGGCAGACACCAGTGTATCTGAAGTACAATCGCATCATAGTCTTGATATACCAATATACTAATTCATGTGAGCTGTTGCATTTTAAAGATTTTGATATTTGAGGGTGTGCGTGACATTTCCAACAATTTGAAACATGCGTTAGATGCAAATATTTAGCAGCCTCAACAATTTCACAGTGCAAATCAGGTCCATGAAGATTGTAAGCCTGTTTGAAGACTTTTCTAGACCTGATCTATCTAAAAAGTACAAAGGGAAGGCTCTAGTCAGACAGTACATGTGCACAGGCTAACCAGAGTTTTTGCTAAGCACAAATTGCAAATTGCTGGAATGTCATGCACAGGCTCTTTTTGTATTGAAAGAACGTCAAATTGCCTCTAAAACAACTGCGATAAGTTATTTGGTTGCAAGCCTTGTAATAATGTTCGCATCTGTTTGTATTGAACTAGACTCTATATAATGGATGGTAAAAAATGATATATGTGACATTTAGAGAGCTTTACCATTTGAAGTTTTGGATTATATACCAGTCGAAAACTGTACAGTACAAAAACATAGAAGTTCATAAAATTGCAGTTACAATGTACATCATAAAGTTGCTATTTTAAATTTCTGTTCAGCTTGGACACCTACGCATAAGGCCTTCAAAAATTAAAAAAAAACATAATTTAGAAACCAATCATAGAAAACATCTTGCAGTGAAGACCATAACATGTAATGTGTTTCCTGTTACAAATGAAATTGGACGCAATCGTTTTGAGTAAACTACTTACGCTCTATCAGTCTCAATCTTGTAGAGAAGCTGTAGTCTGGGAGCTGTTGCTATCAGAGACAGTCCACAACTGTTGTCTAGAACCAGAACATTGTGACTGTCATCCCTCATATAACAAAGCTTAAGTGGAGCACGCAGTGCCATACTTTGTAAAAATTGGTACCTCAACGAGAACTTCTGGACAGCTCTCTCAGTTATTGTTATGATGTTGTTGTCCAATGAGAGTATATCTTCGCATGGAAACTCAAATATTGACTGCATACTGATACCTCGAAGCTTCATGGCTCGAATATTGAAGACCTTAGAAGTGTCTCCGGACGTGAGGTTACCGGCTGTTAACTTTGGAAGAATGGTTGGATTTCGGTCGTGTATTCGCTGTTGGTGCAATGTGGGATCTTTGGAATCTTTGTGGATGGACATTGGACTAAGTTGAACCATTTGGTTCCCCCCTTGATTCACAATAACAGTTCTATAAGAGCTTCTAGAACGGGGGAAAGTTGCTGTATCCCTGCCCGACCTCGGGGATAAGTTTAGGCTAAACGAGTCTTTGTCAGTGGCTCGTTTACCTGGTTCCCTAAAACTCAATGCTCTTTTCGATGACCTTGTTGTTTTTGCACTTTGTCCACGTTCTGGAGTGGGGTTTAAAGGTGTCCACTGCATGCTGTCATTGATGACTACCAGCGGCTCGTGATTCAGAGAAATCAGTTCCATGAAAGAATCATCCACTTGTACATTCACACAGAATGGTCGTTTTTCAACCGCTTGCAATACGGATCCGAAATGCTTGATCTCTCCATCTAAAGGTTTCCATAGTCGTAATATATCGTTTTGTCCTTCTTGTGTTTTAGTATTGGCTGACCTTAACTTATCCTCAACTAGACGTTTTGTTTGCAGAATCAAGGAATGGACCGTTTTTAGGTGATTTTTATCGGCTGGGAGTAGTTGAGTGGCATTTTCTATTTGTGTTTTTGCATCCTGTAATTTCTTCTTCATAGTTTTGTGAAACTTGTCCAACATGTGATCGACCTCCCAGACTTTTTGTAGAAGGTCATCAGTATGGGCGGCAGCAATCTTAGAGTCTCGAACCCGAGTTGCATGCTCGTCTTGCATCCGAAGCTGACCGACCAGATCATTAATGTGCTTCCTGACTTCAGTGACGGCGTCTTTAGAATTTCTAGAATAACAAGGACTGGAGGTATGCTTCTCGATTATACAATCAGGGCAGTATAGATCTCTATGGTGAAAACAGAAATACTCTTTAAATTTATCCTCATGGATCTGAAATTGTAAAGATGTAGACCTAAATGTTTTATTAAGGTAGTGCAACCGTAACAGTTCGACAATGTCTCAGAAGTAATAAACTTTTACCGTGTTAATCGAGGTTTCCTAATGATTTTCAATAGGAAACCTCGGTTAACATTGTGAAAGAATATGTGGTTCGAAATGTTGCGGAACTATTACGGGTCCACTACCTTAAGCTAATATAGCTTAAAGGCATCTTAATTTGTTTAAATAACTAGTCAGGGAAAAAATCACATCAAAATGTTCTTAGTTTATACAACAAACTTTTAAGGTAATTTAGGCCTCTGGCTCACAATACAAAACACAATATGTTTCTTTAACAATACAATTTTGAAGAGTTATAGAAAACATTTTCATATAATATTATCGTAATGCCATTTTCTGTGGATAATTTACTATAAACAAGTAACGTAGCCGAAGAACAACAATTCGGACGAATATTAAAAGAATTCAAGTGTTCAAATAATTTTGTCGGCATATTTTTTAATTTGTTTGAATATTTGTTAATTAAAATTGTTAAAGCAAAAATATGCAAAACAGGGGGTGTCACCGTATCTGTTTTTGAGAAAATGACCCCTGAAAAAAAACGCATTTTTTATGCAATTTTTCACTGATTTTCGAGTGATTATGTAGATCGAAGTCTAGTTTGTCTAATTCACGTTTTCTCCACATTTTTAACCAAATTTTCTGAAACATTTAAGGATGAAAGTAAAGGTTCATTTGATACATTTTTGTAAGCTTTTCTTAAATTTTCGTCAATGAACTGATGAGAAATAACGTGTGCGGACGTCTTAAAAAATACGTATTTTTCCAAAATTTCGCGTAAATTTTGTATTTAACCTTAAAGTAAGTCAAACTGCTCAACAGTTTTCTTTTGTATTTAAACACTTATAGTGCATTCAAATCCAATCTAGTTTGTACCAAAAAAGAAATATGTCACCATGCTTATATAAGAGCAATACGCTAATTTTCGAGGCAACCGTAGGGATCTTAAACATAGACGTCGGAAATCAACGTTGACGAGATCGTTTAGTGTTTTTTCGCACTTATCTTGAACAAGATATTTGTAATGACTAACAGTTTCAACAGTTTCCCCTTTGAAATACCATTGTTTTTTGACACTGCCCCTCCATTTCAAAATACAGTGGTCATAGTTTTATCCATATTATTGCATAAATAGTGCGTTTTTTGGTCGTTATAGGCATACGTTAACGGACAAAACCCGGGCGTTAACGAGAGAAAACGTGGATTAACAAGTAAATTCACATGCCGTAAACGCCCGGCGTTTTTCACTTAAATATTCTCGATCTAGGCCCATACACTTTATCAGTTTCCTTGTCCAACGTTATTAAAGAGCATACCTAAAGACATTGCTCAAATCCCGCGTTAAATTGTGTGACGTCATGAATTAACCAAGCAACGTCGGTGTAAACAAGTTGGACGGTGTTACGCATGACGGCATATAAGTAGGTTTGTAACTGGTTTTATACCGTTTCTATGAAGTTATTTTGCTCTAATATATCTTTTTATATAATAATAGCGTCAATTCACAACTCTGCAAACGTTAACGCCCTCAAAAACGTGAATTAACCCTATATTAAAGCTCATTCCAGTATAGTCACAAAATAGCTCGAGAGAAATGATTTGTTTTTTGTAGTCCATTTACCGCGACAGATAAACTTGCGATGTTAGCGGCAAAAAGTAGACACAACAAATCTTCATTTTTTTCGTCAATAAGATTACTTGCTTTGCATTCATTTTTACTAAGTTCGATCAAGTCGTTTATAAAAAGAGAGAAAAACGTCATAGAACTTGAATAACCTTGTCGGGTTCCAAATGAACATTTAATTTTTTTTGTAAGATATGTTTTATCATTAAAGTCGACCTTAAACGATGCAAAAATTTCTCCTTCGTCGATTGAAAATGTTTAAAAAATTCCCATTTACTCTTTTCTTATCAAAGTTTCCAATGGTTTATCATGATCAATGCTCTCGGACGCTTTTGAAAAATCAAGAAATAAACAGTAAAATCGCCTCTTCCTTTTTGATAAATTCTTCTGGGCTACGGTGAATTGAGCGAAGTTTTGGTCCACAACATTATTATTTTTGCGGAGAAACCTGCTTGTGATTCGTGTATAATGAAATTTCTTTCAGCTTAAATTTTGTCAAGGGCTTCGATAAAACACCAATGCAAATCTTGGTGAAAAATTCCAGGTCAACTTTCTAATCAAGATAACCAAACTTTATTTGCAAAAATACAAAAAAACAAGAGGGCCGTTGGCCCTGGGTCGCTCACCTGAGAAAAAAGCTACATTACCTAGGTATGTCCATGCAACCACAGAAAAAGAGATTTTCACTTATTCAATCAGATAACATTTGAAATAATCCTCCCCCCCCCCTCTGCTCCTCCCCTGGACATTATTTATTTAAGCTTTATCTATAAAAGGTCTGTGATCAGCTAATCTATGCCAGATATACAGGCTGTAAACTATAAAGTTTTCTTTAATGAGTTGATCAATCCATGTCACATATAAAGGCTGTAGGGATTCAAAATTCTCAACAAAGCACCCCCCCTCCCCCAAGGTGCTCTGCACCTGGTGAATCTACAGTCGTGATTTCAGCTAATTCAATATATGTCCATATGGTGATCATCCATACCAATTTTCAAGTCTGTAGGACTCCTGGCTCATTAGAAGAAGTTTAAAGATTTCAAAAATGATCCAAAGTACTACCCCCTCCCCAAGACACTCAGCACCTGGTGACCCTACAGTCATGATTTTAGCTATTTTTATTAATGTCAATATATTGATCACCCATGAAAATTTTCAAGTCTGTAGGGTTCCTGATCCAGGAGAAGAATAAGGTTAAAGATTTCAAAATTGATCCAAAGTACTACCCCCTGGCCCCTAATGCTCTGCATCTGGGGCCTACATTCATGATTTTATCTATTTTATTTTAGATCCATATGCTTATCATCCATGCCAATATTGAAGTCTGTAGGGCTCCTGGTTCATTAGGAGATGAAGATTAAAGTTACAAAATTTTTACAAAAGTACTACCCCCTCCCCCCTGGTGCTCCGCACCTGGTGGCTTTAGAGTCATGATTTTAGCTATCAAGTCTGTAGGGCTTGTTGTTCAGAAGAAGAAGAAGGTTAAAGATTACAAAATTTTCACAAAAGTACTACCCTCTCCCCCCTGGTGTTCCGCACCTGGTGAATCTACAGTCATGATTTTAGCTATTTTTATAAAGGTCCATATGCTGATCACCCATGCCAAAATTGAAATCTGTCAGGCTCCTGGTTCAGAAGAAGAAAAAGGTTAAAGATTACAAAATTTTCACGAAAGTACTACCCCCTCCCCCTGGTGCTCCGCACCTGGCAGCCCAACAGATATGATTTTAGCTACATGTATTTTTATTCAGGTCTATGAGCTGATCCTCCATGCCAATTTTCAAGTCTGTAGGGCTTGTAGTTCAGAAGAAGAAGAAGGTTAAAGATTACAAAATTTTCACAAAAGTACTACCCTCTCCCCCCTGGTGCTCCGCACCTGGCAGCCCAACAGATATGAATTTAGGTATTTTTATTAAGGTCTTTGAGCTGATCATCCATGCCAATTTTCAAGTCTGTAGGGCTTCTGGGCCAGAAGAAGAAGGAGCTTAAAGATTACAAAATTTACCCAAAGTACTACCCCCTCCCCCCTGGTGCTCCGCACCTGGTGGCCCAAAAGTTATGATTTTAGCTATTTTTATTCAGGTCTATGAACTGATGATCCATGCCAAATTTTAAGTCTGTAGGACTTCTGGTTGAGAAGAAGAAGAATTTTAAAGATTTTCTTAAAATTTACCTTTTGTTGCCATAGCAACCAGAGTTTTTCATGGATTTCAATTCTTTTAGCTATTTTTGAAGGGGACCACCTAAGCAACATTTCTGTAAAATTTGGTGTTAATTGGCCTAGTAGTTTAGGAGGAGATGTCGTTTAAAGAAATTGTTGACGGACGCCGGACGCCGGACGACGACCGACAACCGACGGACGGACGAAAGGTGATCACAATAGCTCACATGAGCACTTCGTGCTCAGGTGAGCTAAAAAACAATCAAAATTGAAGCCCATGTTAATTTCTATATGTATGCAATTTTTTTTTCGTAGAAATTGGCCTTACTTTCGAAATAAATAGGAAATATACATCCCCAATTTGCAAGGACATCTCTAAGGTGACAACTTGTCTTTGTTTAGAAGCATTCCAAATGATGCTTTTCAGTTTCACACTCTTTCATTGGCTATAGGAAACACCCCTATTACATCATATTGTTTACAGGCTAATTAACCAATCAATTTAGATCAAACAATTTTTCAACAAAACAATATGAAGGATAAAAGTGAATGTTGATAACAGTGCTTCTGCTTAAAAGGTTATAATTAATTGAAAACTCCATTTGATCAAATTCATGACTTAATGTACCAGGACATTGGTTAAGATAACATTTACTTGTATGATTGAATATTTACTGCAGGTCTTTTGTTTTAATTGTATCAATTTTCCCTGGCATTTAAGGAATCGGTCACCTCTTTGATGTCCTCAAGTATTTTCAATGAAAGAAATCTTGTCTATATTTAGCATGTATATTTAAAAACAAGAGGACCATGATGGTCCTAGATCGCTCACCTGAGTCTATTTGATCCCTGGGACATCACATTAATTAAATAGGCAGATGTCAACAAGGAGACAATTTCTACACAAGATCAACACCAAGAGCAAGACAGATATGCTTTTCCGCTCATTGATTCTATGTAAAAAGGGTTGCACCTGGGTGGAGCCCAAATGTGACCCCAGGGTCTTGATATGAACAAACTTGGTAAAGGTCCATTAGATGATGCTACAAACTAAATATGAAAGATGTCTGCCTTCTGGTTTAGAGTAGAAGCTTTTTTAACGACTTTCCTATTTTCACCCATTGTGCTCAGATGAGTTAAAGGGATGCACCAAGGTGAAGCCCAATTGTGACCCCAGGGTCTTGATATGAACAAACTTGGAAAGGGCCAACTAGAAGATGCTACATACCAAATATGAAAGCTGTGCGCCCTCTGGTTTCGGAAAAGTAGATTTTAAAAGATTTTCGCTCTTTGATTCTATGTAAAAAGGTTTACGCCCGGGTTGAGCCCAAATATGATCCTAGGTTCTTGGTATGAACAAACTTGGTAAAGGTCCACTAGATGATGCTACATACCAAATATGAAAGCTGTCTGCCTTCTGGTTTCAGAGAAGTAGATTTTTAAAGATTTTCGCTCTTAGATTCTATATAGAAAGGGTTGCACCCGGGCGGAGCCCATATTGAACCGATGTTTTTGATATGAACTAACTTGGTAGAGGTCCACTAGATGATGCTTCATACCAAATATGAAAGCTGTCTGCCTTCTGGTTTCAGAGAAGAAGATTTTTGAAGATTTTCATATTTTCACCCTTTTTGTTAAGGGTAAAGGGAAAGTTAAGGGTGGATTTCATATATTTGAACAACTTTGGTAGAGCTTGACCCAAGGAACATCCCTGCCAAGTTTCATCAAGATTGGTCTACTGGTTAAGGTGGAGAAGATGTTTAAAGAAATTGTGGACGACGCACGACGGACGACGCACGACTGCCGACGGACATTTTACGATCACAATAGCTCACCTTGAGCACTTCGTGCTCAGGTGAGCTAAAAATGTTTTGATACCGCCACCTATGTTTTTGACATCCGAAACTAAGAATCAAAGTATTCTTTAGTCTGCAAAAATACAATGAAAAAACTTGTACCTCGCAAAGTTGTGAGTCCTGAAACCTATCCAATGTCTTTATTTGTATTACACAAAATGCGTCTACTGGGAACCAATCTGCCCAGTTCTCTGTCTCTGTAGACGGTATATGGTGTCTGGCCCTGCACTCCGGACATTCAAACAGGCCCTTGTTGTTCTCCTTCTTGAGAGCAGACTTTATCAATCCTTTCAGGCAATCCTTACACAGAGTGTGTTCACACGGTAACCGTCTAGGCTCTTTCAACTTTCCGAGATGTATCGCGCATCGAAAGTGCTGAGAAACTTGCTCGAAGTTACGCGATGTTTTAGACATTTTTTCATCTAAAGTTTGCCTTTATAAGGTAATGGACCCGTACTAGTACCACAACATTTCGGAACTCATGACCTTTCACAATGTAAACCGATGTTTCCTAATGAAATCATTAGGATGCCTCGGTTAACACTGTTAAGTTTGTTTCAGAAACGTTGTGGAACTATTGCGGATCCAATTACCTTAACGACTTACAGTTAATGATTTTGAAATGATTTTGGAATGAAATGGATGAGCGTTACTAAATGTATATAGTGTCTTTTTTATACGGAAGTTCCAACTAATTCCCGGATATTTTTATTTCCACCTTACGGTTCCCACTTTGTATAAACCACATTCTTGTACGATATAGCCAGTTATTATACACACAGAAAATATTAATTATACCATTGCTACATGCGAAATTCCATTGTTACATGCCAAAAGAAATTTAACTCTTTTCTCAGACTCATTTAAAGGCAGTTTCATTTTTTGTTCTTTCTAGAATATGAAAAAGAACTCTCTGCTGTGATAAAAAAAAATGGTTTGCAGGCGAATGGGTTTTATAAATTTGTGTTTATATGTATTTCTTATTACGAAGGCAACTATTAATATCTTGCGACTTTCTGAAAAGAAAAAAAAAGAGTAAAAATGAGGCCATTCTTGAGGCTATATTTTTAAGTGAACAATAGTTAATAAATTCTTTTTGTAATGTAGAGCTGATCGAAATCACAAATTTGATTCCATATTTTTTTTGTTATCGGCAACATGGTCCATAATAGAAATTTCATAACTTTTGTGACATTTCAAAAATCTCAAATGGACGCAACGCTTAGACTCAGATCTGCCTGTGTATCCACACATCCTGATCATTCGGAACATCACTCGGCCATTTCCGTAAACTGCAACAGACCTCGGATGTATGTAAGGTGGAAAAACTAGCGCGGAAACAACCGGCGCTATCTTTCGATTTATATTTATTACAGTAAATAACGGCTGAACAATCTTAATTTTTGAGAATGACGAATCATTCTCAAAAAATAAGTTTTTTCAGCTGTTTTTTAGAACCTAAAGGAATATATGTAAGGATACGATGGTTTCACGTCAGTCATTTAAACAAATAGCGTTGGCGACGTCAAATGTTTCCACTCAAAGTTTCGAAGGCTAACGCCATTTGAACTGACGTCATCGAGTTTTTCCAAGGATTTCCCGTATTTTTTGAAAATAGTCCGTCAATGTTCATCCGAGGTTGATCGCGAGATTGACCGAGTGGTGTTCCGAATGACATCCTGATGTGAGTCGTGACTCTTTGATTAATGTGTGGCTAGTTAGCTAGTCATGGAACCCTCGATGTACTGTGTGGCTGCACAGTTAGCTCAATGTCTCTCCATCACTCACACATGAACTTGTTGGACATGTCACGCTCAGGTTTGTATATCTCTAGCCAAAAAAAAATATGTTGCGCCACGAGATCTTACTTTTCGTGAATCGTTTTACACGTAAAACTACAAAATAAGTCACAGAATGATGGGCCTCACGAAATTAACATAAGTAAAAGAACAGGTTCATTACAACAAAAGAGATATATAATTGCAGTGAGAAATTTCTTTCTTCAAGCCTTGCCATTGTTTGTGACTAAACGCTCTAGTGCTCATAAATATATTTAACTATAACTGTATTATGTTCAAACAATGATTGATAGAGATGGTCATATTTATTTTATTTTTTCTTTCTTTCTTTCTTTTTATTCTTGTGTGTGTGTGTGGGGGGGGGGGTTTATAACGCCACTTTCAACAGTATTTGAGTAATATTGTATAGGATAGTACTCCTATCCATGGCTTCATGTTTTTCTCATACCATTACAATCACGAAATTTCATTCGAACATAAAGCTGACCACACCACCGACGCGTGTACATACCACTTCTAATGGTAGAAAGATTTATAATCAATCAAATACATTATCACCTGAGAAAGGCGGGCTGTAAGGACGATGAGGCAGGGAGTAAGGAAGTGTGTTAATAACATGATTTATACTATGACCTACGTCGCGGGAGTGAAATAACCCCGTTGAATAGTTTTGATATTACATGTGTGTTATTACACTAGTAGAATAACAATGGAAAGGAGCTAAGAACGTACGGCAACGTTGTATTTTCGTTGTTAAAATGACGTCATAATGCATTTTCTGACGTCATTTCGCAAACGGCGCTATATGTTTCGCGGATTAACATGAATCGATAACTATCGTATTTCTCGATCTATCGCAAAACTTTTGGTTATATTATAAAGAGAATATCAATTCTGTGCCCATTCAATACCGAATTTGTTAAACTCGTCATCTAAAACAGATTAAAAACTCGGCGTAGCTTCGCTTTTATGTTTAAAGATGACTCGTTTAATAAATTCGGTATTCCATGACCATTCATTTAATATCCTCTATTTCAGATGCGTTGACTTGTAGAATCTTAATTTGAACAAGATGTAATGTTTGATTTATCTACACGCAATGTAATTTATAAAGCCTTTTTTTTTCCTTTAAAGAAAAAAATATTCAAATATAACTCTAACAAAAATATGAAAATTCCGTCTTTAATTTCTTTCAACTTGTAATTTGTGTAATTTGTGTGATATTAAGGTATTCACACACATACACTAAGAAACTCGGGGGGCCCCTTATCAACTTTAGGCGACTCCAAACGGTTAAACTCTTGCCTTTTAGTTCAGAGGCTACTGATAGTACAATAGTTATTCGGCATGGGAAATCCTTTTGGAAATTCACAAAATTATGAGAATGTCTCCAACTTTTTACATTGTAATTTAAAAACAAAAACAAAAACATACCAAGCTTTTCAAAGAGTAATGCTACCCATAACATGACCTCAAACCAAGGATAACACTATAATCTTAGCCGAGGTCCTGATACCAAGGTCAAGGTCATCTGACTAGGTCAATTTCACCAAGGCCCATTATTTTAAGATTGTCCAAGGTACAAAGCTCATATGTGGCATGAAGGTAGAACTCAATGATTCGTATCTTCTGACATCAAGTTAATATGCCGATGTCAAGAAGTTGGCAAAAATTGCGTCCTTTCTGAATTCACAGTTTTGAAGCAGATTTACAAGACATTACAGTTAATTACATCGTGAAATTGACTTTCATCTCGATCAAAACCATTCCAAATCACTCACTCAGCGCTCCATTCATTCATTCCAATCACTCACTCAAACCATTCAAAAACAATCAAACCCATTGAAATATATAGAATCCAGAACGTCATTCAAAATAAATTTTGATAGAGAAAAAGTGCGCTTTCACTGACATAATTCAAATTGTTAGCGTCTCATAGGTTCTTGAATAAATAGGAAGCTATGTATAGAACTTGTAAACTTTTTTTTATTAATGGGAGGTAATCAATATCGCAAATTTTGTTCGTCCTAAACAAAATTTGAAATATAGGATTACCTCCCATTAAATCCACTCAAAACTCGCTCCACACACCCATTCAATTTCATTCCTTAATCATTCCAAAATCAATCATTTTGTCAATTTCACGGTGTTGTTCACTGTATCACAGGTCCAGATAAAAAGGGAAGGGGTAATGCATGTCTAAAATCTTCATTTTACAATGAATCCTATGTTGGTGGTACTCAATGAGACATTTTAAATGAGTACCAACAACATGGGTTTTAACTTAGGAAAAATGAAATAGATAAAAGAAAATGCCCTCTCTATCTGTAGCTTTGCACTATTATGATTAAAATGATAATGATAATAAATATTTATTATACTGCAAAAAAAATTCTTGCATTTTCATTTGTTAATGCTGACCTGACAAACATTGATATCTACGACCGCTCCGGTATAACTTCTAATGTTTCCTTAAGGCGCTTCGCCGTGAACATAGACAAATCAAAGCACTGAAGTACTGATGGTGGACGTTTCTGTTGGCATACTAGAGTGATTCTTCAGTACATTTGTTGAGAAAAGAGAAATTTTACTTGTAAATTTACGATTAAAGGAAAATGACCTGACCCAAGTTTGCATCTTGCTTCAGATATACATTTCTCAACATAAATTGTCGATCGTCAACCGCAAAGTCCTGTAATTACAAGGTTTCGATAACTTTCGGCATAATGCCGGGTGTAGTTAAAAAAGTGATTGTCTGATCCATTGGGTATAAAAGGAAAGAAATGACAATTAGATTATCTAGGTATCATTATTCTTTGCAACAATAATCGATTCTCCGTGGTCCGACAATCAAAACTCTGTTGTTATCTGCTTGAACTTGAATTCAATAAAGGGATAATCAATTAATGTTCCGCGATTTTCATTTACAAATGAAAAAAAAGAAAGGTAAGCACGTAAAATAAGTGCAGATTGAATGTCGTGTGTTGAATAGTAGTGTAAAACCCCATTGCATAAACCTTTATCGCACAACCTAACTGCTTTACACTACCTGCTCGCGTTGTATCCGTATTCATGTGTGTGATCTAGGTTATTATTCTATTATTAGTAGTAGTGTCAGGGGAGGTTACCATTCCAGTAATTCCATTTACCAAGTTTTCATGAGGTACCTCCCATAGATCATTGGGAAACAAGGGGCAAATTACTCACTCTGCCTCAAAAGTAGTTCTACGCAAGCAAAACATTCACCCGATCTCAGAATTGCATATGATTTCGCACTCAAAAGATGTTTTTGAGGTTTCAACAAGTTATGTAGAATCCTTGTTTCACACCATTTTTAAAATGCAAAGTTGTCAGACGGACACAATTTATGAAAAAGAGTAAATTGAATCTAACTGAGCACTGCTGTTTTGAAAACCTATTAACATCTGACAGGATTGTTCTAACACGGTATTAACACTGGTGAACGTAAACGTCCACCAAAAATCGAAACGGTAATGGCAGCCATGACTCTTTCGCTTCGCTGATAACAATAACACGACCCGAATATACACATTAGGAAACAGTTGAAAAGCATGTCAGTTAATAAAGTGCAAATAAAAAATGACATAGATGTCAATAAATACCTTGAATTTTTACAAAGCTGTCCATGTAAAGTGCCAAGTTTCTCGCAGGTCCAGCCAAGAAACGCTTTCATATCACAACATCGCAGAGTGTAGTAGTGTGACGTCACAACTATATACGACGTCACTTTGTATATTTTTGCTTTTTACAAGGGCGCATTAAGGGATATCGGTGGTTCAAAAGAAATCGGTTTATACCAACGCCTTAAATAGGTAAAAGACAGATATTAAGCCCTAAAACTTTGAAGTATAATACATTCGTATTTACGGTTTCTTACCGGGGTATATGACGATTTATTCCCGGCAGTAAACTGATGTCAACCCTAGCCTACGGCTCTGGTGACATCGTTCTTTCCAGCCGGGAATAAATCGTCATATACCTCGGCAAGAATATGTATAACAAATAAAGCGTAATAGAAGTAAAATGGTGTATAAGAGGTACAACACATCTGACTTACACCATATCCTTCCATACCAATACCATCTCTATACATAATGTCCCATGTTTTTAAAGATGGTAGCAAGTTGGAAATAGACTTGAACATTAAATGTAATTAAATATCAAATTATGATTTTATTACATTTAGATAAATGAACATTGGTAATAGACTACAAGAACACTAAAGAAAAAACATGCACTGTACTTTTCCAGTCTTTTTCACTAAATTCACGCACGATCATTTTATTCTTTTCAATGGATACTCTATTTGGCCTAGCAATGTTGCTCATTAGAGGAAACATATTGTCACACAAGACATTCCCGGTTTCGTCCATTACCATCAGTTTTCTCTCATTTTCGATACAGACGAACACGAGACCCTGATCACAGAAGACACTCGCCACAAATCTGACGACCGGATGTGTCCATATGATATCACCACTACGTTTGACACAAACAACAGCAGACTCTGCCCCTATGATTAGACGTTTACCGTCTTGTGTAGCAGATAATGCGTTTGGACTTCGTACAACAGCGTGTTTATTACTTCCGATTAGCGTTTTAGTTTTGAGTGGGACTAATTTCATTGTCTGATTAGACTGAAAGTTACTGTAAGGATTCTTATCGTATGTGACGGTCATCAGATCCACACAGTCTGCCCTCAGGTCCGTGGTGTGAGTCAGCGCTAAATGCTCGTGATACCGCACGCGGCCAAACCGGTCTTCAACAATCTGCGTTCTCATATGACAAATCTGTGAGTACGGTTTCTCCGTTTCAATTCGGTACAGAACTTCCAGATCTGGAGAAGTTGCAACGATGGATATAAATCGTGTGTTATGGTTAATGGCAACGCTAGTCGTGTCTCTTATAGCGCATAGACGCCATGGAAAACGCAAGGCAATACTTTCAACATATCTATAATCGAGAGTGAACTTCTGAACAGCTGTCTCTGTCACAGTAATTAGATGACCATCTAGAATAATGATATCCCCACATGGTAACTCAAAATTAGATTCCTCGTCTATACTGTGTAATCGGAACTCCACCGGATGAGATTGCTTCCCAGTCGCCCTTGTTTTCACTTCTCCAACTTCAACCTTTGGAAGGACAGATGAATGACTCTTCCTCGCTAAAAATGCTGCCCTATTTGGTGACATTAATCTGGATTGGTTCTGTCGTGGTGTCGGTATGCTATCGAGGGTAACTGGTCGTTTATCAGTGTAAAGTTTCTGGGTGTTGTTACGTACGGGGGAGGTTATATTTATAGTCCTGCGAACAATGAGCGGACTTGGAATCTTAGGGCTGGATGGAGGGTCAACGTTGTCGTCGCGTGAATCATCGAGATATCGACTTACGGCTTCATAATTCCTCTCCTTTTTTGGTGATGGGATCTGATCATCAAGATTTTCCTTTATCACTGAAAGTGGGTTTTTGTCGTGTGAAATGAAGTCTAGAAACTCGTCGTCTATTTTAATATTCACACAAAAAGGTCGCGTTTCTATTTCATCCAAAGCACAATCAAAGTTATAGATCTCTTGTTCTAATGGGGTCCAGATAGTGAAGATTTCATTAGCTGATTCCTGACGTCTGCCTTTTTCTGGTTTTATAATAGATTCAGTATGAGTTTTCGTCTTTGCTATAAGACCATGTATCGTTCCGAGCTGATCGCGGTCTGAATGAGAGATCTTTGTTGACTCCATGACTTTCTGTTTACACTCTTTGAGTTTGTTTTTCATTGTTTTGTGGAACTTGTTCAGCATTTTTTCAACGTCCCCAATTTTTCGAATCAATTCTTCAGAGTGTGATGATGCGACCTTTGACTCCATTATTCTTTGTGCCCTATCTTCCTGCAGACGCAGTTTGCCTATCAATTCTTTGATCTGCAGTCGAACTTCCATGATTGAGTCCTGCAAGCTACCACAGGAACACGGCAGCTTGGTGTGCGACTCAACAACACAATCAGAACATATCAATTCTCTATGATGAAAACAAAAATATTCTCGAAACTTCTGTATATGTCGATCACACACTGTTGACTTTTCATATTGCGACAATGTATGTAACTGGATAACACAGAAAGCGTCGATTGGAAACGCCCTGGCCCAATCGTTGGATTCTGACAGGGGCACGTGATGCTTACTTCTACATACGGGGCACTCAAACATCGCGTCATTTCGTATACCGAATGAAGATTTGATACATCCATTGAGGCAGTCAGCACAGAACGTATGTTCACAAGGCAGTATCCGCGGATCTTTCAACTTTCCTAGATGAATCGGACAATTGAAATGTTCAGCAATGTTTTTAAACGTTCGAAGCTCGTAAGACATGACTAAAATGTGATAAGCTCCCTTTCAGCAAAATGAACACCAAACTGAAAATATTACAATCCTTAACTTTTTACCAACACGTGTATCTTTCCAAATGATACGTTTTCTTCAATTGTTGTTAGTTACAGTGGTATTAGCTAGCGACGGGTAATGTCTGAACTAACTTATATATATTAATAAACGAATGAATAACATGTGAGTACAAGCACAAGATAAGAAAGTGTTTACTTATTGTTTGTATTTTTGATTCATTTAGTGATACAATCAATAGCCTTTGTTTTGGCTAATAGTATTGTTTAAGGGTAGGCCAGGTATTAAATTTCAGTCTTACTTTTCCCTTTCGGTCAAAAAAAAGTTAATAACATCGTGACATCGACAAAGTTAATGAGGTAACGGGAGGTAATCCAATACCGCTAATTTTGTTCAGGATGAACAAAATTAGCGATATTTGTTACATCCCTTTAATGAAATATACACCAAAGTTCTATAAATAGCTTCCTATTTCTGCAAGAACTAATCAGGCGCTTATAATTTCAATTATGTAAGTGAAATCTCGATTTTTTTCGAGCTACATTTATTTTGAATGCAGTTGTTGTTCTTATGTTTTTAGTGATATCTTAGCGTTTTTGAATGAGTTGAGTGAGTATTTAGGAAAGAATGAATAGAGTACTGAGGCTGATTTTGAATGAATTCGAGATAAATTTCGATTTCGCGATGTTGTTAATTTTATTATTTATAGCATTTTTCAAGTGTTATTTAGATATTTGATATGAATTTTATAATAATAATAATAATAATAATAATGATAAATCATTGTGGTGTCAAAATACCACAAGATAAGCCCATTACACTGCTGGATCTGCCAATATGAAAAACAGTTAAGGGAAATAACTAGTAATCAAACTATGTAGAGTACGGTTCTTTTTGCACTGCACTCCGTTACTTACACTTTTAAATAGGGAGTGTGGCACGCTATGTCTCAAATTTTTATAAAATTTAAACATGAAGATACGGCTGACCCAAAAGTATATATAAGATAAAAAAATTCTTTAAATCACTTCTGGTTGCCATGGAAATAGACGTTAAAGATCGAAAAAGTCCGTTTTTGCGAGTTTTTAAATTCAAATATATCAGTAATGCAGCACAAACTAAAATAAAAACACATTAGATATAAGTTCCCCATCATGGTTCTCTCAAATGAATTAATAATATTTTTGGGCAAACGTTGTTTACTTATGTTTCCATAGCAACAACACACATACCCTACTAAAATATTGATTTTTGCATTTTTTCAAATGTTATGACAAAATACAGACAATTTTTCCGTTTTACAAGGAAATACCACATTAACATTCACATAATAATAACTTTTGTGTTCGTTTCTATGGTAACGTGAATTCATATCCCATAAATGAAGACAATTTCAGAACATCTTAAGAGTCCTCAATTGACTAGATAATTGAATTCCCATTCAATGTAATGATAATTTACAAAATTGCTCAGATAGACCTTTTAGGACATATAAGATTTTTTTTTTTCAAAAAACTTGCAGGAAATAGCCTGTTGCTTTGGGAACAATTATGTAAAAATGCACAAAAGCCCATTTTTAGTCCTTGGATACGGGTATCCAACGCTAAGCAACACGAATATTTCTTAATCCTACATAAACTTCAAACCTCCCTTTAACTAATATATCAAAATAGCTGTGTAAACTGGTTTAATTTTTCATGAAAAAGGCTACAAAATCACCCAAAAAATGCTTAATTTTAGGTTGGATCAGCAAATTACCATGGCAACTATTACAATTTTTGTTCTTTTTTTCTTGTATTTTGATAGAGGTTTATTGGATCTCTTTTCTTTTCACATGTTAACTTTCAGGGACATAAAATAACTGATTTAAGAAAATAATAAAATGGTTGCCATGGAAACAAAAATGCCCAATGATTTTTTTGCGGTTTTTGAAAAAGCACTTTTTGTACGATATGTCCCAATAATCATCATCGGTTCATCATGCTGCAAAAATTTAAGAAATAATTCAGAAGTAACAAAAGCAACCATATTTTGAGTCATAGTTACCGTTGTCAAGGTAACCAATGCACACAACAACAAAATAATTTGTAGCTTAGTTGCTTCTTTTACATAATAAATTCCATCTAACAAATAACATTTTCAGATCAATTTATCAAAATAAGCCACATTTGTTGTCATGGTAACCAATCTTTTTGACACTAACTGACACAACAAAAGATCTAGTTCAAAATTTTATGTCCTATTCTATGAAATACATACGAAAAACAACCATCATCTTCATATTAAGACCAAATTATATAGCTTCAAAAAAGCTTAATTTTGCAAAATTATGTGCCTTGAAGGTCGTTGCCATGGTAACCAGATGATCTGAAAACATTCTTTTTGTCAATTTCTTCTCTTATTTTTGTCCCTACCTGTATGTGAAATTTCATCAAAATTGGAGAACACGTGTGCCAAAATTGTTTAAGTCGTTACAGAGAATGGGTATTAAATACAAATGAGGTTGAGTAGACGTTTGTAAAAAAAAAAATACATGATTGATTTTCTTTCAAATTTTTTCTACTAACAAATGTTACTAACACGGATTTGTAAGGTGCTATAAGGGATGCCCATGACCGTCGCGTAACCAATTCACGTGGAAAATAAAGCTAAGAAAGGGTGTCGTACTAGTACGTAGAGAATCCCCTGATGAAATATCGATAACCCTTCAAAAATAAATAGATTAAACACATGACGGTAGTCTCCCTTTCATATATGATCCTGTCATCCGAGGAGGAATATAAAAAAGTTTGATAGTCACGAAATGTTGACGCAATTCGAAGGGTTGATTGTTGTTTTAGACAAATGTTGTTTTCATACTGAAGCAGATATTTGAACAAAGAGAATTTTGAATTTGATCCATGCATTTATTGAATTGCCATTGAAACGTTTGCTCGCGTTCTTTATTTTGTGACATAGAAATCCATCGTTGGCATCTTCATCAAATGTCATGTAAGAAAAAGATTACCAATTCTGAAAAGTTGTGGCTATTTAATCAACGTTTTATCAAAAACCACTGTCTGTTAAATTACAGAGTTTTCTCTAAAAGATCTAACCCAAACAACAAAATATCGTCATTCAATTCAATCTTTATTCTTTAACATAATCACGCTGATTTTATAGCCCTAAATACCAGAACCAGCCCCGGCTTTTTCGGGATAAAAAAATGCTTGACAAACTGAAAATTATACCCCACTTAGCACGTATACTTGTTTGCAAAGCGGGATATAATTTGCAAACAGTTTGCAACGTTTTGTTATCAGATAAGTTGATTATACTTTTAACTCATTTACAAATGAAATCCGCATATCTTTTGTCATAGAAGGCAGGGGTAAACTGTTGATCACAGATTCCTTGTTAGATCTTGAACAGCAGGCTTAGAGCGGTCTCAGGCCCTTGAGGGCCCCTTGTTTCTTCATATAATTGCTGTGCTGGAAAGATTAAATGACATTGTTTCTGACATCATTATGAGCCTGTGTATGAAATTTCAACCAATTACAAAGGCTCAATAAATAGTGGATTATTCATTTAGTCTTTGAATTCAGAAGCGTGGTTAAATTTTCAATAGATAATGGTAAGAATTTGTTATTATAATTCTATCATGTCCAATATTTTATTTTTCCATTGGAAATAAACGCGGAGATACTACGTCCAAAACAAATGCGGATTATTTTCATTTTGATAATGCATGCTATTCCCTTTTCACCAAAGTAAGCGACGGTAAGCAACGATATTCCACTGTTTCTTTTACAAATGAAAAATTTTACAATAAATTATTCTTAAATCGACTTCGTCAATTTTGACATACAGACATACATATATCAGGCTATCTTCAATCCAAGATTTCAAGTGGGCAATGGATTCATTTTTTTCCGCATCAAGGGCACTTTAGTGGGTGGGAACTTAAGACTCAAGGGTAGGATGAAGCCTAAATGCTAATAGCTAAAGACCTCAAATGCCGACATAAAGAGTATTTAAAAATCAAATAAACTATCAATGACAATACTGAGTGTTACACTGCTCCATCCGACGCCACGAGACTGTAACATTTTGGACCACAGCTCTATTGACCATTATCTTGATTTACCAGAAAATCATAGGTGATTAACTCAAGGTAGTCCGTTACCCAAGCAGTTTTGACCATGGTATTTTGTTTACTCTGCTTGAACGAGGAGAAATCATTGGCCAGTTCTCAGAATAACTCAACTGTAACAGGCAGCATGATGCATTTAATAGTCCCATGGAAGCAATTATCAGATAATCATGGAACCATAAAACTGTCCAGCGAATTTGGGGAAATTTTGGCCAAACTGGCGTCAGATTGTGGACTGTGTTAACTGTAGTCAACATACCTCCAGAATCAATAAACAAATGTGGTGGATTTTCTTGTCGCCCATGTCCACTTTACTTTCACCATTTCGTTGTTGTGAAAGCATCAATTCAATGTCATCCTGGTTACTTATCACAAGGTGAACATAGATTATGACTAGATACAAGTTCCTGTCTCTAAAAAAACCCCTCGGTCGAAAAAAGCGAAACTTTATAATTTGTCATTCCAACCGGATAAAGTAAACTTGTGTAAACAATTCTCGTCATAATTTTAAATAACGTCATGAACTACGTCATCGATAAGATATAATTCGTCCAAGTTAACTTGAGAGTCTTGTAAGGGTATAATAGCCAAACACTTATTTGACAGCCTTTAAATATTCTCATAATATAGACAAAATTGATTTTCTTTTTATCAGGATGCTGTGCCAACATTCTTCACCTTGTCAGTGTGACATCAATTAAGATTTGTACATGGGCGGAATGGAACAGCCACTCGGAACTTTTTTTCGACGATTGGCGCTCATTTAACCATGATGCTGCATGCTACATATAGCCATGAAATCCCGTGTCATGATAGAATGATATTAAATTACTACATACATTTCCTTACTACCGAAAGAGGAGTTTAGACATTATCTTTCTACAGAGCTTATATCTATGAATAGACAAGTCAAAAATATTACTTTGAGCACATGTGAAATTGTTGGAAATGTCATGCTCGGACTAATATAAATATCGACACTATTGTAAATCAGAAATAATGAAAATTTTACGAAGTAACAGTTATGGAAACACATCGTTTCACAAGGAATGGAATTCGACAACTACAGTGGGCGACTGGAATATTTCACTTTAGATCTGATTAAGATATGATTACGACATTTTTACCCGATGCACAGTTTATTTATTTTTTAGTTATATCGGCACTCTTCCTTTCCGACTATTTGTCTCCCACCAATGGGTTCATAACCGTAGACCTATGTGAGATAGCTTCTGAGTGGGGCTAGGAAAGGATGTGGTGGTAGTACTGGTGCCAGAAATACGAGGAATCCATTGTTAGGTGCTCCAGCAGCCGCGATATAAATGGAAAAAAAAAGTTGAAAGCGGCGTAAAGCTCCAATCAATCATTCAATCAATAAAAATGTGTACGTGTTTTTCTGCGTTATCATTCAACTGGTAGGGCGTGGCTTAGCCGTGACGTAGTTTGGCGAGTTTACTGTTAAATATTTTGGGTTCATTGAAAAGTTAGTCGGCAATTTTCGTGAATGCGGGCAAGTAACTGTATCCTAAAAAACGAAAGGATGGGTGTTACCAAAGACTCTCAATCTCTCAAATATAGATACATTTCAAAATTTCAATTATTCAGTTTCGCCTGCGGTGTATTTGAACAACAAAAACGAGATAAATAATTTATTGCGTTTCCAGTAGGCCTACGACGTCGCAATACAAAGTTTTAATTTGTAGTGATGAATGGGCAACACATTGCAATGATCGAATTTTAAATCAAATAAAAGTTTAGCGGGAAGATTATTGTGGAAAATACCAATAGCCTAATTCAATAATGTACAAAAAAGGGTAAATAAAAGACTGTTGTCCAATAAAAAAAAAATAGAAATATTTTTGGTAATGATACGGCTAGAACTCATGACCTCTACGTTATGGGTCATCATCATTACTACCACAGCTAAATATCCGAGTGATTAGTGAGATATGATACATTTATCATGCAATGAAGCCTGTATTGACCTGATATCACCTGTCTGATAACATAACTTGATATCAGGCAGTCTATTTTTAGAAACAATCTGCATACACTTTCACCTGAATTTCTTTGATTTTTAAGGGTTATTCATACTTAAGCACTGAAAAAACGATTGCATGATAAATAGAATAACATGTTATTGTCTTAAAATATCAATGTTATCAGGTCTCGGCTGTGAGAAATTATCATGACTCGGCAAAGCCTCGTCATGATACATTCTCCCAACCTCGACTAGATAACATTGTTATCGTTAGACACTAACATGTTATTCTCTATTTATCATGTCTTAACGTCGTGAGTTTAAGTATTTATACAGAAACATATTGAGCGACTACTAATAGGGGTCAAAAGGAATATTTAATGAGTGCCAGGTCATTGTAGATCAATAATATGCCGACTATCTTTAGACCAAAATAATACGCACTCGCTTGATGTACCTGTTTGGCAACATTCTGAATTGTTTTCATGTCCACGACCATCTCTATTATTTGTATTAGTTTATGTCGAATATCAAACAATTCCTTGCTGAACTGAACATTTTGTCTTTAAAACCGATATATTACCAGTAAGGTTCTATAGTCCAACCGCGGAATTCGAAAACGCGGGAAAGTGGAATAACCAGGAGTAGGGGTGGACTGACCTGAAATTTTACAAGCATGAGATAACGGTACTTAATCACAACTGTTATCACCTATATACTGACAGAGTAAAGAAACTCAACAAGAAAAACATTTTTTCTCCCAATCGATATTCAATGATTTTTGATGTTTCAATTTTAGTATCTTCGTGATGAAGTCGGTTTCGAAAGCATGTTACTTTTACGCTATGGCACATGACGTTATCAGATGTAATTCAAAGGGTGGTTAATTTGCAGGTAGTTTTGTGTTTCTTTGATCCCTCAGTATAGTTAAAAGGCCGTTACATAAAAAAAAAAAAAACCTCGTTGGTCCCAATTTTTCTTTATTAAACTCGTCCAAAGTCTGTTTGTAAACATTCGGAAAGCGTGGTTTACCTATAAGAAGTTCAGTCACACGTCCCGTCGTAAAAAATGAAATCTTACTACTTAGAATTTAGGAGTATAATAGTTGGGCCGGTTGACAAACTGTTGATTATTTTTAAACAGAACTTTTCCAGTAGGATTCTGGAAATGCTTATCGATCTTAGATCTAGTGTTGGTCCACACATACGAGCCTCAGTCTGTTTTAAAGATGAAAATGTCCATATGTACGAACACTTCGGGAAGCCTAATCTATATAGGAATTAAATTTCGACGCATTTTTGTTTCAAGTCGAATTAAGAAATATATATATATATATATTGTATATATATATTGTATATATATATATATATCCATTTTTCTTAGTTTTCTTCCTATTTGCAAAAGGCGGCTGTTCTGTGCCAGAGATTTGTTCTCGAAATATTAATCTACACCACAGGAAATCTAAACCCTGCATAGAATAAGCAATAAACACACTGCACTGCACATGTCTTAATTGTTTTCTCCAAACGACCCGTCTCTAATATTTTGTAGAAGAGAAACAAAGTTAGTTCTAATGATGATGATGCGCATGTCCCTCATTAAATATTATTACTTGTCTGTCAACCCATACATAACAGCCCCCGTCCACCATGACATTTCAAAGTCACGTTCGTGTCACCCAATTCTACGAGGCAAATCTTTAACAAAATACCACACGTGCATGGCGCGTGCGCTATCCTGCAGTGAATAATATTTTAATAAGGAACCATTGGTGGATATTCATTTCGGCAGTAATTTCACGGCGGAGTTTTTATGGTAATTAATCGGAAGTTAGTCTAGCCTTCGATGGATAATAAAATGGTAATGCTTCCCTTCTTGTTTTCTAATTGACATTTCTGTGTTTAATTATAAGTGACTAATTGGTGTTCAACAAAGTTTTGATTGAATTCTGTTTTTATGCCTTTTGCAGTAATTGGAGATCGTCATTGGTTGCTCATAAACAAATGACATTTCTGTCAGACTAGTCCTCCGTTCAATTCGCTCGGTAGAGGGCGTCCTTTGATCTATGTCATTTGTGTAAAATTGAAAACCGATCCAACAGTAACGGAAACCACGTTATTAGTAAAGAATTAATTTCCGTTGAATGAAACAATAACAATGTAAAGCGATAAGATGTTGACATTGGTGCTTGCAACATATTTGTAAAAATTGATATCAATTATAAAAATAAAGCGTGTGTGTGAATTTTCAGACAAGATCGTGATGAAATGATGTTGATCAGCCTTTACAGCGCTTTGAATATATTCTACGATTGTTAGCTGACACTATGAAACAGAATCTATGTATAAACCACTCGGTGATGACTCAGATCAGACTGTGCGACTGCACAGGGTGATCTGAGTTTTAACGTTTCGCACATTGTAGATTTATAGAAATGTCACACACAGGCTCGGTAGAGAAATAAATCACTGTATATATGAGCCTTTTGCACGTGCATAATTACGTTTGCTTTAAACACTTTAAGGTAGTGGACCCGTAATAGTTCCGTAATGTTTCGGAAGTCATGAGCTTAATAATGTTAATGATTTTCATTGGGAAACCTCGCTTAACAATTTTAAACATTCTGTGGAAATGTTGCGGCACTATTACGGGTCTACTACCTTAATAAACTAATGCTATTCAATAAATTTTTAATCAATTTGTCAGCCATTTGAAATACAGAAACTTTGAAGGGTGGAAAATTTTACTTTTTCCTCTCAAGGTAACGCTATAGAAAAAAATCGTTTTACCACCGGTAGATGAATGTTATCGACTTAATTTTAAAAATCTCACAAAAGTAAACTTATCTCTTTCCTGACAAATGTTGATCGTTTTATTTGTTGTTGTTGTTGTTGTTTATTTTCTCTCTCTCAACAAAGCAACTGTTTTCTCGGATGAAATGTTGTAGGTGGTAAACGACAGGAAACCCTCGGTAGATGCAACGCAATGATGCCGAATATAGCATCCCCCAAACCCTCCGACAGAACGGACTTATTTCTTTGTTTTATCATTTTTGACGAAATGTAGAATATTAAAAGGATATTCATATAACTAGACTCGCGAAAAGGGACCATCTGGGAACTAAGTCAAATAGATATTTGAAAAAGAGATGGGTGCTAGAACAGGCCAACCAGAGGTCGCATTTCAAAAATTCTTTCACAGGAAGGTAGATTGATTTTTCTAGATTCAGAAAATAAGTAAAGTTCGAAAAGTTTCGACCCTGGTCAGTCTGCTCAATCCGCGTAGTCTTGCGAGTGTCGACACTTGACGCACTTCCAAGTTGGTCCCTTTTCGCGCGACGCGTCACATATGATTTTTTGCTAAAGATAAATATGAAACCAACATACTCTGCTGTACTACTCGTACGACTTCCAATCAAATAGTAATTCTACTCTTATTTTGAACACTATTGTTTTCTTAGGCCTTAATAATTAATCTATAGCACAATCAAACCTAGGTTAGTAATCAAATATCGTATCTTGTATATTAAAAAAAAAGGGGAAATGGGAATATTACTGTGTGTAATTAAAAAGTTTCTGATCTATTTTTCTACAAATTGGTACCGTGACCATATAAAAGCGCGGATGAATTTATTAGTGTTTCGGTGCATGTCAATTAATGTCCTCTATAGATTATAGTACAAATACATAAATACTTTCCCATAACGATCTATATCTCGATAATATGAGGCGAGTGACTTAAACAATCATTTTGCTAATTACATCTAGTTCAACATGTGTTACAACAACGGCGATCAAAGCAAAAATAAACCTTTCAATTCAGAGACACTTTGGAAATAGTTCTGTTTTGCTTCAAACGTAGCAAATAAGAATAAATATTTTCGCCGGAATGTGAAAAACTGTAAACATGGTAACCCAAATTAATGCTTAATCATTTCTGACCTTTCGAGCTAAAAAGTCCAATCGAAAACACTGGTATCCTATTACTGTATATTCATTGTGTTTAAGATGCGCAAACTTATTCAATTACTATATATGCATTCAGAGTATCTGCAAAATGCCCGAGATTTCTTTCAAGAAATTTTCTCGACTTGGCTCAAAAGTCTTGGTCATAACTTTAAAATAATAACAAAATTAATTCGTGTAAATTCCGAACTTTTCTAAATCTTCGTCTAAAACAGACAGAAAACAATACATATGTGACCCGTCACGCGAAAAGGGACCATCTGGGTCACAGTGCGTAAAGTGTCGACCATAGTCAGACTGCGCGGATTGCGCAGACTGACTAGGGTCGAAACTTTTTGCACCGTGCTTATTTTCTGAGTCTAGAATGATCAATCTACCTTCCAGTGAAAAAATCTTTGAAATGCGACTTCTGGTTGACCTATGCTGGACCCAATCTCTATTTCAAATATTTATTTTACATAGTTCCCAGATGGTCCCTCTTTGCGTGACGGGTCACATATATAAATAAAAGATAGAATGAAAAAATGAAACAATTAGGCATTGTCTCATCTTTATTCCGTTTATAGACGGGCTCGTTTGATAGGTTAATGATTTCATGATCCACTTAAAATCGTAAGGGCGATTTTTTCGTAAATTAATGCAAAATAAAATTCTCAATAACTTTTTAACATATTTGAAAACGAATTTCATCAAAACCAAACAGCTGAACAGCCGATAAACATAGAGACGAAAACGCACGCATGATTTTTTTTCTGTTTTTAATAACGGAACAATTCGCTTCAGTCGTTTAGAGTTTGAAGCGCAAGTCCATTCGCGTATATGTAATCTGGTTGCCTTATTCTTACGATTCTCGATTTTGTCAAAAAATCTATTTGTGACGCGTCTGAAGGGACCATCTTGGAACTTCGTAAAATTTACATTTGAAAAGAGTTTGGTTCCACTACAGGTCAACCTAACGCAGCGTTTCAAAAATCAGTTCGCACGAAGTTAGACTGATCATGCTGGATTCAGAAAATCGTTTAAAATTTGTAAAGTTTCGACCCTAGTCAGTCTTCGCAGTCCGCGAAGTCTGGCAAGGGTCGATACTTTGCGCGCTGTAAAGAAGACCGATTTTCGCCTGAAGAGTATACGGTGCAACAACGGTTTACAATATTGTCAAAGAAATGACACGTTCTTTTGCAATAGTCTAGTACAGGAAGCATGACTGTTTGTATATTAAATAGCCATGGTGTTGCCAGATTGGAAGACAGCCACGTGTACAACACAAACAAACTCATTCCCATAAACAAATAATTCAACTTTGGTTGGTTTCATCGAAAATTTGGCTTTCTAGTTGATTAAAAATTGGTCAATGAAAAAAAATTTGAGTAGGCTACGCAACTATTTTGTATGCCTCTGCAGAAAATAGTACCACCAGAAGTATGTTTCTTTTTCGACAAAAGTCAGTTAACAACATCGTAAAATTGAAATTCATCTCGATCAAAACATTCAAAATCATTCGCTCAGCGCTTCATTCATTCATTCATTCATTCATCCATTCCAAATACTCACTCAAAACATTCAAAAACGCTTTAGAATCACTAAAAAATTATGAGACCAACAACTACATTCAAAATAAAAATCGGTTGATAAAAACTGCGATTTTGATTTCACTCGAATCTCGCTCCACACACTCATTCAATTTCATTCCAAAATCATTCTAGTCAATTTCACGATGTTGTTGACTGTACAATAAAGTTATGTGTGTTGATATAATCAGGTTGTGTCCGATCGTTCCAATTTGATATAATTGACACGGTGAATTACAGTATTTACTGGAAACGCTAAATCATAGCCTCAGAAAAATGTGACCCGTCATGCAAAAAGCAACTCAATTGCTCTTCTAAACCTTACATTGTTCACGATTACAATTTTTGATCGATGATATATTTGGTTTAAGTTGTCACCATGTATGTTCGGTTGTAGAAAATAGAATAATCGTTCGTTTTTCGAGTAAGATCGGTTTATATTCATTGAGTGAACAACAAAAGCTATATTTTCACGAGTGGTGGAGCCACGAGCGAAAAAATAGCTTTTGTTATTCACGAAATGAAATATTTATCGATCTTACCCGAAAAACAAACGATAATTCTATTTCTTTATTGCTAAAGTGAGACAAAATGTGAAATTTCTAGGACATATTTTCGTAAAGCGCGTCATTTTGCACATGATTGCTATGCAACGTTCATTGTGACGTCACTTATTTCGCCTCGCATAGATGACGTCAGATAGGATGAAATACACAAAAGCAGAGTATAGGTTTTTGATAATTTCACTGCTGTTGCGGTGAGATAATCGAGTGATAATCTACCGTTATTCTCGATAAACCACCAAAAAGCATTAAAGAAAACATTTTTTTCTATTGTTCTGTCCGTGCTCGAAAGGAAGAGCGTAAGGTTCTTGATCAAGAGGTTCCAATTTAGATTCCCGGAGCCCGTTTTTCTAAACTTAAAATTAATCGTAGGTCAAAATCACAAATTGTACCTGGTGTTTTCAATCATTGATAGATTCTGCCTTGCATTATCTCATTGGAATCATCTTAACAAGACGATTCCAATGACATTATGCGTGGCAGAATTCCATATTTAGTTAATACTGTAGAAGCAACTTTAATTTTAGACTTTCGAAAAAAAATGGTCGTAAGATGTTTAGTAAAACAGGCCCCACCCAGAGCGGCTAACGATCTTGGACTTTTTCATTTCATTTCTTTACAGAAGGTAGAATCGAGAGAGATCAATCTAAAGTTCATGTTACAATCTTTTATCCAACTAAAAAAAAATCGTACTTGAATTGTTTGTTTTCTCGGACAACATAAATTTGATGGCTTAATTCAACTCTGTTGTCCAACATCATCGGTCTTATATTTGTCGTCTAACTAAGCGTTGATTTGTGGTACTCCGGAAGTCAATTATTGTTAAAATCTGACAGACGGAGTTGAAATAAATCTGACATTTAGTTGACACCATTACAAGCCTTTAATTTGCCGTCCAAACCACTTTTCGTTCCTCCCGAACCTTATACAAAGCGACTGTTTCCCCGCGAGCGTTGGAACCGTATGCAATTACTCACGGTAAATTAGCAAACCGATTGTTTGCGCTCTATCATTTAGGGTATATTTTGCAATAATTTGTGTTTCGACTCGTACGGTTTATTGGTCATGTGAGTTGTGCCCCCGACAGTCACAGAGACCCGCATAGGCGTAACTAGAATTTTTTACGCACTCAGAAGGCGACCAATAAAGAATATATTGGATAAAGGCGATATGTGGCCTGTGACAAAATATGAATATCCTCCACCCTCTCCCCGTTTCTGTTGTTAAAAAAATAAATAAATAAACGGAGATAACTCGCCTTCCCAACTGATTATCTCAATTATTTTTGGGTCTACGATCATTCAACCATGTTCAAATTAGTTTATGTTTTGAGCTTTTACAGAATATCCCTTGCCCTAAGAGCTGAGATTCCCTGATCTCAAAAAATTGATCAATTTAATTGAAAGGGTTGGTAGGTTTTAATCGAGTCGCTTACTTTCATTGAACACCACAGTAATTGTTTTGATAAAAGCACGTACTGGATTTTTTTGGATAAATGCGGGCAATGTTATTGGTCCTCTGTATCAATCTAATTAGTCACAATAATTGTCAGGAATATTTTTAGTCCCTTAGGCTATCCGAAACGCACAATATTTGAAAGCTTGTTCTCTTCGCAAAACAAATGCGAACCCTTTTAGAAAACCATCATCTGCAGAATATTAAGAACAAATATCAGCCTCACTGAAATGGTCTATCATTTTATACATTTTTTTCTTCGATTTCAGCGAAAGCTAAAGCTTTTTCAGATGCTCTTATACACTCGATCTGATGATATTAGTCCCCCCCCTCCCCCGAGAGTATTGTTAGCTATAAGTACTCTCTCCATTCACAAACCTTGGCGACGGCGGAGATCAAATCACTGACATTCAAGTCACGCTTTGAGGGCCACGAAAGCAATAATGCAGCTACATGTAAGAACAAATTCAAACCATTTTTTCTTAAAAGGAAATCCACTGCATTGTGGGTAACTTACTATTTTTGTGATAGAGGGAAACTGAAAGAGGAGTACTATAATAGTTAAGTAAGTGACAGATAAATTATCTCTATTACAAGAAAGTTCACGACTCAGCTTGATACCCAGCATGCCTACCTCGCTCACACAAAACATCGTTATCATTAGGGGCTATTTTGCATTCAGTAAATCATTAGTCTGTACACAATGGTTTAAACGTTCATAGTAGCAGTTGGGGAGTTTTGGAGACCAAATTGACCTGGTGTATATCTTAATATAGTATTTAGACAACATGTTTAGGCCACAGACCACAGGTCGGCCCTTCTCTCGCCGGTCGCCAACGTAATTAGCAGGTAACTTATATGCTTGTGGTCCAGTAACTGTTACTTAGGTCGAATTCGATTGCTTTTAAATGTTTTTGGACAATGGCTGACAAAGGGAATATCAAGTTTTTCCGTGAGAAAATTTGTCTTCAAGTGTTAATCAAGACAATTTTGCTTGTGATAATCTACTATCTATTTTCAACGTATAGCAATGAAAATAATGATCAGAAAACGGCGGAAGGAAGGGGGAAGTACAGTTAACAACATCGTGAAATTGACATTCATCTCGATCAAAACCACTCCAAATCACTCGCTCAGCGCTCCTTTCATTCCTTCCAAACACTTACTCAAACCATACATAAATGTTCCAAACTCACTGAAATAAACAGAATCAAACTGACCGTCATTCAAAATAATTTGGCTAGAAAAAAATTGCGATTCCACTGACATAATTTAAATTATAAACGTCTGATAGGTTCTTAAAGAAATAGAAACCTATTTATAGAACTTGTATGCATATTTATTAGACAAATTAGCGATATTGGATTACTTCCCTTTGATTTCACTGAAAGTTCGTTCCATACACTCATTCAATTTCATTGTAATATCATTCCAAAATCATCCATCTTGTCAATTTTATGATGTTCTTAACTGTAGTAATTGTTCTTAAAATCATTTTATGCATTTCTATTCAACTGATTTAAGTTAAAATGTATAAAATGAAAACGAATCTTGAAAATATGCAAGGGTGTTCCTTAACCCTTTGCTGTTTTATTCCAGCTTTTTACGTGACTGTGATTTTATGATTGAGAAAACATTGTGAAAAAAAAAAAAGAAATTGCTTCTGACAAGCAATTTCTTCTTTTTCCACACTATTTTCTACCCTACTGAATGGTTATTTTTCAAATTAAATACACTTTAAATTTTCGTCTGCAAAACCTTTGAATTTGGACAGGTCCGAAATTTTGTAAAACAGGAAAGGGTTGACTGACAGAGGCCAACTAGCTAACGATCACATCAGTAGGCCTAACCATTCGATATTTGGTGAGGGGAAACAATAATAAAAATTGGTCAATTCAAAAATATTTGTTGGTTTTCTGATCGCGACCGCCCTCTTTTTAGCATGAATTCAAAAAGCATATAAAAACAAGTTGTTATTAAACTCATATTTATAGTCATAAGTATAAATCTAGTAGCTTGATATACGACCCTGACATTCTATTGACAATTTCCATTATCATTCATTTTGATGACACATCTATGCAAATTCGGTAGGGTGTTTGACAATAATATGAAATAATTGTTGCAATTTTCTAAAAAACATTATTCCTTTACAGTAAAAAGTTAAGTGACAAGGATAACAAGAGTTGTCCGCGGACAACGTAGCTCGCCCAAACAGCTGCTTGTCACAAACAGCGCTTGACCGAAGACTGAAGTTCAAAGTGGTTTCATTCAATGTTTAAGTCCATGATCTAATATATATCTGTTTGAGTAGTAATAAAGAAATATATTTTTTTTGTTTTAATGGCATGTATAAGGTTAGGGTAAAGTGAAAACCTACAAGCAGATAAGGCTACCAATGGAATTTCTTTGTATCAAACATGAAGTTTTTCTTTAAAATTTTTCTAAGTCCACAAGGTCAAATTGTGAAGGACCTTGGTCTCTGTAGAAGCCTATCACCTAGTGAGTATGTGTATGAAGTAATAATGTCCCTGAGTAAAGCATTTAGAAAATATAAGCAAAGTTAAATTTTTGGTTAAAGTTTTTTAGTTTAAGTTTTTCCAAGTCCATAAAAGGTCAAGGTCAAGGTCAAATTGTCAAGGCCCTTAGTTTCTGGTGAAAGCCTTTCATCTGGTGACTATGTATATGAAGTAATGATGTCCCTAGATTAAAGCATTCAGAAAATATAAGCAAGGTTAAAGTTTTTGGTAAAAGAATTCCGGTTAAAGTATTTCTAAGTTCATAAAAGTTCAAGGTCAAATTATCAAGGACCTTGATCTCTCACAAAAGCCTATCACCTAATGAGAATGTATATGAAGTAATGATGTCCCTAGGTTAAGGCATTCAGAAAATATAAGCAAGTTAAAGTTTTGGGTTAAAGTTTTTAGTTAGAGTTTTTTTAAGTCCACAAATGGTAAAGGTCAAGGTCAAATTGTGAAGGACCTTGGTCTCTGGTGAAAGCCTATCACCTGGTGAGTATATATACGAAGCTATGATGTCCCTAGGTTAGAGCATTAAAAAAATATATGCAAGGTTAAAGTTTTTGGTTAAAGTTTTTTGGTTAAAGTTTTCTAAGTCCACAGAGGGTCAAGGTCAATGTCAAATTGTCAAGGACTTTTGTCTATGGTGAAAGCCTATCACCTAATTAGTGTGCATATCAAGTAATGATGTCTCTAGGTTAAAGCTTACAGAAAATATAAGCAAGGTTAAAGTTTTTTGGGTTAAAGTTTTTGGTTAAAGTTTTTTTTTGAAAGGGTCAAGGTCACAGTCTAAAGGTCATTTCGACATGGATGTTGGTCTCAAATGAAAACCTATGCCCTAATGAGTGTTTCTGTAAAAAATAAAGCCTCTAGGATAAATATTGATAGAAATAAAAAAAAAACTTTAACCTAATGCGGACGCCGACACCGACGCTGACGCCGACGCTGACGCCGACGCCGACATCCGAGGGTATGACAATAGCTCTTCCGAGACTTTCGTCCCGGGCGAGCTAAAAAAGGAAACCCGTTTACAAAAAAAGAAAAAGGAAATTTACGATACAGTTAATAACATCGTGAAATTGACAAGGTGAATGATTTATGAATGATTTTAGAATGAAATTGAATGAGTGAAATGAGTGAGTTTTGGGTGAAATAAAAGGGAGGTTATCATTTCTGTCGTTCGATAATTTGTAACATAACCTCTAACTCAGTAAAATATGTTGGCTATCACTTAGTGAAACAGTTGCCATAGTCAAGACAGTTGATTCGTGCATAGGCTAACGCTCATTAATTTCTAGGTCTACACCGTACCCTCGGCGTCCCTGATTGACCTAAACATGTCGTTTGGAGTTCAAATCACTCGAAAACACAAGTACCAAAAATTTATTTACGATTCTTTGATTTTTTTTTGTTGATCCCATACTATACGTTAGTTGAGATCACTTTACTGCTTTTTGCTTGGAACAAATGTAAAATATAATGCTGCATTTTCATTCTCTTAGAAACTATACTTTTTATGATGCAATTTCAACCTTTTTTCAAATATACAATTAAATGAGTAAGCCAAGATGGCCTATTTAATCACCACTAATCAAACAACGACGTCTTATGGTTGACGTTAACACATGTAATGTCAACATGTACCTTTATGTTGAAAGACGATAAAAAAAAAGTCGATTGAAAAAAAAATAATAATTTAGGACAGTTTGTGCAGGTATTGGGGTGGTGCGTTTTCCTTGCACTTGAGTATATATATAGCTAGAAACGTTAAGAACAATAGCTGTCGGAGGACAGCGAAGATCGACTATTTCTAGTGCTGGATAGTGACAGCAAGTCAATATGGACATTGACAAATTCCATAAAATGAAAGTCAAGAGCGATAAATCTTTGTTTGAAGGACGATATTTTGGTTATATAGAAACGCGTTCAAAATTTCCAAGCAATAGCTTAAGCAGAAACTTAAGTATAACTGATATACAACAGTTGCACGTAAAAACAACCGAGAATTTTTAAGTCCGAAAGGGGTTAAAATGCCACCAAATTCAATATCAATACCTTTGGGCTCTAGCACTGCACATATCATCCGAATCAAGATCAAGTCGGCAATATATCAAGTCACATAAAATTTGAAAAAAATTCTAGCCTTTGTTTACAGCGAGTCAACGAAAGACCCTATTTTTTCTACATTGCCTGCATTTATATCTATAAATCTGTATGCTTTTTGTTGAAATTGGTCGAAGCATTTTGAAGCATTTTTTGTAAAATTCGTCGAAAATAGTTGCAGTTCAATCTCAACAAACACTAAGCAGATCTGAAGAAATATTGTCTAATTCGACCTCGATATCACTTTTTCTCTTATTCTTGTTTTATGACTCGCTCCAATCGAAACGTGTTGTATCCGACAAATTTGATTACCCAATAAACATGATGATAATAATAATATCATTTTTTTTATCACATTCATTTTTTGATATGTTGGAATAGATGTTATTGGTAAATCAAACGATAT
The DNA here is from genome assembly GCA_948146395.1 of Fragum whitleyi. NCBI lineage: Eukaryota > Metazoa > Mollusca > Bivalvia > Cardiida > Cardiidae > Fragum > Fragum whitleyi. Next base: position 47,431,184 of record OX411544.1, read on the forward strand.
GTCACTATTTGCCTTCTGATTGCAGGTATTTTAGTGTTGTTTTTCTTAAAACATGCATGTTACTATTTACAAAAAAATCAAATTGGAATTTTTAGTCAGAAAATGCCTTCTAATTTGCAGACATCGTTTTGATAAATACCGAAAAATATTTAGGTATTTTGTTTGCGCTGCAAATGTCAAATAAAATTACATGTTATCATACATTTGTCAAAAGTTTGTAAATTCGCTGGGAATCCTTTATTTGTTAGGCCATCAAATAAGTTGTCGCCATTAATTGCACGTTTGAATACTGTCTGGCATTTTCGGTGACGAGTAAATAATGATACCAATTATAACATTAGACGTAAAACGCAGGAAACTGACGTCGCGCACGGTAATGCTCAACATTTGCAAGCGCACGTCCCCCGTTCAGTTCCAGTTGCTATTTTTTTTTTCGAAGTTTCCAAGCCAATTGTTACATTCTTTACACAAAATGAAACATAGGAAAATATACTTTTAATGTATATTTGTAATCTGAATTTGCGAAAATGATTCTCTGATTAACTCAAGTTTGTTTGTCACCAAAAGTCGTAGATTACGTCTGCAAACGTAACAAATTATATGTGGATAGATTTCTTTAAGATGTTTTAAAAGCCTGAAATGATCAAGAAAAAATGGAATATCTTAAGACGTATGCGAGAATTGGCACCATATTAGCAGGTAAAATATAATAGCCGCCAGTCATCAATCATTTGAAAAAGATTTATTTGGAAGTTCGAAAGCTGTAAAACGTCAAATTCTATCAAAAAATCATTTTGAAAAAAAAATCAAAGTTTTCTCAATATTTTCATCAATAATTGATGGAATATTTTTTACATTTCAAATAGAAATATAATTTTCCCTCTAGTATTTGTAAATATAGTTGAACCTTATAATACGCGATATACTCGTACAAAATAAAAAAAAAAGAAAGAAAATGTGTGTGACCTCAACCGAGCTAATGTCATGACAGTGTGTCCGTTATGCCTTGCATCATCTTATAAGAATCGTCTCCTAAAGACGATTCCGATGAGATATTGCAAGGAAAGATCTCACGATGAATAACTACACCGGGTACGATTTGAGATTTTGACACGCGGGGGTAACTGTGTTAATATTGATCACACTAGCTCATTTCCATCTCAAGATATCATCCCGACAAGATTTTCAACAATATATCTCATAGTTAAAGGTCACCCAGTGACCTTGAACTTTTGAATTTAGGGTTTAATGTTTTATAAATTTTAGGTCCCCGGGCTCAATTCCGTCTCCCTGTATTTCTTGACAGGGTTTTGCAAATATCAAGGTTGTAAGTAACCTTGTCCTGGACGAAATTTAGGGTTATGACCTATATTTTACAACCTTCAATGACCTTAACCTTTCATGGATTTCTCTCAACTACGATATGGATAATGTTCAATGTCTGCCAATTTTGGTGATGCTAGTTCAATTTGTCTCAGTTAATCATCATAGCAAGTTTGGTCTACTAAGGGATGGACATGAGCAAAGCAGTCCAAATTCGTTAAAGTAGTCACGAATGTTTTTCTTTTTATAAGACAATTATAACGAAAGCTCACAAATTTAGAAGAGACGTTTTTTCTTTCAGACGGCAGACCCCGTTATAAAAGTAAAAATATTTTTTAAGACGTGCTGCATGTTACATCGTCATCGGACGTTGGATAGTCAAAAAATTGCAAGGAAAGTTCACGATTTCTTTGTTTGAGACAACCATCGTAAACAGCCACAAGTGACAATTCTAATTAGCATACTGTACATTTCCGCACTGTACATAATGGCGGCTGGTTGATGACTCACAAATTTCCTGTGTTGTCAGTTATCAATAAATATTAATAAATATTGACTCTGGGCCACCTTCAATTATCCGCCAAATAATAAGGTGCCAATGACGTAACGGATCCATAGAACAGGTTGTTGCCATATTGTGGGAAAGTAACCAGGAAAAGGTTCTTATTTACATACGGTTAAGAACATCGTGAAATTGACAAGATGAATGATTTTACATTGATTTTGGCATGAAAATTGAATAAAATTGAATGAGTTTGTGGAGCTAATATTGAGTGAAATCAAAGAGAAGGTAATCCAATATCACTAAATAGCGATATTTATTACCTCCCTTTAATTAGATATGCGTTCAGGTTCTATGAATAACTTACTAGTCTTCACGGACCCAACAAAACTCAATTTTCTCAGTAAAATCGTGGTTTTTAGCTACTGGTTTTTATTTGAATGTAGTTGTAGATCTTATCATTTTCAGTGATTTCGGAGCGTTTTTGAATGCTTAAAGAGAGTGTTTGGAATGAATGAAAGGAGCGCTGAGTAAATGATTTTGAATGATTTTGGTCGGAACGTGGAATCCAGCACAGGTAGCCAACACGGGTGAGGATAGTGTAATTTTACCAAAAATTAACCACAAAGATTTGTCAAACTAATTTTTTTTATCACAATGTATAATATAGACAAGGTCCAGAACTACCCTCTTTTATGCAGAAAATCTGGTCGGCCGAGATCGCGCAAATTCACTTTACACCTATAAACCCAGGTTAAACACAATGCTCTACTTAAATTACTGATTGCATTCTATAGAAAATATTTTTCCTGTGACTCACGATCTTATTCTTTTCAGAAATGCCTACAATTCAGTTCATATTTACATTTCAATTTGGAATCTGGAAGAAAACATTTCTGCAACGGCCATTTTTGTTTATAAGCTTTTGACCAATCAGATAACCTGTTACAATTAAACTGTAGAATCAGACTATCTGATTGGTCGAAGGCTTATAAACAAAAATGGCCGATGCAGAAATGTTTTCTTCCAGGTATCAAATTGAAAAGTGAATACTTATTGAATTGTTTGCATTTTTGCAAAGAATTAGGTAGTAAGTGACAGGAAAAGATATTATCTTTAGAATGCAATAAGTAATTTAAGTAGAGCATCAGATTTAATATGGATTTAAAGGTGTAAATTGGACTTGCGCGATATCGGTCGACCAGATTTTCTGCACGAAAGTGGGTAGTTCGGGACCTTGTCTATATTATGTATTGTGATAAAAAAAGATTAATATAATGATTTTTTGTGGTTAATATTTGGTAATATTTCACTATCCCCACCCGTGTTGGCTACCTGTGGAATCCAGTAATTCTGAAAGATATGGAATAAATGATTTATCTTTTTGTTTTAAAAATTTTGACAAATGGTATTTTGCATTGCTCATTTGACCTCGAATTTATGTGTAGTGTTTATTAAGAAGACATTTGATGTTGTCGATCTTCATTTCTTGGAAATCGATGAATGATGCCTGTTAATACATTTTTGCAATTCGATTATTGCAATAAACGACCGCGTTATACACATACAATAACCCTTCATACTATATACTCAGAACATAAAGTAAAGCGCCACTAAGTTTTATGTTAATAAACTTTCTATCGAAAACTTTTATAACGTATCTATGTTGTTAAACTGTTAGAACAACCTTGTAGCTTTTGATTAAAAACGTTTCGGATGCACGTGCATATTAAGCAAGTCTCGTGCAATGACTGTAAAACCAGGGCTCATGCAAAGTGGAAAGTCATCTTTTCTGTCAGAGATACTTACGTCGTGTAGCTCGTCTAATTGATTACATTTCGATTTGAAACTCAGTCATGGCAAGGCGTAGATTGTCTACAAATGAAAGATGGCGAATAATTGGGATGCGAGATTCTGGAATGTCTTGTAGAGCCATTGCCAGACAGTTGGGGTATCACCATAGTGTCATAACACGTTTGGTACAAAAACACGCACAGACAAACGACATTAAGGACCGTGTCAGATCTGGAAGCCCTAGAGTAACGTCTATTCGAGAGGACAGAGCACTTTTGCGTCACGTCAGACGTCTGCCCTTCACCAGTGCGCCTGTACTAAGGGACAACTAGAATACACACAGGCGGGTCTCCATTTCAACAGTGCGAAATCGACTTCGGATGGCTGGGTATAAGGCACGAAGACCCCTCAAACGTCCAAAGTTACAACAGAGACGCACCAATGAACGTCTAATATGGTGTAGAGCGAGGGCACGTTGGAACTTGGCATCATGGCGTCGGATCCATTGGTCAGATGAGTGCAGGATGTTGTTGCATGTCACCGATGGCCGAATTCGTGTTTGGAGACAACCTAATACCCGATTTGCACCAAAGTACGTCCAACCAACATATCAGGGTGGCGGTGGCTCCGTTATGATATGGGGTTGTGCCTCCTACGGCTGTAAACTGGACCTAGTGACAGTTCCAGGAACATTGACTGGCGATAAATATCGCGATAACATCCTTTTTCCTGTGGTAATTCCACATTTTGACAATCACCCTCTTTGAACAAGACCAGTGTATATGGATGATAACGCCAGACCCCACAGAGTAAGAGTCGTGGCGGACGTTATACAACGTGAAGCCATCACCACCATTCCATGGCCGGCTTGTAGTCCCGATCTTAACCCCATCAAGCACCTGTGGGACATTTTAGGGCGCCGTTACGTAGGAGAGAGCCTCCTGTTCAAAATGTGGTTGAGTTAGAAGCAGCACTGCACCAGGAGTGGCAGCAAATCCCTCAACACATCATCCAGAGGCTGATTCGTGGCATGCCGAGGAGGGTGCGCGCAGTGATAAAATGCTCACGGATCTTACACACGCTACTGACTAAGATGTGACTGGAATTAATCGCATTTGTGTTATCTGACTTCTAAAACCAAGTTTCGTGTCATGGACAACACCGTAAGTCGGCTTTGACAATAGTTTTTCATGTTTTAAAAAAAAGGTGAAAATACGTCATTTACATTTCAAGGTACAAAGGCAATAAAATTTATCACCACCCATGTATTGTTGTGAAATTGTAAGTCAACATACCATTTTCAACATTGAAACTCAATATTTACATCTCTGTTATTTTGAATTAATGCAGGCTCCCTGCCTTTAAAATCTTCTGTCTAAAAACTGGTGGCGCTTAACTTCTTGTTCTGGGTATATTTACGGAGATTGTATATATAGTTTGTTTTCTTCACTCTTTCACTTTATCTTAGGGGATTTTTCTTCCTCTCAATATCTTTCTGTGATTGATCTACACTGATTTTAACAAAGATAGTTAATTACAACATTTGAAGTTGCAAAAGATCTAAATACGAATACATCTTTAAACAATTTGACGTTCTTATCAAATTAAATAATTATTCTAAGACGCCAATAAGGCACATTTAAGCGTTTCTTGTATATTTATTTATTCATTTATATTTCTTTTATGTTACTTAAAAAATCTGACATCAGAAATCCTTGTCTTTACTTTGACAATACGTTTATGTTTTGATTGAGTAAACAATTAGCAACTTGTGTTTGGACGGGTCTTTTCTTCAGAAGTAGTTTTATATAAATTCCCGGAAAAGCAACTCTTTCAATGATTCAGTGCCAAAAAATACAGTTCTTACAGCACTTTGTTTAATACAGTATTGTAGCCAAGAATAAAAGAACACTCGCGGCTTGTTTTCTCGTGGTTGACTAGAAAAGTTTATACATAGAAATGATCACAAACAACATAAACTTTTTTGCAGTACTGTCATCTTGGGAAAAAAATCCTAGAAAGGGCACATTTTTTCGAAAAGTAAACGGATGTTGGTTTCTTTTTTATCAAAATTATTATAAAACCATTTTCCATGTTGTGGACTAGGTTCTGTTAAAGACCTTCATGTACACGTGTCAATAAGATTGTATAATATAACAAGAAAGGTCTAGATTACGTGTGTGGGAAAGTTTCACTTCTTAAGGAAAACCAACAATGTATTTAGCATAAATATTTCTTAAATTGTCCTTTTTGCAGTCTAATTACCAGAAAAGTTTGTGAAATATTTCTAGAAACGACGTTTGATCTTTGAACCACAGCAGCGAAGAAACTATTACAGTATCAAGAGTTATGCTTAAAAAAGTTTATAAACAAAACTAAGACAAAGAACCAGAAAAAAAGTCATGCGATGTTTATATAAACTCTTACAAAACACAGTCTTAATCATATGGTTACTTGTTCTTTCAGTCTCTCTTTTTCGTTCTTGTTTACTAAGCGGATAATTGAAGGCCTGTTGTACCCCCGTCGAAAGACGTGGCGTATTATATGCCCAACCATGACATCTGACTGTCCGGTGTTCGGCACCTAGCAAGCCGGAGAGGACCAATTTTTTATTAGCAGCATAACTACGTCTTCACCTTATGTCCGATTGACTTGAAACTTGGCATTTATGTTCCTCTCGTTATTACGGAGTACAGTGCACAAGAACCATAACTTTAATTAGCTAAATTTTGTGGTCACATCCCTTTGTTGCTTTTCATACTTAACACAGCATAATAGTATTAATCATTATAATTATAATAAAAGAAAAGAATGACCATGTCTGAGTATGATGATTACAGTGATTATCCATACCAAAATTTAAAGAGACTCCATTTTCAATTAGAAACGAGAAAGTTGAATAGAACTAAATTTAGACATTGCTACGATAATAATGAGTCTAAAATAAGCGAATTTAAATGTTTCATATAATAATTGCTTATGGTTCGTATTTGTGACCCGTCACGCGAAAAGGGACCATGTAGGTAGTGCATTTAGTGTCGACCCTAGTCAGACTGCGCGGTTTGCGCAGACTGACTAGGGTCGAAACTTTTCGCAAGGGGCTTATTTCTGAATCTAGAATGTTCAATCTACCTTCCAGTGAAAGAACTTTTGAAATGCGACATCTGGTTGATCTATGCTGGACCAAATCTCTCTTTCAAATATTTATTTTACATAGTTCCCAGATGGTCCCTTTTCGCGTGACGGGTCACATTTACGAAACAGTTTGACTTGTCGCTCATTTGTTATTCCTGTTGACCGTCTTTAGTACTGGAAACTCACTCCCGAATATAGAGAGGATAGTCGTTTGTTTCAGTGTAAGATCGATTTATATTCATTGAGTGGACAACAAAATCTACATTTTCACGAGTGGCGGGCCACGAGTGAAAATATAGCTTTTGTCGTTCACGAAATGAAATATAAATCGATCTTACTCGAATTTGTTATTCAGAGGTCCGATGATTAAATCTTAATGTCTTCTTCTTTATCAAAACGATATTATTTTAAAGGATATATATAGAGAGAGAGGATATTAAATGAGTGGTCATTAAATACCGAATTTATTAACCGAGTCATCTATAAACAGCTAAACACGAGGCTGTCCCGAGTTTTTATCTGTTTAAGATGACGAGTTTGATATTTTTTTATTCTATGAGCACACATTTTTATATTCTTTTTATAATATGACCTGATTTTTTGCGAAAAGTTCTTGTTATCATATACGGTATACGTGAATGACGTTGTCCGGTGACCTTGTCTTTTTGTTAAGACATCACAAGCTGCCCACCTTGACCAAGTCTACAAGGTTACCTTCTGCTAACGTTTACAAGACGCTCTAATTTTAACATAACGTCAATAGTTGGGGATCTTTAAGTTTAAAGTAAGTGCTTAATACATGCAATGTTTGATTGAAAGGGGCATAGCTCAACTTTTAACAGTAATTCACTTGTATGGCGTTTACATTGCATATTGTTTGTTCATTCATACTAAAATCTTTCCAATTTTAGCTTCAGTTCGTCAGCTGGAGGGGGTACGCGGTAGGGGGGCTTGTTGGCGGAGGATGAGATGTTTTTTAGTCGAACTGCGTGTTTAAAATAAAAAGTAATTCTTTTCCCTTTTTTTCTAAAAAGGAAAAGTTATACATCATTGAAAAGGGGAGAGAAATACCTTAGTATTTACTGCTCTTTCATGAATATCTTATTTTTCATTTAAAAGTGCCATGCCTTATAACAGAAATGTTTTGTTTAAAACAGCTGTAGAGATGTAACACTAATTCTATCCATTTGAGTAAAATTTGTTATTAGAAATATTTAGCAATGAAATAGTTACCGTTCTAACTGCAACGTTTCCGTATACAATAAATTTGAAAACTCTTAATATATGAACGATTTTGCATGATTTTGATAGAGATAATTTTCAACATTATAAGAAAGTCGATATCTTTTTTTATTTTAAAACGAAATTGTCTGAAACACTGTAAGAAAAATAGCTCTTCTTTTTTATTTTAAAATACATACATGTCTAATAGTTATGTATATAAATAAAAAAATATTCAAAATTTCCTTTGACCAGAGGAATATTCCAAATTGGATCCCATATGGGATAAGAATTGTTGTTGTTTTTTTAATTACATGTGTAATTGAAATTTCAATCAATTATCATGGAAACATGTTGCTTCATGCTTTAAATTTCATAATCTTTTTGATTTTTCAAAAGCGAAAGAAAACTGACAAAGTTATTTTGTTTTTCCTGTCCACAGAAATGTCCTACCCCGCCAAAAACGGCGTTTTTCCCACGTTCGGTCGGATAATTGTCGGATAACGTTTGTTTGTTTCGTTTTCCCCTTTTCTTTAAATGTTTTATGTTCGCAATATGTATTACAAAGGTACATATTACAGAGAAAGTAATCCGCACAAATGTCGAATATTGCATGTACATGTAATATACGCGCTCTTTTACTGAACATATTCACTAAAATGTTATTGTGTCTAACGGAATATATGCAAATAAATAGAAGGAGCGAACAAATCTCCTACGAAATAAATTTATGTTCAAATTTCAAATGTTTGTTATCGCACATAACGACTAAGATGTCATAGATCGAACCTGACTAGTTGTTTGGGCCCCTGGGCCCAAATTGGACGAGTTTTCCCTAACACAATTTTGAAATTAATCGGAATAGATTGGCCATTTAATATGCAGAATACCGGCACAGTCTCTTTCACAGTCTCTTTCGCATCATTCAGATGTTCCTTTTACTCGCGGCGGCTTATATATAATAAGAAATTGGGAATTTAAAGTACATGTTACAGTGTAATGAGTAAGAATACATTATGAACCCTCTTGTTTGTAAAGGTCATGATTATCTCATACAGTTAATAACATAGTGAAATTGACATTTATCTCGATCAAAACCATTCCAAATCAATCGCTCAGCGCTCCATTCATACATTCCAAGCACTCGCTCAAACCATTCAAAAACGCTCCAACTCACTGTTAAAAGATAGAACTAACTGCGTCTTTCAAAATAAACAAAGCTAGAAAAAAATCTCGATTTCAGTGACATAATTAAAATAGTAAGCGTCTGATAGCTCCTTGAAGAAATAGGAAGCTGTTTATAGAAGTTACATGTATAATTTAGTAAAGGGAGGTAATAAATATCGCTGTTGTTAGCCGTACTCGATGATGCTGCTTTCTACGTGATGAAATAGAACTCGAGTCAGAATAGGAATTATGGAACTCTTTTGAAAACCAAGATTCAACAATAATAAATAATGACTACATGCCCAGGTATTGTTTGATTGCGTTTTTTTTTTTTTTTTTTGTTTCGTTAATATAAATTTATTTTTGGTTTGATGACGCAATCACATATTTCGGGCAAAATACTCATTATTCTTCATATTCAATAAGAGATGCACGAATTGCATCAAATGTGCGTACTATTATTGCCGATACTATCAAGATAAAGTTAGGTTTATAGTTTATTTCTTTGCAAGGCATATTCAACCGACCGTTACTGGTAAATGTAAAAATACTGTTAAAGGCCAGGTTTTTGCATCGTAGCGCAAGACGTCTCAAACTTCGATATACGTTATATCCATATTCATCGTATATCCATATTCAACGAACAATATATAAATGTCTTTTGTGCTTGGTCCAGGTTCTATTTGAGTATTTATTATTCACAGATGGCAAATTTCCCTTTTCGCGTATCAGGTTACATGTAAGAAATGATATTCTTTAATGCTTTTCGGTGGTTTATCGAGAAATAACGGTAGATTATCACTTGATAATATCACTGCAAAAAAGCAGTGATATTATCAAAAAATTAATCCCTGATGTCATCTTTGCGGTGCGAAATAAGTGACGTCACAATGAACGTTGCATAGCAATCACTCGCAAAATGACGCGCTTTACAAAAATAAGCCCGAGAAATTTCACATTTTGTCTCACTTTTGCAATAAAGAAATAGAAAAATTGTTTGTTTTTCGAGTAAGATCGATTAATATATCATTTCGTGACCAACGAAAGCTATATATCTAGCTCTCGTGAAAATATAGCTTTTGTTGTTCACTCAATCATATAAATCGATCTTACACTGAAACAAACGATTATCCTCTATTTTTTGCTCAACGACATTTGTTTCTTAATCATGAAAACAATATGTTGGTGTTTGACACTATTGACAACCCATTCGGAACATCACTCGGCCATTTCCGTAAACTGCAACAGACCTCGGATGTATGTAAGGCGGATGGGTATGTCACAAAATTGTGCATTTTGTTAGGTGGAAACCACCAAGAAAAACAAGCGCGGAAACATAAGGCGCTATCTTTATATCTTTTACAGGAAAATTTTGGCTGAAAAATCTTAATTTTTGAGAATGACGACTCATTCTCAAAAATTAAGATTTTTCAGCCGTTATTTAAAAATCTTAAGATAGTTATATAAGGTTACGATGGTTTTAAGTCAGTGATTTAAACGAGTAACGTTGGAGAAGTCGAATGTTTTCACTCAAAATTTCGAGGGCTAACGCCATTTTAACTGATTTCATCGAGTTTGCGAAGGTTTTCCCATAATTTTTTGAAAATAATCCGTCTATGTACATCCGAGGTTTATGGTGAGATTGGCCGAGTGGTGTTCCGAATGCTGACAACAGTATGTATTCTGAAGATACTGTTTAAATTTAGGACCTGGAAACAAACACCTTCCATCTGCGCAAAGTTCAGAATTACCCAGCATTGTTAGTGCAGGGTCACGTGACCTCATGTTGACTTCCGGTGGAATGAGTTGTTCATGAATGGCGCACGCGCAGAACCTGCATGTAGACGATGTAAAGCGTCTGTACACAACGCGATACTGAAACACTATATCAATTACAGATTTGAATAATTTAATTTGAGTTGGGCCGACTAATATTCATTCACTTACTTTGGCTAAAAGTTGATTTCATACTTCTCTGATAACCGCTTCGAGTCTACAGTTTGCATGCAAAATAGTCTAAGAAAAATTACAGTCTTAAGGGTAAATCTTTTTTGGCATTTCCAAAGATTTCACGTGCGCGTAAAATGATGACTCCTATCGGCCTCTTCATGCGCACAGTCGCATAATGGATGCGCAATGGTTATGTATTCAATCATACGGTTTTACTTATAGGTACTATGCATAATTAAAGGAAAGGGGTCGGATTCAACACCCGCCATATATTATATACATATACTCCAAATGCCTATGTAACTGGATTCGGTGTCTACGTAAGAATTCAGTTTTGAAAAGTCACCAATGAATCATTCGGAACATCACTCGGACAATCTCACGATCAACCTCGGATGTACATAGACGAACTATTTTTAAAATTTACGGAAAAACCTTGGAAAAACTCGATGACGTCAGTTAAAATGGCGTTAGCCCTCGAAACTGTGAGTGAAACATTCTACGTCGCCAACGCTACTCGTTTAAATCACTGACGTGAAACAATCGTATCCTAATATAAATATCTTTAGATTCTTAAATAACGTCTGAAAAAATCTTAGTTTTTGAGAATGATTCGTCATTCTTAAAAAATAAGATTTTTCCGCCATTATTTACTGTAATAGAAATAAATCTACAGTGCTAGTTTTTCTAACACTTTTTCCGCCTAACAAAATGCACGATTTTGTTACATACCCATCCGCCTTACATACATCCGAGGTCTGTTGCAGTTTACGGAAATGGCCGAGCGATGTTCCGAATGAATATGTTAACAGATAAAAGTCATTGTGTATATATCAAAGAGAAATAAAAGCCAATCGCTCCTATCCAAGTATGGTGATATATAACATCATAGAAAGGCGATGTCTGTTCTCCTAGTGAAAACCTCATCTGTTCTCGGAGTGGATTGTTAATGAAGCTGTCTTTTTTGTCTGTATGGCTCACAGGGTACTATAAAACATGTCAATTAGTCGAACAGACAAGACAGAAATATTTACATGTTGGATACCAAATATTGTATAAAGAGAAAAGACGCCGATTTAGTTCCGGTAGTTCATTAATGGAGGAAAGAAAGCGTCAGGGAGAATAAAACTTGATTCTCGCCAGGGGAACGAGACGTTACGAGATGTAGGAAGTAGAAACCTATGGGACGTCTGCGGCGTTTACATTAGCTATCTTATCCCTTTGCAAACTAATGTTAGCCGTAGAAAATCTTACGTAGATTTTCAGAAAAGTTTTAGGAAAGTGTCCTTTTTTTGTTTTGTGAGTGGGTTTTTTAATCGCTGCCAAAATAATTTCATATATAAAATTGTGGAAAAACATAAGTAAGCTTGAGCACTTTTACGAATGGTTATGGCATTTGAAATGTATTAAATGTTTTTATTTCTAATGATGCAATTCATTTAATATGTATATATTTGAATTTGTAAAGATAGTCTATTGCAAACGGAGGGAAAACTTAAACACATTGGACCAAAATTAGAACCTTTTAAAGAGATATTTGGGAGCGTCAATATTTTTGTGTTTAGTGCATATATAGTTATCTTCCCAACATGTTCAATGATTGTATTATAGTTTGAGTTATTGGTTCAATGGCTTTAAACCTAAGATATTTTGCTCTCTTTGGCTGATGTTTTTTGCACCCAGGGGTAAGAAAAGTTCACAAGTTCTTGCCACGTATTTTATATCATATGGTCAAATTTTTAAGTCGGAGATTTAAGTCGCCATGTAGAGAAACAGGCTTCTATTAACATTCTTCTCCCCTTAGTTAAACAGCGCTTTACCTTGTGCGTATTTTGAACGTATAATTTACTATTTTGACACGTATTCAAATAAATCTGTAAAACCGGGAATAAAATTATCGCGGACAGTAAGGCGCAGTGACTGGGCCATACGTCTGATACTTTAATATTGCGATAAATGGATAGTTTGTACACGGCTCTAAACATGAAATCAGAATAATTATCACTGGCTTTAGATGTCTTTTAAAAATAAAGCTTAGATATGGCGCAAACACAGAAAATGCATTTAAACTTGCATAAGTGCGATCACGATAATGAGAAAACTTTCGACATTCGAAATTGAGATTTATTTGTTTGAATGGGGTTTTATGTCGCTTTCAACAATCTTTCAATGATATATCGGCGGCTGGAGCATCTAACAAGTGATTTCTGGAATTTCTCACATCAGTACCACTGTAATATCCATTCCTATCCTCCAGCTACTATCCCACATAGGTCTCGTATTACCAATCCATTGGTGAGAGACAAATAGTCGGAGATGATGCGTGCAGCCGTCGGAAATCGAACCCGAGACATTACTTATCTCCAATTTTCGCCATTGAAATTAAACTAATAGTAATCTTGTGCTGACTATCTACACTGGATATGTATATATTGCACCAGCGTTTTGTTTTTCCGTTTATTTGTCGTAACTACCGTAGCATATGCTTATATGAGCGACTCCCCAAGTTACGGGGGGTGGTGCAAGGACTGCTGAGATCCGCCATGGTTCTGCGCGTGTAGCATCGTCACACGGGACCTCTTTTCCGAAAGACAACTACATGTAGTTTGTGTGTGTGCCAGCACGAGAATCGAACTATGATATTTACCTTCGATAGTTTTGAAATCATATGCTCAACCGACTAATCGGGCTGATATGGCCTCGGCAAAAAATTATCGTAGTTAAATGCGCATTGAGATGTTATTAAAGTGCGTATGTCAGTTCACAATATCTCAACATTACGACGATTGTATTACGAAAGTACGATGGCAATTTTATTTCAAGAGGGTCGTATTGATGTCATAAGAATTTGTCTAGATGAAACTATATGGCTATAGATATATCGATTTTTTCATTTTGCAAGAGAAAATATATTTTTGTATTAGAAAAATATCAACTTAAGAATCTTAAATATTAAATAAATCCCTGTACAACCATGTTCACAATATGGACTATATATTAGAAAAATCCAGTCCGGACTATATTTATCTATTTCCTCCAACTTATCTTCCCATTCCCCCTGCTTTTCTTTTTTTTTTTTTTTTTTAGATAAGATTAACCCTGCCTAAAGGTGCAACTGAACTTTTTTGGGAGGTTACTGCCCTTTTGTAACAGTTCCTGACATTTGAACCTTAAAGGGGTCACTAGATTTATTATTCATGTTTTATGAAACAAGTCTTTTAATGTAGCTTACTTTATGCAATGGTGAATTCTTTGATTCTTTGAAACAAAAGCACTGGAACGACTTCACATATCCTTCACATTAGCACTATAGAGAAAAACTGGCCTTTTTTTGTAAAGAGCACTGGAAGTACAAAAGAGGAAGTTGTGAAAGTTTTTTTCGTAACCAATAGCTTTTTTTCTGCGCCTTGGAAATATCAACTGTGTATAAAACTCCTTGAATTGTAAAATGCTAACAAAGAGCTCAATATTTCCCGTAAGGAATTATTCTAGATTAAGGCTTTTTGTTCTTTGTTGTTTTCTGTAAGTTAAAGTCTACCTAAAAGGACCGAAGGTCATATGGTAGTTTTCTGCAAGTTTTCACACTATCTCAATCTTCCCGAAACGTCTACAGAATCGTGAAACTGACAAGATGAATGATTTTGGAATGAAATTATATGAGTGTGTAGAGCGACTTTTGAGTGAAATTAAAGATAGGTAATTCATCAATTTGTTAACTGTATCTGTGGTACTTACTTAGTAAACGTTTTATTTTTGTAGGTAACAGTTTATACTCTAAGCTATACATGTAAAACAATTTGATTAATTTTCTCTGGTGCTTGCTGGAAAGAAAAACCGTTTTATTTGTTGGTGGTTTTTTTTTTTTTTTTTGTGTGTGTGTGTGTGTACAGCTCACTACGGCATTGATACAGGTAAATCTTATTGAAATCAATTGTTAATTACTAATTTTTTGTTTAGAAATACGTCTATAGCATTGGTACGGAAACATTATTAAAATCAGTTAGAAATAACTTAATGTTTAAGTTTCGTCTTCGGCATTTATACGGAAAATCATATTGAAATCAATTATAAATAACTTAATGTTCAATTTTCGTCTAATAAAAACGACCGGTCTAATTTTACGAATAAAAGCATAACTAAATGAAGAAAATTTCAAAAGGCATCCTTTGCGAATTACAGTTCCTTTCAAAAATCACATAATTGGTTTTTTTTCGATTTTACTTTTCTAAAAGGAACTAGGATATCTTTTCATGTTTTCACGGCGATATGAAATGACAAAACCCTATCACATTTATGTATAAATCCGATTCTAGGACCAAACAGTGTGATGAAAAGAATTTTTTCTTTGTTTTCAGGAAGGTACGGAACAAACACACTAATCGTAACTTATTAACGTTGGTATTTTTCGTTTTACGCCTCCAGAATGATGATGAAGATGATAATGATAATAGTTTCCTAGTCTCTTCTAAAACACCCCCCCCCCTCCCCCCAGTTTGGGGCCCTAGAAAGCATTGTTTTAAAAGCAAAATTAATGCCATCTAGGCCAGAGATTATATAACAATATTAGCACTAAAAAGAAAATTAACTAGAATTTCGAACTTCGAAGAATGGTTTATTGCTCCTTGCTCTTCGCCTTAGGACAATAAATGGGTATCTTATTTTAATTTTGATAAAAACACTCGTTATTTCAATATTTCTGCAAAAATTGCCTTTCTCAAGAAAAAAAATGTTTCATTTTTCTTGAAAAGGGCAATTTTTGCCGAAATATTAAAATACCGATTGTTTTTATTAAATGTTTATTTAATTCCCTTCAGAATAATTTTGTGATTTAGAGTAACTGACATTTTTTCATAATAATAGCAGTGTCTTTAACAAAAGTGTTTCTTTTGAAATAAATATGGTTTGGGCGAATTCTCAATTGAGTACATTTTTTTTCTCTGTTAGCGTTTACTAAATAGTTGATGAGGCGTATTAACGGTTCGTTTGAAATTTTGGGGTTCGATTTAAAATTATGTGTAATGGTCGCAATACAATACATTCAAAATATTCTTGATACGCGATTTCGTTTAAAGTTTTAATTCAATTCGAAGAAAGAAAGAAAAAAGAAAGAAACAAAGATGACAACCTGTTTCGTTCCCAGGCATGTCATATTAGTTTCAATTACTTCTAGTTCACTGCCTTTACTAATTGTTTAAACAAGCAAGTAACAGCGATCTAACAATGATCGAATCAGTATTATTACAATCATCGGACAGATCCCCAGGGACTTCTGTTATTTGCCTTACTATCATATCGATGGCTCAGCGCGAAACAGTTGTAACTGCCTATATGTTTTAGGCAGTTACAACTGTTTCACGCTGAGCCATCGATATTTGATGCTTCGTGTCAAATCGTTCGAGACCAGGGATATTTTTGTTAGAACCGTTGTTTGTTTATTTTTACATAAAAATTATTGAGTAATTATTGTTTATCCTTTACAAAGGCCTGCGATTTGCAGTAAGATATGATCTCTTCGCTGAGATCGATATTTAGACAGAAACGGGCTCTCAAAGACCAATGTGCAAATTACAATAAGACTGGAGCTTTCGTGAAATTTGGGCATTCTATTCATATTTTCTCCATCTAAAATCTAACGGCATATCAAATCAATCATATTTTTTACATCTGTCAACTTCCAACATTTATGTCAAACATTTTTTTCTTATAACTGCTTCACTAGCCAGTGTTTAAACATAAATCATGAAGTGAAATTGGCTTTGATGCCTGTAGATTCACAATTTAGGGTAAGTGGTCAAATGTCAATTTTGTCTATTCGGTTTTAGGTAAAATTGGCATCTGATCACTCAAACTTACGTGTCTATACAATATTTGTAACTTACATTATATCAGTAATATGAGAACAAGTAAGATTTTTTCGTAACAAGTTGATAGAGAGTTAAGTTCATGCAGAACTTTCTAAGGTTTAGTGGGAATAATCAATTCGATGAATCAATGCAATACTGAAGTTAGTGACTGTATATGTATTGAGACCCTGATATAATGTACATGCACTTATCAAAGTTTTGTGTTGACCCCTCGAATTCATAGAGGGTTCCTTTCGGAAATATAGCAATACTATAGCAATACTATCTAAAAACATACATATGGACCTGACATGTTAGATTGAAAGATGCTAAGTAAATTTGTTAACAATCATAGTTATCAAATTATCACTAAGTGTACCAAAATTAAGGAAAAGAAACAAACGCGTGTCATTTATTGTTGTTTATCGTATCGTTAATAACGGCGGATTGTTATCAAATAAACAGTTACGCTAGGTGGCGCAGATTTGTCCCTCGAACATCTAATGTCATGTATTGACAGAATCGAATTACGATATACGCGATTCTGTCAGAGGCATGTCTTCGATTATTGAAAAAAAAGAAAAAAGAATTTAATATCAAATATTTAAAGCCATTAAAATGTGATCTTAACCGATGGAATGTTCAGGGATGTTTAGGGATCGTTCAAATACTTTTTTTGTTTAATTTTCGCCTTTCACCGTTATCTTCGATAAATCAATGCAATACTGAAGTTAGTGACTGTATATGTACAGTCATGACAGACTCTGTGTCTTTAACCCACCCTTGCGTAATTCCGCATTTTATAAGTAAAGCGGCATCTGAAGTTATCTATGA
The DNA here is from genome assembly GCA_948146395.1 of Fragum whitleyi. Taxonomy (NCBI): domain Eukaryota; kingdom Metazoa; phylum Mollusca; class Bivalvia; order Cardiida; family Cardiidae; genus Fragum; species Fragum whitleyi. The sequence continues at coordinate 47,448,953 of OX411544.1, forward strand.
TATTATAAATACAATCCAAGTCAGAAGCGAGAACCTGTAAAAAGATGAAGAAGTTAGAATACATTATAATGGTCAAAGATACTTGAAAAAAAAATAGACGAAGAAAAGTTATCGGGTGTAATCTTATAAATAAAGGAGCTCTTTTCTTATTTTCTCAATCAACCAGCGCATCTCCTACCTTGAATAATAGCCGTCATGATACACAAATACTTCGTTAGTGTCACACTTTCTCGATGACGTAATACCGCGTGATAAGATCTCGCTGGATACCGTTACTTGTGCGATGTACATCAACCAATAGTGTCACTCCCGTGGTGTTTTGAAAATATTTTCAATTGATATTTCTAAACAAAATAGAATTTTGTCATTCACATATTTGCTTTGTAGTTTAGATATAGATCTATTATTTTATTATACTATTGAAGGGAAAACAATAATAGTCAGACTTAGTTTTATTTTAGGGGAAAAATGAAACTCTCACTTTTGAAATGCGCAATGCTTGATTCTTTATGTAAAAGAGTATAAATAAGGGAAACTGAAATAAACAGAGAGAGGAAATACAAAAAAAAAAAAAAAAAAAAACCCGAAGACATGTTGTGTGATTAGGCTTGGTATTTTTATACGAAAACTTGGATCAATTTGGGATACGGCGAATAAATATGTCTTACAGATCTGGGGCCCCATTTACTAAACTTCCTACGAAAAAAAATAACCGTAAGTCAAAATCACAAATCTTACCTGGTGTCTTCGTTCATTGTAAGATTCTGCCTTGCAATATCTCGTTAGAATAGTCTTTTAAGGCGATACCAATTAGATGATGCATGGCAGAATTCCATTTAGTTACCACTATAGAAGCAATCTTAATTTTTGACAAACGTAAGAAATTATCGTATGATGTTTAGTGAAACGGGTCCCTGGTTTAAAACTTACTAAAAACTGAGTACTATTTATTTTTTTTTGAACTATTAATGAATAGATTAAGTTACCTTTGAAAGTACAAGTCCTTAGTGATAAACGGTTTCACGTTTTGTGTTTATACTCTTCTTTTCAATGCTTACACGTTTACACAGCATGTGTATTTAATAAACAATTATCAGATAAACCAAGGCTTTTTTGTATTACAAACAATTATCGCGGATTTTCAACAGATTATTTTATCGGAATGAAATTCTTATATGCCGTAATTCAGTCTTTTCATCGGTTTATAACGGAATTTTAAAACGACATAGAGTTTTAGCGTTAATTTTGGTTGTTTTGGATTCGTATGAATTCTTTCAAATACGTTTTTTTTTATTTTTATATATATATTTTTTTTTTTTCGAAATTTCCTAAATTTTAGTTGTGTACTATTTTTTTTATAGGGAAAAGAGATAACGTCCCAAGTTTTAGAAGGGAGTTTGTATAATAGAGTCGGTGCAACTCTCCCAGATGTTTAGTTCCAAATGTTTATCGTAAAGCAAAACTGGTGTGAAAGTAAATGTAAACAATTATTGCTTCATCAAGTCTTTAATTCTTCTCAAGTCGGCATTTTTGTATCTACTTTACGGATAATATCGGATAAAATTAACACGCTGCAAATGTTTCAATTTGTAAATGCAACGAGCTGTCAGTTTTAGAGAATGAAAATAATTATCGCTCCCCGATAATAATCGATCCCTATTAGCAACATACCGTAGGATTTCTGACAGCTGAAACATTTTGAAAACATTTTCTGCTGAATTGATTTCTATTTGCCGACGCCTCCCTCCATTGGACAACAATGAAATGTGTATCCAATTGGAGGCGGGGTGTATCGCAGTAACTGCGTACTGTGATTGGAGAATTGATGTGGGGGGTTTATTACTTTATAGGAAAATTTGGTATTTGTGTATTTTCGTATTGTGAGCAGTCGTAAAAAGCAAACAAATTTCTCAGATCATTTGACAAATGATTTCTAAGTTTCTTGGAAGTTAGATAAAAGGAAAAGGCTTTGAAATGTAAACGCATAAGTGACATTTGTGTATCTTCCACGTGAAATAAAAGTTCAGCTACAGCTTTCATACATATTATTAACTGATTATTATCGAATAAGGTTAAATTAAAGTAGAAATATGGAAACTAGTTCTGTGGCACAATTCAAAATGCATCCATTCAGCATTCGATGTGTTCTTGGTGAAACCAACGAAGTCGTGGACGATAAGACAAAACTAATAAAGGATAGATTTTCAAACAGTGAGGACGCATATCCCATAGAACATTTTAACATGACAAACAACAGAACTCGGGAAGATTGTGAATCTTTGTACTCGAGGGACGAAAGTGATGAAGAAATTAACGTCGATGATGATTATTGTGACGAACATGACAATAAAGTGATTTTGGACGATTCTACAAACGATGACAACAACAACACAAGTGACAGTAAGTGTGACGATAGTCTGCAAGGACATCGTTTCAATGATCAGGCTTCAGATATGTCAGAAATATCTCCAGAAATATCGGGAGATACGATTAAAAATATCGATGAAGACTCTGTTAGAGACGACAAGAACTGTGTTGATGATAGTTCTAAGAAACCAGAAAAACCACCCTTTAGTTACAACGCCTTAATAATGATGGCAATTAGAAGCAGTCCTGAGAAACGTCTAACTCTAAATGGAATTTATGAATTTATAATGAAGAATTTTCCATATTATAAAGAAAATAAGCAGGGATGGCAGAACTCTATTCGTCACAATCTTAGCTTAAATAAATGTTTCGTGAAGGTTCCTCGTCACTATGATGACCCTGGTAAAGGTAATTACTGGATGTTAGATCCGTCAGCAGACGACGTATTTATCGGCGGGACGACAGGAAAGCTTCGTAGACGATCGACGACGGCCTCTCGAAGTCGACTGGCTGCATTCAAACGTATGGGTTATCCTCATTTAACTTCAATTGGGTACCCAGCAATGGCGGACAGATCCATGCCCTATGGTTGGCCGTTCTCCCAGTTATATGCGGCGTCGGCGAGCGCCGGGCATCCCGGATTCAACTTCGCTTCTTTCCCGATGTATCCGTACTATTCCCGTGTGTTATCCTCTGCCGCGGCTGTCGGAAGGAACAATAGCAGCAGACTTAACTTTTCTATGGACCGAATACTAGGAAACGAGCCAGTGAATTTAAGTGCTTCTTCTTCAGTCCAAAGAACTGTGGGTAAATCCCCGCCGTCAGTGGCCACAACTCCTGCTAGAAACATAGTGCAATCTACGTTACAATCTTACTTTAGGCAGCCCTCCACGTCGCCAGGAGTAGTTGCATCATCATTGATGAACGGAATCGATTTAAGTGTTGGAAATATTCGAGACTTTAACATCTCGTCGTCCTCTGCGTTCACGGCGACGCTGAAATCTCTGGCGGGCAATCACGTTAACAACGTTAGAATGTAACGTTTTTATTTATTATTAATTCTTCGTTATATTTTTACAAATGTTTTAAACAGAGAAGGTATCAGTATTTTACTTACTGTTTTTCCGTGTGATGTTGTATACTAAATGATTTTTTTTCCTTCGATTTTCGATTTTAACCAAAACTCACATGTGCAAAACAAAATCAAATAAAATTTCATGCAATCACAGACCGGTTTGTCGCCTTACAGACCGATTGAAAATTATATTCATTGATATTTCGAGGGATCAGCGCAAAACTATCGTATGTGTTTAAAAATGTGACCCGTCGTGCGAAAAGGGACCATCTGGGTAGTGCGTAACGTGTCGACTCTAGTCAGACTGCGCGGTTTGCGCAGACTGACTAGGGTCGAAACTTTTAGCAATGTGCTTATTTTATGAATCTAGACTGTCCAATCTACCTACCAGTAAAAGAATTTTTGAAATGCGACCTCTGCTTGACCAATGCTGGACCGATTCTCTTTTTTAAATACTCTTTTTACAGAGTTCCCAGATGGTCCCCTTTCGCGTGACGGGTCACAAAGATTTAGATACATACACAAGTTTTTGTTTGCACTGAACCACCGATGCTGTTTAAAAGAATATTTTCTGCTTTGTTTGCTATTTATATAAATTGTAAATCATCTGGATTAAAAAAATAATAATAATGAAAATAAATAAGAATATTAAAAATGGACAAATGAAAATCAAAGCTAAAAATCCTGATATCTTGAAGTTCTGTTTAGCCTTCTTCTTAAGTTAGAACTATTTAATGACAATTTATGATAAATGTTGAAATAAATATGTAAATGTTGCCAATTCTTTTAATTTAATGACTTGATAGATTTCTACGAATTATGCTTTGTCCCATTTCCTACTCAAGTCCAACAAATAAATGAAATAATTAATTTGTCTAATATTATCATAACCCTTACCTCGGATTAGAAGAACATTTCATTTCCAATTATTCTTTTCTATAATTTTTAAGTATTATGAAGATAAAGCTAAGACGATAAATTTTTTCTCAGTACCCGCTATTTATAGCAAGAGTGGTTTTAAAATTCTGCTGTTTGAATATCATCTGCAATACCAAAAGCGAGATAAGTATTCGATTTTTAAAGAGTGAAGTCCTTTTGCTACAACCTTTTCTTTTAATAAATGGAATAAACCGTCGATGGTCGTCTTAAGGTAGTGGACCCGTAACAGTTCCGCAAAATTTCGGACCACATACTCCTTCACAATATTTACCGAGGTTTCCTAATGAAATTCATTAGGGAACCTCGGTTAATATTCTTTAAGTTCATTACTTCTGAGACATTACAAAACTATTACGGGTCCACTACCTTTAATAAACAGCTTTGACAACAACCCGTACATACAGGTAGCTGTAGTAAGGACAAAAACATTATAGCATAATTCATTCCTAGTTCAATCTACCAAAATTGAATATTCTGGGAATTCGCGAAAAAATCATACCCAATGATTTATTTTTGAACCCGTATCTCTATTGTGTACTAGCGAATAAAGAAGTTTCACAGAAAATTTTTTAACAAAATTATTATTTTACCTCTTTGCATGAAAATATTGTATTATAAGAAACGAAGTCAGTTTTTTTAGTTTTTTGTTTTCCGTAGATATGGAACGAAAAACTCACTCCCAATTACGTACGATTCTTCGTTGCGTTTTCATACCGTGAGATAAGATTATTCGTTTTATACCTCCATGAATTAATATACCTTAATATCTTATATATTCTTGCACCCCCCTAACAACTTACCATCTTCTGTGGGCGTCGCTCATATGGTCACTTGCTACGGTAGCGACGATAAATAAAACGGAAATAAATAAAGACGATAGAAAAAAGAAAATGTTGTTGGAAAAAGACCCTCCTCAACAAAAGTCTAATATCGGTGGAATCTTTAATTTTTAATTTGATGTTATACAGATTAATATCTTAACTGAATATTTCTTTCTAATTAATGAAGTTATGAATCTGAAAACCTAATATCTCTGTATAAATACGCGAACCTTTCACACGTGTTTTTTTTATTCAAATATACAACCAATATCTCTTAAATTAATATAGTTTTGCCACAATACATTTATTTTAATAAACATGTATCAACTATCCATAGCCGAATTTCGAAGCAATAAACAATATAGATCAAAATGATTTAACATTTTCGTTGGCTTCCATTTCTAAATTGACAAAAGACGTGTTCTCCTTCACCTAAAAACTCAAATATCGGGTTCGCTCTTGTATTTCTATCTTTTAAAGATGATTAAAATTGAATAAACAATTTCATGTGTGCGTGATGGAAAGACGTTTAGTAGCTTGAACACTCACGCAGTGTATTAAAATTAAATTTAGGTTGTGGCTGGCGAGTTCAGGTCCTTGGCTATCTATTGAGCGCATAGTTAAGACTCTGATCAGACTGTACGACTGCATAGACTGATCTGAGTCTCAGCTTTACGCACATGTGAAATTGTTGGAAATATCACGCACAGGCTCAAATCCGATAATGTTTAGACTGCTACCTTCCCCAAATCATTGTACAATACAATATTGCTCGAGCGCCCACCTCTTTTAACATTTTAAAATTATAACAAGCCATATTCCAAAATGTAAAGTTGAAAGTGGACGTTCGCGTTTAAAACATTGTTAAAAGTGAATGGCGTGTTGTTAGATCTCATTAGAACCGGTTCTGTGAAATATCCTTGAGACGATTCTAATGAAAAAAAACAAAAAACAAAAACATTACAATATTCGGTGAAATATATGTGTTTTTAAAGTAAAAATGCTAGGAAAATACCCAATTTAAAACATTAGGGATTTTTTCTGCATCTTCTATTATTTTATTATCTTTTTTTTTTTTTCGATGAATCCGATGAAATTGAAAACAGTTGTTTTAATGTTTGTATTCAATAATCTCGCATAAACACGATTATTAAGAATAATATTATTGATAATAAAAAGAGTATTGAAAGTATGATAGTATGAGAAATATGGCGGATAAGAAACCACTTTAAAATTGTATCATCAGGACACAAACTTCACCAGAATAATCTTTAGGAAAAGCTCTTCCAGATAAATGTTAATGTCATGGGTGCCAAGGGCTGTCGCATCGTCAAAAATAGTCCCATATGGTGAAATTATAGATACATATTATTCACTGAAACTACTCATAAGAATTCAACCTTTTTTCATGGGACTTATTATTTGGACATACTCTTTCAGATTTCTTCCTTAAATTCTGATTGGGTAGATATCACGGGTGCTATGGGTTAAAAATCTGTCCCATATTGTGAAATAATAAATTTCTGATTTCTGATACTTTATGTCACAATTCCTTTGACACTCACAGGAATTATTCTTGTGACATGTTCTTTCAGATTTCATCATATAATCCTGATTTGGGTTACATATACAGATTTTATGGCCAGTTGAGTCACCAAAAAGTGCTCCTTCTGTGTCTTTTTATAATCGTTATACCCTCCTAAACTATGTTTGGGGGTGTATATAGGAGGCAGCTTGTCGGTCGGTCGGTCCGCCTGTAGCATTTTCCTGTCCGCCCAAGTTCTCAGCAATTAATGGGTGGATTTGTCCGGTTTTCGACAGTTTATTTTTCTTTGAAACTACTTGTCAAAACTCAACCAAACTTTACCGAAATGATCCTTAGGATATCCACTCGTAGATTAATTTGATAAATACTTATTGGACTTGTTGGACGAACTGCTTGCCTTATTTCCTTAAAACTGAATTGTTAGGTCTAGAACTATATTATATCACTTATAAAATGATGGAAGATAAGATTCTCTCAGCGCTTCATTCATTCATTCATTCATTCATTCATTCATTCATTCATTCATTCATTCATTCATTCATTCATTCATTCATTCATTCATTCAAAACACTCACCCAAACCATTCAAATCACTCCCAACTCACTGAAAAAGACAGAATCAACAACGTCATTTAAAAAAAAATAAAGCTAGAAAAATAAATCTAGAATTAACTGACATAATTCAATTATAGGCGTCTCATAGGTTCTTGAAGAAATAGGGGCATATTTTATTAAAGGGAGGTAATCAATATCGATAATTTTGTTCATCATGAACAAAATTAACTATATTGGATTACCTCCTTTTAGTTTCCCTCAAAACTCACTCATCGTACTCATTTCAATTCATTCCAAATTCATTCCAAAATCATTAACTGTGTTAATTTCACGATATTCTTTAAAACTGTAGCGAAGCCCTACTCCACGGCAAATGAATACGGTGTGTCTTAAACGAGATTTTGTCGGTAGTCATCCACCTCTGATTTCAATAAAAAAAAAAGGTAGAACCAAAAGGACAATTTCACGGACAGAATCAAAATCAATATCATTCGGATTCAAGTTACCACGCTTTCTGGATGCAAACCGTTTGTGTACGTTCAAAATTGGTACCCAGATTCGCTCGTTGATACATTTACAAAGCAGGGTATCATTTCTAGATCGTTTCGCGAATTATTTCATCCTGATCGCAGTGCCCGTTTTCAGCTTTCACAATCTTAGCTGCAGGTCGACTTAGAATAACAAGACTGATCATCGAATATTGTCAGAAGCTCGTTCGAAAAGATGTCAATTATAAAGTATTTTTTATTGATCCAGTCATGCATTTGATATCAAATGTTGAAAAGAAGCTAAATTATGAAAATTTTACCACCATTATTCCTCGTTATTTCCATAAGCAGTATCTAATGAAAACCGGTCTCTTTAAACAACGCGCGCAAAAACAGCCGTAAAATAAACGAAAGCCAACCTCCGGTTTATAGAGTCGGATTGCCGCTGTGCATTGCCACCTTAAGAACATCGTGAGATTGACAAGATGAATGACTTTGGAATGGAATTGAATGGGTGTGTGGAGCGAGTTTTGAGTGAAATCAAAGGGAGATAGATATTCTCTTTTACCTCCCTTTAATAAAATATTAGTTCAGGTTTTTGAATAGCTTTCTAGTCTTCACGAACCCATTATACGCTTACAGAATTCAATTATCTCAGTAAAATCGTGGATTTATCTACCGATTTTTATTTTGAATGTAGTTGTTGAACTTATCATTTTTAGTGTTTTTGGATGTTTTTGAATGCTTTGAGTGAGTGTTTGGTAAGAGTGAATGAATGAATGGAGCGCTAATTTAGAATGATTTTGGTCGGAATGGGTGTCAATTTCACGATATTATTAACTGTATGACCATATTGACTTTTCCGAATGAAAACCGTGCTTGTTCGCGTGCGTTTAAAACCGTTTAAAATGTTATTGCATTTACATGTTTATCTCAGAGACTTGTCCACCTATCCATGGATTCGGGTTTTTTTACACAACAGCGACAACAATTCACCCAAGCCACTAGCTGTTCGCCTTACCATTGCGTATTAACACCATTATCCCGCTTGTCGGAGACAACGGCTCGTGTTATAACGGCCTTTGTAGGTATATCGGATAAAAGTTGGCTGAAGTAAACGGGTCCAATCTCGATTGGAAACACAAGATTTAATGGTCAGGTACAGTAAAAATATCGTGACATTGGCAAATTGAATAATTTTGGAATTATTTTAGACTGAAACTGAATGAGTGTATGGAGCGGGTTTTGATGAAATTAAAAGGTAGGTACTACAATATCGCTGATTTCGTCTAAGTTTGACAAAATTATCGATATTTTTTAACCTCTTTTTAAAATAATAAAAAACACGTACTTTTCAATAAATAAATATGTGTGTCTCCGCAAACATTTAACAACGTCTTGAAATTGTAAGTTTGACAAAATTATCGATATTTTTTAACCCCCTTTTAAAAGAAGAAAATATACGCATTTTTCCATAAAAGAGATATGTGTGTCTCCAGAAACGCTTCCAAATCAACACAATCTACATTTAATAACATCGTGAAATTGACATTCATCTCGATCAAAACCATTCCAAGTCACCCGCTGAGCGCTCTATTCATTCAATCCCAATACTCACTCAGGTAATTCGAAAACGCTCCACACTCACCGAAAAAGACAGAATCAACAACGTCATTCAAAAAAAAAAAAGATAAATAAATAAAGCTAGAAAAAAAAACGCGATTTCACTGACATAATTTAAATTGTAAGCGTCTGATAGGTTTTTGAAGAAATGGGAAGTTGTTTATAGAACGTGCATGCATGTTTTATTAAAGGGAGGTACTAAATATTGCTAATTTTGTTCATCATGCCACACACTCATTCAATTTCATTAAAAAATCATACTAAAATCATTCAACTTGTCAATTTCACGACGTTGTTAACTGTAATAAAAACAAGAAATGATACGTTCGATAAGAATTAAGTTTTGAATCATTGTGAGCGTTTCTGGTGTATTCTCGAATTATTTTGGAGCGTTTCTGAATGATTTGAGGAAATTGTCTAATTTCAATGAATAACACGTTGAATATATAGAATAGATTAGAATCATTTCATAGTGTTTCTAAATGTACTATAGATTAGATAACGGACTTGTTCGATGTAATCTTTCACGTAATACCCCAACATCATAAATGACATATACATGTATGTACAGTTAAAACATCTTGAAATTAACATTAATTTCGATCAAAAACATTCAAAATCGCCCACTCGCTCCATTTATTCATTCCAAATACTTACTCAAGTTGATAGTAAAAGCTCCGTTATCTTTAGAAACTTAGCGAAATCGTTCATGGCTATCAACAATTTAGATCGATGAAATTATTTAACGATTTTATTGGCTGATGTGGATTGTAAAGTGTCTGATAGGTCCATGAAGACACACAAACAGAAAAGTACGGATGTTTATAAAAGAGAGGTAATAAATATTGCCAATTTTGTTCAGCATGAACAAAATTAGCGATATTGGACTGATTACATGTACCTTCTTTTAATTTCACTCAAAACGTGTTCCACACACTCATACAATTTCATCCTAAAATCATTCCAAAATCATTCAGCTTTTCAATTTCACGATGTTGTTAACTACATACATATATGTATATAGGAACTTACACAAGTTTTTGCGGTGATCCCTTTGAATTAAAGTTAAGTTTGAGCTTTTACACTTAAGTTCGTTTATATAAAAGATAATGTTACGAAAAGGTTAATAATCATTATTATTACTTATTCGGCAAATTCTGGGCTGACATTTTCGATGTACGTAAAAACCATAAAATGCAGCCTTTAATCGTGTCATGACAATTATTATTATGTTATTAACAAATCGTAATTGGGCGATCACATGCCTGTAAATGGCCCGAAATAGGGAAGATTAAATATTTTATCATTCTTCATACACGCATTTGCATCTACTAAATATTTCCTAAATACAATTTACGAAATCAAAGTAATAATGGTATTAACGAAACGAATTATCGTTAACATATTTGTTTTTTACTAGACGTACAACCTTACAATTCTATTTCTCTTTGAATATAAAAGGTCACGTTGTGTACAGAGCAAGAAGACGAAGCAAATCTTCACGCTAGATGATACGAAGCTATCGGGGCGTCCACGCCTCTCTTTAAAATTCTCTCGCTTCTCACGGGCCTGGGTTTGTACAGAATTTATGCAAACTTTTGAACAAGGATATATAATTTTGCTCTAGTCTTCTCGTTTTTTCTAGGTATTGGTTCAGGTTCTTTGAATTTAATAAATTTAAGACTTAATGGTCAGTTACAGTAAAAAATATCGTGACATTGGCAAATTGAATAATTTTGGAATTATTTTAGACTGAAACTGAATGAGTGTATGAAGCGGGTTTTGATGAAATTAAAGGGAGGTACTACAATATCGCTGATTTCGTCTAAGTTTGACAAAATTATCGATATTTTTTAACCCCCTTTTAAAAGAAGAAAATATACGCTGTTTTCAATAAATAAATATGTGTGTCTCCGCAAACATTTAATAACATCGTGAAATTGACATTCATCTCGATCAAAACCATTTAAAGTCACCCGCTCAGGGCTCCATTCATTCAATCCCAATTCTCACTCAAGCTATTCAAAAACGCTGCGTTTGTACAGACTTTATGCAAACTTTTGAACAAGGATATATAAATTACTAGGCATAGACAAACGATGATCACATGATCTTAACTATAGTTAGGCCTATGATTATCAAGATGCATGTGCAAGAATGTGTTTGAAATAAAATGGAGATATAGCAAGGTCAGCAGTGCAAGCCATTCTAAATGAACGATTTGATTGGTTAATCTATGTTAATCTATGTTTTGATTGACAGTGGCGATCTGTGGATTCAAATATTGTTCCATGTTTATTATTCTTGAAGATTTCTCATAAATCTCTCGCTCAACAACAACAACAACAACAAAACGCCGGCACATCATGGCATAGTAAGCAATTATAGCATCACATATTGGACATAGTCTTATTATTCATCTACAATGACCTGGCACTCATTCACTTCCGTTAGAGTTCGAATATTCCCGCAGTGTAATTCAAATTTATTTCTCCGTTAAATGATAAATATTTCTCAGTGACCAAAAGAAGCATGTGTAATACATTGGTTAAGACGCCTTCCACGTAGAGCGCGAAGTCGTCGGACCGAGTTCAATACCCGACGCGGATGCATATTTTGACCCAAGAACTAATATTTATTATTTTAATCCTTTTTTTCGGTAAGTACTTTAATCATTTTTAATTTCATTCGCAACTAAAATTTGTTAATTCCCATATAATTGATTTGCTGAAAATTAGTTTCATAACTCAATGAATACTTCATTCAGTACACATCTATTTGGTAAGCTTGCCCACAAAGTAGTCCGCGATAGAAATCCCTTGATCACAAAGAAACAAAATGCTTTAGAATTGAATTATAAAGTTAAGATTTAGAGAATTGTTTACACCATAATCCAATCACGCTCAAATATGAATAAGCTTCACGTATTAATACAGTAAATAAGTTTTTGTTTTCATATTCCCCATGAAAAAGTATCTTCATGGTTTAAGTATAGATAAGATACCTTATGAAATTCCAACATTCAGTTTTGCTTGAGGTATCTACAAAGATGAGGTGGATTAATGATCGCGTTTCAAGAGCGGTTTCTAAAAGATTCGAATGTATCGTTGCTTCTCTCCATATGCACTCTTAATTTCATCACTTTGAAATGATCAAATTAAAAAAAAAAATGACGGAAAGATGTCAATGTTGAATACCAATGGCCTAGTGCAACTGTATTGTACATCAAAAAAGGTAAAAAAAAAAAAAAAAATAGCATGGTCCTAAAAATTTAGGAAAAAAGGGTATAGGATAGTTATAATCCGGCTCGAACTCGTGACATCCTGGTCACTGGATGAAGGTCTTACCAACACAGCTATTTTTCCCTGTGCACCGTGGGATGAGATTTATGTTTTTGGATCTAAACTTCGCGAGTGTAAGTCTATTTAAAGAACATTGTTCCCGTCTATCGACAGGGACCAAAAATAATAATGAGTGCCAGGTCATTGCAGATAAAAATATATAGGCTATCCTGCATGTCAAGGTACAAAATGCCCATAGTTAATTGATTAGAATTTTTGGGCTATATAGGTGACCTTCCCTTCAGAGTAACGAAACATCCACATAAAGGACTTGTTATACATTACCTAGTAAAGCGCATTTTATGCACATTTTAAGATCGAGGCACAAACGAACTTATTGCCCACAACTAGCCTAAAAATTAACTTTATAACAATTCCGACCGTCAATGATGTATAAAATTATGTTGAACATTTGTATTTACAAGAACGGTACACTTAACCGTAACTAGGATTTTAAAATATATACGCACTCAGAAGGCGACCAACATAGGATATTTAGGATAAAGGCGATATGTGGACTGTGACAAAAGATGAATGTCCTCCGTCCGCTTCCCTTTCAGTCTATGATTTGAGCGTTGGGGAAGAAACAAACCGTCGTAACTACAGCTTGAATAAGCTGTAGTTTCGATGCTATGATCATTCATCAACGATTTTTTTTCGAAAGAGAATTTACTTTTATTACGCACTTGCGTAATGTGCGTTATTGTAGTTACGCCCTTGGTACAAAAGCAGGCACACCAGAAAATATTTATATTACAAATGATCAAAATGGTTTCTGTTTTTCGCCTAGCTAGCTGCCAGTTCTCAGATTTTCAAAGTTGATTAAAGCATTGGTTATCTATTCCAGCAGAATTTCGAGGAAATTATTTTCCCAGCAAATGGCCGGCAGACTTGCCTGCATAGACACCTGTGTAAAGAATGCGACATTTAGTCTTTATTTTCATAATAAAATTGGCAACGTTGGATCAACAGGCTGACTGAGTGGGAAGAAAACTGTGAATGAGATATACAAGGTGAAACGATGGTATGCCGGAAACTGTGTGGTCTCTGGAAACAAAGAAAAGTTTTCCTTTCCAGGGGCGTAGCATGCTGAATTCAAAGTGTACCCTCTAAACTTCGACCGATTGGAGGGGTGGGGTGGGTTGGGTTCAAGAGGTGTTACCTAGTTTTTATAGCGTAACCCGTTCTCTTAAATGCTGGTAAAGATTCTCGCAATCGGCTTATCAGCTAAGGGCAACTACTTCTTGATCTACATGTAGAAACCGCTGCTCCCCAATAAAACATATATCAGACATAACCAGTTGGTTATTCTATTTATTCCATTCTCTACAACCCTTTTTATTCCTGAAATTATGTATTTTGTCATTTTCTATCGTCCTCGGCCCTTGCGAATTTCGCGTATTGATACCACGAACATTTTCTTTTTCGATAATTTGTAGTCGCTATTTTGGATTACACTTTAAAAATTCGAAGAAACATAAAGATGCATTGAAGCAAAAAGTAATTCTTCGGACGTTAAACTTTTTTAAGCTGAGGAACGAAAATAATTTGGGCTATTATTTCACTTTTTTTATTTATTTAGGAACGACAACTTCGTCAACGAAGTAAACATTGAAACACGGGGATTCTTTGGAAATATACTAGCTTCCGAGATTGGTATATTGGAAGAATTGTGCAGTCTGAGATCACTAAATCCCCCGAAGAGCATTTAAATTCAACTCAGGCTCGGGGTGGATTGCGTGTTTGTCGCTAAAACTGCAATGTCATCGGATTTCGAGCCTTCGGAAAACTCCTCAATGTCACAGAAGACAGAAACAGTCCGATTACGATGACTATTGTTTTCTCTTTGGCTTGGAAATTTAATCGAAATTACAGATATCTTGAAGCTGTGATTGGTCTTTGAACAATGGATTATCTCGGTAGTCTGAAAAGGAGCCATTGTTCTTGAATAGAAGTAGTTCCTCCAGTGAAACGGAAAAGTGTTATCTCCACTAGTGACGATATTAAAATTTATTACACTGGTTAAAGATTTCACTGCCAGGAATGTTATAAATTTTCTATATCTGTAGACCTTGCTCTTCCCCCTATTTTGACTATACGATATGTACCTATGTACGCGAGTGCTTTCTTAATTTTGTTAATAAAATGGAGAATATGATTTCGGACTCTCGAGCTAATCCTCTTTCTCGTTCAAGTGCATACTTATGTATTTTTTTTTATTTTACTAGTATAAATCTGCAATCATTATTCATTTATTTGTGCATTTCTACAAGAACGACCAAGTGCTGATTGCACCGTGATTATCAACCAGAACATCGATATATACATGGATTTTTGCAAATTTGTGGTAACATGTTACCTTCTATATTATCATTATTATTATTATTATCATTATTAATGACCAACCAAACCTTTCCAATTAAGTTTGGAAGCAAAAATCAATGCAATTTAAAACCCGACATTTTCCGTCAGATATATCAACCGTTTCCGGTGAATAAACCGTCGTCACGACACTATCGAAACGTATATAGCCTGCAAAGGAGGGTACGATTTCTACATTCGCAAACGCTTTATCATTTTAAACAGCATCTTATGTTTGTCTTTTTTCCTCTTCTTCCTCTCTCTCTCTCTCCCCCCCCCCCCCCCCGAGATTAGAAAAAAATCTAATAAATATAGTAATAATAACTAATAAATAATTGCATCATAGAACTACGCTTGCAATGTATGGATCAAAAATTATTCTATAGTTAACTTAAATCGAATTAAAAGAATGTCTTTCATCGTATTTAATAATTTCTCACTGCCTACACAGACAAATAAAAAGAAACTGAACATGACAGAACACCATGCATATAAACAGACGAACTTTGATGTGAAAATAAGCTGTATCTGGTGAAGGAATGGTATAAACGATCATCTGATATCATCGCTAGTAATATAAACATCGTCTTTAAAAGCCTTACTTGCGTAATAATTCAAATAAGATATATACAAAAGATATTTTAATTGCTTTACAATAGATCCATCTAACAAACAGATAAATGAATGAAAAGCTTATTTTCAATAAGGGCCTTCTGTAAAATAAAATAAATAATATATATATATATAAAAACAAAAACACAGGCTCTCAAAATGAAATGCAAATTTATACGATGAAAACGAAAGCGCAATTAGATTGTGACAGTTTTAGTTCTTTTTGTTTATCTTTATTTCCAGCTAAATCAGAAAATTCTAAGCAGCTTTAGCTAGTGAGTGACAGTTTCACCAATCTCAAACAACATTAAGATCAAGATCAGCCTGTGTACCCTACAGTTAAAAACGTCGTGAAATTGACATTCGCCTCGATCAAAACCATTCTTTATCGCTCATTCAGCGCTCCATTCATTCCAAATAACCACCCAATTCACTCAAAAACGCTCCGAAATAGTTAAAAACCATTCGAAATCGATCAAACCGATTATCATTTTGTTGAATTATATCAAATTATTCCACCATCATTTTTGGAGGGCGTAGACTTTTAAAGCGTCTGATTGGTTCGTGAAGACACACAAAGTGAACAATTTGTAGATTTTTTTAAAGGGAGGTAATAAATATTGCTAATTTCGTCCAAGTAAGACGAAATTAGCAATATTGGATCACCTCCTGTAAATTTTATTCAAAACTCACTCTACAGACATTCAATATCATTCCAAATTCATTCCTAAATTATTCAACTTGTCAATATCACGATGATTCTAACTGCAATAGCTTGACCAGGATTTTCTTTGTGCACTTTAGTATTTCGAGAGACCGCTCAGTATTTTCTATACATACATGTAGCTTCGTATATTGAAAACAATGGTAGTCCAAGAAATTCAAGAACTTTCGAAATAACTTTACTACCACATGACCAGTGATGTAATAACTTCGTTGTAAATACGCACAAATCTTTTCACTATATTCTCGCGCTATCTGTAACACTCTTGGAGATCTATATCTTTAGAAACATTATGGCAGCAAACGGATAACAGCGCTCGCCATTAACGTCACCTGATAAGTCGTTACGATGTCGTTTCTCTTAGTAGCACCCCGTATGTTCCATTCCTACTCATTATGAAATTATTATTTCAATATTGCTGATCTGAGATACAGTTGTATATCATTTTTTGAAAGGGGGAGAGGGAATTTTATCATTTCAAACAAGATAAATCAAAATCATTTATCTGAATGCGTTTTAAAGACACTATCAACATTTTTTTTAAAGTTCTAATGTCGCGACAGGAGCACCTCAGAGAGAATTGTAGGTTTTTCTCGCATCGGTTCTGTCATTTTATCCTTTCCTTACCTTTCGCTGCAACTCTCTTAATTTTACGAACTCATTTGTAGTAGACAAGCACCGGAAAGGATATGTACCTCCGGTCGAACCCGTTACGCCGGATACGCTTGGAAATACGCGGTTTTACAAAAAATCTTTCGATAATTTTTTGCGTACGCCGAAAATGAATTAAAGTTGCTTCTACAGTAGGAACTGAATATTGAAATTGTGCCATGCATCATTTCATTGGAATCGTCTTCCAAAGACGATTTCAATGAGATATTGTAAGGCAGAATCTAACAATGATTGAAAACATCAGCTACGAATTGTGACTTTCACTTCATTTCGTCGTAAGATGTTTAGTAAACGGGCCCAATGTCTGTAAGAAATGATGCGATTAAAATATTTCAGTCCTACCCCTTAAAAAAAGAAATATGATAAAATAAGATGAAAAAATAGAATATGTTTATGTGAAATACAACGGGGTTCTAGTTACATAGGGAATTCCAGTTTCTTTGACAAGAAATACTACTTATAAATCAGTAAACAATGATAGTATATTGTCATTTTAACCTCGCAGGTTTTCTCGGATAATTTGTCGAGTAAATATTTCCTTTCCTGGAAATTATGTGACAGAAAACTTCTTCAAGATTTATTGAATAATACTTTATTTTATTTTGCACTAAGCCACCCATCTAGCAAAACGGCTCCATACAGAAACGACTAAGAAGTTCCTTACTTACAGAGCCTCTTAAACAGTCTTTAGAAATTATCGAGTACCATAGGATCTGTCAATAATTTTTATTTGGGATAAGCACTGAGGTGCCTTTGTTAGATTAAAATTCTAAAGAATTTAATCGAGATTTTTAAGATGGAGCGCTTTTTTTTTTTTTTTTTTTTTGCTTTGTTTTCGATTGAGATTTCTAAGCGGCTTAACCCTTTCCTGTTTTACAAAATTTTGGACCTGTCCAAATTCAGAGATTTTGCAGACGAAAATTTAAAGTGGATTTAATTTGAAAAATCACCATTCAGTAGGGTAGAAAATAGTGTGGAAAAAGAAGAAATTGCTTGTCAGAAGCAATTTCTTTTTTTTTCACACTGTTTTCTCAATCATAAAATCACAGACACGTAAAAAGCAGGGATTAAACAGCAAAGGGTTAATGAGAATCTTAAGGTATCTCAATGAGGAAACGTAGATCTAGATTGTTTTGCATTGTCTTTAAACGAGAAGCATTGAATGTTTCCAGTCTATATATTGAAAACCGCTTCATATGACGTCTGTATAATCTTATTTAGCTGTGGTTTTTTTTACCTCGTTCTAAAAAACGCACGTCAGATCTTTACCGAATCCAGAATTAAAATGTTAAGCGAGTCTTGGTGATTTAAAAAAGGTCGGCTTATCTCCAACATAATCGAGAAACAGATTTTTTTTCTCACATAAAGAACAGTTTTGTACGTTAAAACCCATTTTCGGAACGCGCAGATGATACCGTGATGACGTACGTTCGATGACGTTATGATCACACCATTTAGAATTTGATCCTAGAATAGTGTAGGACAAGGATATTTCAAATAGCTGTTTGTAATAGAAGACAAGAAGAGCTATAGCCCTGAGAGAAATCTCATTTTACCATCTCTCATAGCCAATGTTGATGCCCGCTACGTGTTCTATTTACGTAGTGGACATTACCCTTGGGTAGCGAAGATGTAGGCCTAAGACCGGGGTAAAGAGTGGATTGAACACATATTTTAACAATCTACACAATTTCGACACCCTTACTCTTTTTTATCTACTTAATATATCGAACATTTTTGAAAATTAGAAGTGAAAAATACTTTAATAAACAATTTCATCATCTTATATAAAGTCTATCCAAAGACAAAACTATTGCTAAATGTATCACCACAGGCTTCTATGGCAGAGTGTTGCATCCATCAGGGCAAAGTGTTACATGGTACACAGATTCCATCCTTTGGGAAAAAAATAAGGCTTTTGGACCAAGAACCATGTTCCATGCAGACTGTTTTTTGTCGTCCACGGCCATACAGAAGTAGTGCATTTTTTCTTTAGTCTTGCTAGCCATGTCGGGCAGAGCGGGTTTCTTTCAAATCTCAAATGTTCATTTTGAACAGGGCGTATCTCTAATAGATGTGTAGGTACTTCTTAGATGCAAGATACATGATAATTCATTGACAGGTGGGATGCTGCAGTTTCAAGGTGTATCCAGAAATCCACGAAACAGATGTATGTTTTAGACAATACATGTGCACATATTCAGTAAAAATTTCAACATATATTAACAATTTTCCGAAGGGGGACATGTTTTCGAACCTATAAAAGAAAACTGTTTGTACCGCCGACCAATCACAACATTGCTTTGCTAATTCAACATGTACGTATAGTTAAAAATATGGAGAACATGAAAATATAATACATTTTCAAGTTAACTAATTGTCAGATGGGTCAGATGTGATCAGTTATACCTGCCCTGCGTTAGGGTAGCGAAACACAACTAAGTTTGGAACAAGTTTATCGTCAGATAATATACAACATACAAAGACATCAATGAACATGAGCATGCAAATGTAAATAAGAAATCAACATTGTAGGTCTTTTAACAAAATGGAAGAGAAGTTAAGACAAAAGTTTTACATCTGTAAGGTTTCAAAAGCTAAGGAGTATTTATAATCTTACCAACATCTTTGCGTAGAACTTTCCTTGAAATATTTCGCCAAATTCAAAAGAACGTTTTTGTTTTCGGTATTTATTAAAGTAATCGTATTCATCGTGCTTGTGCGAGTGTAATAGTATTTTTGTTTATAGTAAGTTTTCCTAATATCGGTAGATAATGGACATACTAGCAAAAATGGAATTCATCTTCTATTTCATTTTAATCCCAGGCCAAACATGTCCTTTGGTTTCTAACAATTCTAATCAAACCATGGCTACGGGTTTCTATTCTGAGAGAGTTGGAAGGCTATCTAGATTTAGAAATGTACGAACGCCATTTCTTGGTGGTGGGGGTGATTTGTCTAGGTAAGATGGTAAGTTAAACGACTCTTTCAAATTCTCACATGAACATAATACAGAACTGATATAAATGAAATTATATTGCTCTTGTTCGAATTCATCCATTATTTTTTCTCTAAAAATCACGTAAAAATATTCGTGGTTCACACAATAAGGATCAGACCAAACGTAAGGGTATTCCTCGAGGGCGTAGCTCCCATTACGCATATTACGCAATTGCGTAATACAAATAAATCCTCTTTCGAAAAATCTCGTTGATGAATGATCATAACACCGAAACTACAGCTTATTCAAGCTGTAGTTACGATGCTTGATCATTCACCAACGCTAAAACGCTCGGATGGAGGACATTGGTCTTTAGTCACAGGCCACATATCGCCTTTTATCCTGTAAAGGTCTTTCGAAATGCGTAAAAAATTCAGAATCCTAGACACGCCTATGTTCCTTATATTATGATACATATCACAGTCACATTGACAATAAACTATGAAATTTGAAGGCTTACTTAGATCGAAACTGTACGAGAAATAGAATTATCTCTTTTGCTGTGACCGATCTATATACACAATGAAACCCGATATCGTTTCCAATTACAATCCATCTTCCCGTAATATAACATGTCTCTTTATTTTATCAGCAAATTGGCTTATACATCAATAAAATAATCAGATGCATTTACAATTTATCCTATGTTTTCTAAGAAAACAAATTATCCCGCGTGTAATTTGATTTTCAAAGAGCGGTTCGCTTTACCAAGGAAAGAAATCAGCTGTCGTTGTGCCTGGAAAAATTGCATTTGGCTGCACTTACTGGTACAGTGAATAACATAGAAATGGTGGGGAGTCACGTGACTTTAGAAGGCAACATGTGCTTAAAAATGGCGGCTGAACCTCGCTTCAGGATGTTTTTTCGGGTAAATTTGCTTTTATGTAAAGTTTTGGCATTAAATACATAAGCCATCATATGCACAAGATGAATAAGTTTCTTCCACCAACAAGGAATTTGCTCTGATTTCAGCCATTTCATCAAACACTTTTGAAACACCATGGATCGTGAAAAAGTGGTCACTTTGGATAGAACTTCGCTATCTGAGGCAAGATATTTGGAGACGAATAATAAATAACACTCACTCAAAAACGCCCCAAACTCGTTCAAAAACGCTTCGTAATCGTTCAAAAGGATCATCATTTCATTCAAACTAATCAATTTCTTCCGCGATTTTATCGGCTGGTGTAGATTTCAAAGCGTCTGATCGGTCCATGAAGACACACCAACAGAAAAGTACGTATATGAGCCAGTCATTCGGAACACCACTCGGCCATTTCCGTAAATTGCAACAGACCTCGGATGTGTGTAAGGCGGATGGGTATGTAACAAAAATGTGCATCTTGTCAGGCGGAAACAGGGTAAGTAAAACTAGCGCGAAAACAACGAGCGCTATCTTCAGATTTATATCTTTTACAGAAAATAATTGCTGAAAAATCTTATTTTTGAAAACGACGAATCATTCTCAAAAATTAAGATTATTCAGGCGTTATTTAAGAATCTTAAGATATTTATATAAGGATACGATGGCTTCACGTCAGTGACTTAAACGAGTACCGTTGGCAACGTCGAATGTTTTCACCCAAAGTTTCGAAGGCTAACGCCATTTTAAGGGTTTCCCGTAATTTTTAGAAATTTGTCCGTCTATGTACATCCGAGGTTGATCGTGAGATTGGCCGAGTGGTATTCCGAATGATGAGCCAGTGTGTGACATTTCCAACAATTTCTTGTGTGCGTGATAAACAGGCATTAAGCAAGTCAGACAGCAACACAATGCAATGAGAATATTCGCTGATCCCCTGAGGAGGGGTTAAGATCTTATCTATCTACAGAGCGCATAGTCAAGACTCTGGGCAGCCTGTGTGGATGCACAGGCTGGCCAGGGGCTTCGCTATGCGCACATGTGAAATTGTTGGATATGTCACGCACTGGCTCATATCTTAGTAAACAGAAGAATTGATATTTCGCCTATTTTGTGCAATTAAACGAAATTACTGGTATGATTTTATCCCACTTTCATTTATCCAAAACTCGCCAATCCCACTCATTGAATTTTGTTCCGAAATCACTCCAAAATTATTCAATTCGTCAATTTCATGATGTTGATTACTGTAGCTAAGACTAGTTGTTTTGACGATTACTTGCTACGTTTCAGATATATGGAATAAAACTGTACATAGCAAGTGTCCGATTTATAACATATATAAACAGAAATCTAAATGTGCTTATCCAAAATAAAATACCTTTATGATTGAAAGCAAATTTAAAAGAGGGCCAAACCTTCAGATTGTGTGTCACAGGATCTTATTAAGAGTAATTTTGTCATCAATTTATATCAATGGCCTTCTCTAAGTGATGGGGCTGGCGGATCGGTTTACATTCTAAATATTTGTGAGTGTTGTTGTTTTCATTAAGTCCGAGCATTGAAAACTGTCGTTGAGGCGGAAGATTCGAAGAGACGGTATCACTGTACGACAAAGGCCACGTATAAACGGGTGTATACATGTATGAAATAAGTTTTGTTTAAGCGCATTTCTACTTCAGCCATATCTGGGAGACTGAAACACCTAACCATGGAATCCTGGTAGCCTGACGAAATCTCTGTTTTCCCCCTCACACAGGACTAGCGAAGGATACTATCGTAGAATCAACTGAATCATTCAACGAAAACGATTCAGTGGTGAAAGAAAAGTGGTTACCAAACATCTATAAAAGTAAGTTCGCCGAGCATGGTATCCGGCCTTTTACCTCGGGAATCTCAACGATTCATCATCTAACTATGAAAGTAAGATTCAAAGAAAATGTATGATCTGTGAAAAGGCAAACCTGGATAGTGCGTAATGTGGCAACCGTATTCAGACTGCGCCGTTCTGGATAGGCTGACCAGAGTCGAAACTGTTTGCCTTTCTCTGTTATTTTGAATTTTAAATGGCCAATACATCTCTTTAAAGAGTTTTTTTTTTTTAAAAATCTGACATCCGGTTGATCTCTACCGTAACCAATTTCTTTTTCAAATATTTAATTTACAGAATTCCCCGGTGGTACTAATGAGTTTGTGAATTTGTTGACACTAAAAGAATACATCGAGGGATTAGCGCAACACTATTGTAAGTGCCTATTAATATATAGGCACTTACAATAGTGTTGCACTGACCCCCTCGACATATAGTATTTTAATGGCGGTAGGACTTATCATTTGAACGCTTAAAAAATCCATTATATTAAGTAGAAAATTCACTTCAAAAAAAAATATAATTCCATTCCAGGTTTAGGTTTCTCATAGAAACTTCAGAATTTATATTTGTTCCTAGTTTTCGTCACAAACACGAACCGTCTTTATATGCCCCGATCTTCCTTTATATCCGTCACACCTTTCGGCAAAGTTGACACCTTGTCGAAACCGGTGATGGATCCTGATTTCAGCCGGTAAACGGCCGTGAAATCAGGTATAAATTGTTGAAATTTGGGACGAAATTTTAAACGAATCAATAGAGGAGACGCGCATAGGCGTACGTCAAATTAAAGGGGAAAAACATCGCGATGTCCGCTGAGCAAGAGTTGATATCTAAATGTGGTTTGAAGGCTATTTGATATATTTTTGTTCTCCTTGCTGAATATAAAATGGTAAACCCTCGGATTATATAGGTGACGGGTAATATATGTATACTGCATACATTGGGGATAGCATTTATGAGTCAATCTATATTCTGTCAAAGAACCAGTTCTATTCCAAATATTAAACATAGTTGGCCTGAAATCGCCATCTATTGGACTGATATTCCTAAAAAGAGCCTTAGACAAGAATAGCATTATACAATTATCGTAGAATAGATTGATTTCTTTTTGTGTATATCCGTAGGTTCAATGAAGGTTAAATACCTTTAAAAGTTAAAAAAAAAGCAATCATCCAAAATTATTTTAATCCCTTAAAACATTTGACAAGGCGTCATTTTTTGCAACGATTGTTTATTCCAACAATTTTCAATTTAACGTCAGTTCTGTGTTTAGGATATAAGAAAGTTTTGATGGACATTTAAAAAAAGATATCTAGCTTTTCAAAGCGGGGTACAATTTCGCATACTTTTCGCGAAAGTTTTCATTTTGAAGGCGCTTGGGGCCTGTTTTACTAAACATCTTACGTAAGGTGTTTACTAAATATGGAATTCTGACATGCACAACCTCATTGGGATCGTCTTCTAAAGACGATTCCAATGAGATATTACAATGCAGATTCTAACATTGCATGAAAACACCAGGTACGATTTGTGATTTTGACATACGATTAATTATTTCGTAAGAAGTTTAGTAAAACGGGCCCCTGGTGTCTAAATATGTGTACACACACATTTCAGCATTTTTATCGAAGGTGGCTGTCCTCCTATAAATTTACTTCGAGGATGGAGTAGATTTGTAAAGATAAGAAAATCGTGAAGTATATTTTACCCTAATAAAGTATAACAAAAACACATATCCATGACATGGTATGGATAGTTTTGATACCGTGTTCATTTCGTCCGCTTGACTGAGGCCAGTTTACCAAGAGGTGTCAAAATTCTAAAATAAATATTAAAGCAACTGACAAGTTAATTATTATTTAGTCTGACCGCAGACTCAATAATATTACCTTAAAATGACCCCTTGACCATTGTCACGAATACAGGATGCTCACTGGACATTGGATATTTAAAACTGGACAACCCCAATGATCACCACCATTATCAGATAAACGGAAATTGTTAAAACACCAGCCCTGGGTTAAGGATGATGAAACGGTGCTAACAGTTTGCCAATTATACCCGCTTTGCACGCAAGTGCGCGTGCAAAGCGGGGTAAAATTGGCAAACTGTTTGCACATTTTGTCATCCTGAACGCAAGTCAGGTTGGTTGCTAAATTTCTTTATAGGTGTCTTCATTGTTAAAGGAAAGATGCAACATGTTAATTAAAAAAGGGTTTGGAGAAGATGCTTAGATGGGAATGGAAAAAACCGTTTTAACAAGTTCCGATTCCATCTCATTTCATTTACACCTTGGAGGCCACAATGAGCATCCCTATATCTACACGTCAAGTGTATTTCATTTATATTAAAAACCGAGTAGATTGATGTTAAGAAATTGCGGTAACTTTTGTTGCAGAAATCCCATAAGTATTATTTGATGCACAAAAGTTACAACATTTAGTGTGTGAATTCATTCTTTGTTAAATGTCTTAATAGTGATGTGTTATGGATGTCTTTAGAAAAACTCACTCAATACAAAAGACAAATTTCTAACTAATCTGAAATTAATCTATAAGAACACAACATCGTGGGTAATGACAAAAAATGGATTAACTGATTGCTTCAAATGTATGATTGGTATCAGGCAAGGCTTTTCCTTACAGTGTATGTATCTTGATTTAAAAAATATTTGCAAAACTTTTTGATGGCAAATAACGGGATATAACCACTACGATTCCTTAATTTGTTACTATGTATGTCTTAGCAATGATTGACATCATTATCATTTATGTTCATTATAATGATCATTATAATCATCATAATTATCATCTTCATCATCATCATCATTCCCAATCGTAAAACATTATCATCAAATTCATGTTTATTAGAATAATTTTACAATCTTTGTAGATATCATTTCAAATGCATGAATAGGCCTATATACAATGTCTTATGATCATTACCCAATATTGTTATAGAAGGCCCTATTGTAAATAAGTTCTTTCTTGTATTGTTTGTATAATGACAGCTTAATGAGCTACCTTCTTTAAATAAAGAGTTTTTCATTATACGAAAGTCCTCTCACAAAACACATGTTATCTTTAAGTCAAAAACGAAGTCGACGTCATATAATAGAGCCTGTGCATGAGATTTCAAACAATTTCAAATATGTGCAAAGTAACGACTCTGACCAGACTGTGCACCTGCACAGTCTGACCAGAGTCTTCACTCTGCGTTCAGTAGGTCTCAAAGTATCTGTAGACAATCAGGTTACTTTATATTTATGGATTGTGGCTGTCTAGCTACCCAATGTTTGCACCTCACAAATATTTCAAATTGTTGGAAATGTCACGAACAGCATCAATAGAGTGAGAGGTTATTCAATACCGAATTGAGCAGGTCATCTATAAACAGATAAATAGAGAGGTTGCGTCGAGTTTTTATCTGTGTTTAGATGACGAGTTCATTAAATTCTGTATCTAATGAGGATAAATTCTATATTCTATTTATAATATGGCCCGATTTTTTGCGAAAACTCGTCGAAATTCTTGAAATTCAACATTTCAATTTTCCGCAAAACTTAAAACGCCGTTTACAATATATATTCTACATTATGACGTCATTTTCGCGTTTACAAAATAGCGTTGCTATTCGCTCTGAGCTCATAAGAATAGTTATTCGACTAGTGTAGTAACACCCGTGTAATATCAAGAATTTTCTACGAGGTTATTTCACTCCCGCGATCTAGGTCATATTATTAAATACTTTATTTGGTGTATTTAATCGGCTTTTAATTTTGGGCACAATGTTATAAATTGTAGAGCTGTAATTGACTTTGTTTGTCAAATTGTATCAAAACAATGGTCATTTGTCTCTAACAATGGCAATGCCGTATCATCAGGCTAGTTTTTATTTCCTCAATATGCCGACATTATCGTTGCTCTTGGATAGATTCTTTTTCAATGATTATATCATGTTCGTCTCTTTTTTTATTTCCAGTGCTACAGTGCTATGAATTCCAGAAGGTTAAGGCGACAATAAAATTTACATGAAAAATACATCATTGTCTATTAAAGCATGACAGTGTTTATACTAATTATTGTATTGCAACTTTATTCATATCGTGACGACAGGTGCAACTACCAAGTTTTTTTGTAGTTTGTCACTTCAAGGCATTATTCCGACATTGAAAGCAATATCCAACTATTTAGAGCAATACCCCTACATTTAAAGCAATATCAAATCATTTAGAGCAATATTCCAACATTTAGAGCAATATCCCAACTTTTAGAGCAATATCCCAACTTTTAGAGTAATATCCTAACATTTAGAACATTACCCAACATTCAATCTGAGTCACCAGCTGCTTATCCTCATTGGGCATATAGTACACAACATCGTGAAATGAGTTTGGAATGATTTTGGGATGAAATTGACTGAGTATGTGGAGCGAGTTTTGAGTGAATTTAATGGGAGGTAATGCAATATCGCAAATTTTGTTCAGGATGAACAAAGTTAACTATATTTATTACATCCCTTTAATGATACATACATAAAATTTCTGTAAATAGCTTCCTATTTCTATCAGCCACTCACAATTTGGATTGTGTCAGTGTAATCGCGTTTTTTGAGCTTTATCTATTTTGAATGACATTGTTGATTCTATCTTTTTCAGTGAGTTTGGAGCGTTTTGAATGGTTTGAGTGAGTGTTTGTATTGAGTGATTTGGAATGGTTTAGATCGAGATGAATGTCAATTTCACGATGTTTGTTAACTGTACTACTTATCATTCGTTCATTTCTGGTAGACTGGTGATGCGTATCTCAATCCAAGGGAGTAATCAAAGCGAGGAAATAAGTAGACTTAGAGGTTCGCCTGTTGGTCTACTACACGCATTCTTGACCATCTTTGTGATATGCATTCGTGGATGTTTTTCATGCTTTAAAAGATCATATTTGATGTTGTGCATATTTTCTCGGCAAGAAGGACCAAGCAATATCCGAAGACCCGCATTTAGGCACGGTATCCCGTATTAAACTATTTTATACACGTCATAAATACGTCCGACTCTATTTCATTTTATGTGTCATTAATTATAGATTGTATTTCCGAGTGTAATTTAATTACTTGGCAATGAAAATTACTGTGTATCGACTTTCACCAGTTTCCCCTGTTTAGCTGGAATAAATAAAATCCGGAAGAGTGCAGTGCAAATGTTGGAAGAATTTACGAGAGATGTGAAAACTCCGGAAATGCCACCCGTATAGGGGGTCACAATCCCATTTAAGGAACCAGGAAGAAATTTTGACAGATATTTGTCATCGATCTAGTTGCTATGTTGTGGTGTATGGCGTACCGCTTGTGCATGGTTAGCGCGACGAAAACATAACAAGCACCTTCGGCATTAAGAAAGAATGTTAGCTGCAAAGCATCTGCTAATTCTAATTCACTTCAAAGTGACAACCTTCTTAATTGTTGGCGAACTATTCAATTATCCTATAATTTAATCTTACTCTATTGATTCATCAAACCTTTATTTCAATTTATTTTTTAGCTCGGAAGAAAGCACACAAAATGGGGGGGGGCACTTTTTTTGTTTCTTTATTTGTTATCGTATTAGTTACAGAAGAAAACAAATCAAAGAAAGAATTGTATAACTTATTTATATTTGCAAATCTTTTGTGTAGAATATTTCATTCGAATAATATGTAAATTGGAATTAGATTTATAAAATGAAATTGACAAAAAAGTAAAATAAAGTAAACTGAGCCGTAATTATAATTTATAAAATAAACGCATTGCGCACAGCTATTATTTGCCTTTTGATAAAAAGATTTTTCAATCTTTTTTTTCCATTAGCATACATTTATTCAATAGCCAGGAAATCAATACTTTTTCTGGTCAAATTTTTATTAGAACAATCTGTTAAAAATTGGTGTTCTACAATGACAAATTATTGGATAGAAAAAGAGATATAGACCGTTTGACTTCAATATGAACTGACATTTCGGCAAAATTCTTAAAACATATTGACGAAACCTAAATTTTTCTAGACATATCGATTTTTTTAACCTTAAACCATTTAGTGTTTTTATTTTCAGATTTTTTGAAAGTAAAATAATGATTTAATGTACAAAATATCTCTCGGCCTACCAAACCTTTTGGCCCAATTGCATAACAAGAGGTTGATATATTCCCCGTGTTAAGCATATGTGTGCACGTGCAAAATGGTGCAAAATTTCTCATGCGTTAGCTAACGTTTTTGCCATCTGAATCCAGGAGTTTTGTTAGACATAAAACAGGATTATATTTACTTTTTGTTATGCAACCGGACCCTTGTGTCTGTGATAAACGGAACGGCGAAATGTCCCTCTAAAAATAGTTCTGGTTTGCATGGAGTAATGTCAAAAGTGTAGGATTATGAGTGAATCGTCCATATAAGATTAATTAATTTTTATAAAATATTTGTGCAGGAGTATTAAGCTTCCAGTGAAGATTGAAACTTAGTGTTTTCTCTCTTTGAACATAAGTCGTTTCACCTGATCTTGAATATATCTGTTTAGAGATGAACCAAAATTTCCCTTATTCAGGCCATTCAAAATGGATAATATGTAACGAAGTCGTTGCAGAGAAAACATAGTGAGCAAAAACGGAATAAATGTCATGATATTTAAGTTTTAAATGACAGGGCAATTGATATGCTAAAACGCATTTCAAAATAAGGAATTCTTCTGTTAAATGTTTGGTACAAAATTACATATTTTTTCTACATGTTTACAATTTCTAAACAATTAAACAGCCTTCACCACGCCTCGTGCTAAAGTGCAGACTGCGAAAATCAATATCATTATTTTGAAATCATTTTATTTTCAAAAAGAAAAATTAAAATGGTTTTAAGCTATACTTAAGATTCTACACAAACCCAATATGCACAGTCTGACTAGGGTCACACTTAACGCACGAACCAGATGGCCCCTTTTCGCGTGACGGGTCACATTTGCGTATGGGGTAACATCTTAGTGATTTATAAACGTATATAAATATGTGGTTCTGGGCATCTTTAATCACCCTCTTTTGTTGTGTATTATTATAAACTCCGTCTTTTATACGTTATTTCTTTCAAATTCGAGCTATAATTGGAGTCATTCCAACATTAGCATTTTGTAATTATTACAAGATATTGCGAATAAAAGAACCAGTCCCGCTACAATAAAAGTGTTTTTATTTATTTTTGTAAGTATTACGGTTCACCGTGTTTACATCTGGTACCCGATCCCAGCGGGCCATTATTTTCCCATAAGCCGATGTTTGTTTGGAAATGTGGGGTCGCCGGCGTGCTTACTGTTTAGTATATACGGAGGGAAAACTGTCAGCAATGAATTTTAAGAACAGGTCTGTTCGAAAATTCCTTCAAATATTTATACGTTTGTATCGTTTTGTGAGGAAAAGTTTCATTATGGGCTGAATAAACATAAATACAGATGGCCCAGATTGTATAAATAACTTTTTTTTTAGCTTCCGAGTACAAATACTAGACTTCCGGTTATTTCGGTATCAAACTCAGTATTTCAATATGTTTTTCACTGGGAAAGCAAGTGTGCAGCATGTAAATTTTTTACACTTGAAATACTCAATTGATTTGACTTAAGTTACTGGAATGCATATCGTGGGTTCAGTGCAAGACTGTAGTAAGTGTATATACAATGTATATACACTTACTACAGTCTTGCACCGAACCCTCGAATTATATTATTTCGGTCAAATGAATATAGCCGAAGTAGAAAGGAGGACGTGAAGGAAATCTGACTGTATCATTTTGTGATCGTTTGCTTTTTGTTCTTTAGTTAAGATGAATGTTTTACTTGATCATCCGTTGAAAAAAAGATACAACTCTTAATACCTAAAGTCGAACTAAAAACAAAAAAATAATGTAAAATTTGGGCATGGAAAAACTGTGCATGATGCCCCGCTGTAACCCAGTATGCCTAAAGGGTTTTCTTTTACATTTTTCTGCCCCTAGCTCTTAAACTGTATTGTGTGTTAATGGGCAAAACACTAAATAGCCAGCCCAAGATCACCAAGCTGTAAAATTGGAAAGCAGTGGGTTTAAACCACTGCTTCTCTCTCAGGGACGTGAAACCCTCAGGATTGAGTGTTCGAGAGCGATTCTATAATCTTAAGCTTTCTTCGCAATCGAACTTAAATACACAAAACAAGTTTAAAAATGATTGAAATAATGAAGCATAAAAAAGACACCAGAAGTGTATCAAACTTTTTTCCCGATATAGAACAGCTTTTTTTTTCAATAAACTAACAAAAGCTGGTTTTTCTGCCAAATAAATCTCTTCGCCAAGCCAAGCCATTTAGAGATGCATTAATGAATTGCAGACTTCAAGGTCTTTCCATATTGTTATTAAGATCCATTTCTACTTTGCCATGAGAACAAAACGACTTGTCGGGTATCAAACAAAAGGGTTAAACTACTAGTTGTCCTCTGGTGTTTTGAAAGCATTAATATGATCTTGTGACTGCTGACAAAACACAAGACAGGAAATATTAACTAATGTAGCAGAAACTTTAATTTGGTCTCTGGTTTTACGTTTCAATTTGCGACTTGACGCGCTCTTTTCTGGTGTCAAACTGTGTACATCGTCATTATTTGATAAAGCGGAAAATATGACCTCTGTATTGGGGAAGAATTAACGGACATAGCAACTTGCAGGCCTTCCACAGAAAAAAATATTCCGGTCTGTCCGCCTAGTCTGTCAGTTGGACAGTCAGTCTGTCCATCCAATATAAATGAAATAAAGTTAAAAAGTGCGCTTAACTCATGAAATAAACAAATATTTTTCAAGCTTTGAAAAAAAAGAAAAAAAAAGGATAATGTTATGTGCAAAAATAATTTGGAAATAAAAGTCATCAACTGAAGAAGTTAACTCTTTTGGTAGCCAAGTACTACATGTATCGTCGTAAAAAATGATGACCATCCATTTACATGTGCAGAGGAATTAAGACCCTTATATTTCCGGATTACAAGGTGATAATAATTGGTTACATCTGACCAAATATAAAGCACGCCAGCAGCTCATCAGACGTATTTACTAAAATACAGACGACATTTTAAGTCCAGAGCCGGAAGTTGGCTTTTTGACTCGAAAAACGTAATTGAGACTATACAGGATAAAACCGAGAGAGGTACTAACAGTGTTAGGTACGATTTAAGTCTATTTGGTATGGTTGAGGACACAGGGACTCTGCATATGATAAATAAGCCTTATACAAAGACCTGGCAGGAAAAAATAATAATAATAAAAAAAAACAAAAACAAAAAACAAAAACGGTACATAAATATAGACTATATTTATATACCATTTTTTAATAATTTTTCATGCAAAATCATTTTATAACGCTTATTTATCCTGTGCAGAGTACCTGTGGTTGAAGAATAACATTTCGGTCGAGACATTCAAAATAAAAAGTAGAATGTACAAGAATGTATGCTAAACTATTTGTGACTGTCGCGTGAAAAGGGACCGTCTTGGAATTTCGCACAGTAAATACATCGGGAAATTGACAAAATGAATGATATTGGAATGATTTCGGAATGAAATTGAATGAATTCGATGAGAGAGTTTTGAATGAAATATGCATGCAAGTTCTGTAAATAGCTTTCTATGTCTTCACGAATTAATACGACGCTTATAAAATAAATTGAGTCGGTGAAATTGTGGATTATTTCCAGTCTTTTAAAAATTCGAATGTTGGTATTTGTCGTATTCTTTGTTTAGATTTTAGGACTTTTTAGGTTGATTTGAGTGAGTGTTTGAAACGAATGAATGGAGCTACACAACACAGTAACCAAAAGTCCTTGATTCTGGTATCAAGATGAACCATTGATCCTGACCGTGACCTTTGACCTACTTTCTAAAATATTGAATTATGAAGGCTAGTTCTGTGTAAAGTCAATAATAATGGTTGTTAGATAAGTGTCTCTAATTCGTGCATCAGGTTGAACCTTGGCCGAGTTCTCGATCTTTCACCCACTTTCTTAGATATGGAATTATAAGGTCCGGGACTTTATCAAGTCAATAATAATGGTTGGTAGATGATTCCTTTGATTTTGGCAAAATGAAGAACCCTTGACCCTTAACGTGACCTTTTACCATATTTCTTTTAATATTGAATTATAAGGGCTAGGAATGTATTAAGTCAATAATAAAAGAAAATAGATGACTGTCTTTAATTTTGGCATCATGATTGACCCTTGACCCAGATCTTGACCTACTTTCTTAAATACTGCATTTTAACCCTTGTCATGCTGAAAAATCTTGGCTAAAAATTTTCATCAAAATCAAAGGGCAAAAAGCACTGAAAGTACCAACTAAAGGTCAATTTTTATTTGAAAAACTAAATCTATTGACAATTATGGTTTGAAGGTGAGAAACAGGTGGTGTAGACTAACATCAGATTGCACATTTGTGCAGGCTGATGTTTGTCTATAGCTCCTGCCAAAGCAGGAATATTCCGGGTTCAGCATGACAAGAGTTAAGATCTATGACTGTATCCTATCAATAAAAAATGTAAGTAGATGATTGTCTTTGATTCTGTCATCTTGTTGAATATTAGACCCAGATTTTGACCTTGACCTTCTTTCTTATATATTCAATAATTAGATCTAGAGCTATATTCTGTCTCATATAAGTGTGTGATGATGTTACTGATTCTTGCATCCTGTTGAAATCTTGCACCTGATCATGACCTTTGACTTACTGTCTTAAATTTAGAATGATAGGGTCGAGGAGTATATCAAATCAATAGAAAGATTCATATTGACACAGACTTTGACCTTCTTTCTAAAAAATCATTTACTTAAATTTCACTTAAAGCAAAATAACGTTTATACTGGTTTCTTAAGGATAATTCCAGTGGGGCGCTCCCCCACCCCCTTCTCTGGGTCTTTATTTCTTGCTTTCTTGTCATATCATTTTTTCTTTCTTATGTTTTAAAGAAATTCGTCTTTCAGATTTTTCAAAGTAAAATGAAGATTTCGTCAGCCCCGTCTACATGTTAATTATCAGCCTATCATACCATCTTGTTTTTGTAATAAATGGAACAGCGAATTGTCCTTCCAAAACATGATAGTTCTGATTTGCAAAGGGGTCGTGTCAAAAGTGAGCCGTTTCTATATAAAAACAGTATTTTTATTTAATAAATCTGTCGGGGGAGTTTGCTTTTCAAGGATATTAAAACTAAGTGTATTCGGTCCTTGCACAAAACCCGATTTACCAGATATTGATAATCATTTCCGTCTGATCTGAAATGAGCCACACATTCCCTTATTTAGACTTATCAAAATTTGTTACGATTATGTAACGAGGTCCTTACAAATTGAAACCCAGTAAGAAGGCACAGAATTACGGTACAAATCACGTGATAATTAAGTTTGACAAAGATTTAAGGTACATTTCCTCTGACAAAAGTTAAGTATAAAACCACATATTTTACTATGTGTTTTAATTTTCTTACTTCTAAACATCATTCATCAACCCCCATGTTTAAGAGCGGAAAGTGCGAAAATATTATCATTAACTGAATAGACAAAAACACTATTTTGAAAACATTTTATTTTCAAAAAATGGTATCAATTCATTAAAATGTTATTAATCTAAAATTAAGATTTTTTTCAAATGTGAAACATATACAAACGCATTTTTGTGTAATTGATGAAAAGGTTGGTCTATGTGGAAGTCAAATGGACTATATAAGGACAGTCAAAATTAGATAAAGGATAACCTTTTCTCTATAGAACTACGAAAACGAAAATTACCATCGTGTCTTCAAAAAGGTAACTATGAAGCACATTTGCGAGTAAGGTGATGGTAATATTTCTTCATAATACATTTTATCATTAGATAACTTTAAGTCTAGTGCCACCTAAGCCCGATGATATACTAGTAACTACGAATATCGTGGCCATAAGGATTTGGCAGCTACTAATGAGGGCCTGTTTAACTTGTGGCTATGTAACAAAAATATTGTGGCGTGTGATAGCTTGGCCGCAAACATAATGCTTTGACAAATTATTGTGAAAGTGGCCAAACACATTTGTTTATTTATAATTTTCCGCTCGAACTCTCCCAAGTATACGTACAGATTTATTAGCTTATTTTCGGTTTATTTACCGCATGGTACGGCATCACTCTGACCTCGTCCAATTTAGGTTGCCCAATTTTCTACCATTACGCCTCGTTTACTTAATATAATTAGTGGTAAGTGGTGATAATTGGCGATTAGTGGAAACACTGTTTGTATATATGCCATTTTGAGGAGAAAAGTTTGCACAAATGTTGGGACATTGTGTACGTAAACGAATTTTGACTGGACCGCATCCAAGTCAAACCAATACGTCGTGATCTTATTACACGTTCGCTCGGCCTTCAGTCGATGTAAATAAACAATGTATATGTGCCTACTGATAAATGGTCGGAAGAGCAACTTTTAGGAGTCATTGCACATTTGCAGTGAGCGTATACAAATATAAGGCTGATCTTGTAACTCACACCATTAAGCTAAAAAATGAGTACAATATTAAATATACTCTTGGTGACCGGCTTGATTGCTAAAACATTATCAAGGGCGTTACTCCCATTACGCATTTTACGCAAGTGCGTGAAAGAAATAATCCTCTGTTGAAAACTACCGTTGATGAATGATCAAAGCATCGTAACTACAGCTTATTCAAGCTGTAGTTACGATGTCTTGATTATTCAACAACGCTCAAATCATAAAAAGTGAGCGGACGTAGGGCATTTGATACTTACAACGGACGGTCATCAACACTTCATCAAAATAAAGAGATATGTCAAAAGTAACTTTTGTCTTTACACTAATATACTTTGTTGAGTTTACATGTACCTAGTTTTTGAAGGAAAAAAACGCAAGACATTGTTATAGATATAGTCTATTCATACATGCTACATTTAAAGATATCTTAAAAAATTGCGGGAAATGTTCATTTGGCAAAAGATTCTATGAAGGATATCGACAAAATTAATTCAGGATCAAACTACCAAATATAAGAATTGGTATTTGCTTCATCCACCCTTTAATATTTGGATATTCAGACAAATACACCTCCATTCTTTTGATGCTGGAATTTTAATATAACAAGTGTCCCGACAGTTAGTAAGCTTCTTGTAAAATATGTAAGGCATTCTATATAAGTCTTCGGATAATTTCGGCGATTGTTTCTGGTGCCGTGTTATTTTTGAATGAAAAACAAGAGGACCATGATGGTCCTAGATTGCTCACCTGAGTCACTTTGACCCCTCGAACATCACATTAATTAAAGAGGCAGATGTCAACAAGGAGATAATTTCTTCATAAGATCAATACCCTTGAATGATTTCAACCAAGAGCAAGAAGGATATGCCATTCCACTCTTTGATTCTATGTAAAAAAGGATGCACCCGGGTGGAGCCCAAATGTAACCCAAGGGTCTTGATATGAATAAACTTGGTAGAGGTCCACTAGATGATGCTACAAACTAAATATGAAAGCTGTCTGCCTTTTGGTTTCAGAGAAGAAGATTTTTGAAGATTTTCCTTTTTTCTCCCATCGTGCTCAGATGAGCTAAGGTATGCGCCCGGGTGGAGCCCAAATATGACCCCAGTGGCTTGATATGAAGAAACTTGGTGGAGGTCCACTAGATGATGCTACATACCAAATATAAAAGATGTGTGTCCTCTGGTTTCAGAGAAGAAGATTTTCGCTTTTTACCCTTCATGCTCAGAAGAGCTAAAAGGGGTGTGCCCGGGTGGAGCCCAAATATGGCTTGATATGAAGCAACTTGGTGGAGGTCCACTAGATGATGCTACATACCAAATATAAAAGATGTGTGTTTTCTGGTTTTAGAGAAGAAGATTTTCGCTTTTTACCCTTCATGCTCTGAAGAGCTAAAAGGGATGTGCCCGGATGGAGCCCAAATATGGCTTGATATGAACAAACTTGGTAGAGGCCCACTATGTGATACTACATAACAAATATGAAAGCTGTCTGCCATCTGGTTTCGGATAAGAAGATTTTTAAAGGTTTTCGCTGTTTGATTCTATGCAAAAAAGGTTGTGCCTGGGTGGAGCCCAAATACGACCCCAGGGTCTTGATATGAAGAAACTTGGTAGAGGTCCAATAGATGATGATACATACCAAATATAAAAGCTGTCTTCCATCTGGTTTCAGAGAAGAAGATTTTTAAAGACTTTTCTATTTTCAGCCTTTTTGTTAAGGGTAAAGGGAGAGTTGAGGGTGGATTGCATTTATTTGAACAACTTTGGTAGAGTTTGTTTGACCTAAGGAACATCCCTGCCAAGAATCATCAAGATTGGCCCACCGGTTTAGGAGGAGAAGATGTTTAAAGAAATTGTGGACGACGAACGACGCACATTGTACGACCACAATAGCTCACCTTGAGCACTTTGTTCACCTCTTTATGAAATAAAGTACAAATAAAGCGATAAATCGATATTCGGAGAAAATCAGTAGCTCAATTTATGCCAGCAATTTTCGAAACAAACTGTTTACAAAATGGGTATGAGTTGAGATAAAGACAGGTATTGCAAATTCGTTTAGTTGCCATTCGGAAAAAACAGCTCTAATTGTGCTCACGTACTATTAAAAACTTGCATTTTCACGAAAAGCCGTGCCGGAACTTTAAGGACATCGTAGATTGTCTCCTTTCACTCATTTGTCACAACTGAATAGAAAGTTAGAAACTTTCAAGGGCTTTCATTCCAACCTCCCTGGAAACACAAATAAAACAAGAGCTTTGCAGAGCGGCGCATATACGCCCGATGTGGCTTGTCAGTAACCTTAGCTTGTCAGTATCCTGAGGTTGAATGATACCCTAAAAAATTGCAAACAGACAGACAGACGACTGGGGCCATAACATAGCATAAACCTTTGAGTTTAAACTGAAAACAGTTAAATTTGTAGGAGTTGTGCACACAAACACACAAAAAATCTGTAATTTTAAACTATTTTGTATAGTAAAGGGCAGATAAATCAGGAATTATTTTACATATGTAAAAACATTATTTTAGTCCTAAGCACAAATAGACAACCTACAGAGTCATTGTGGCAAGTCTCATTTCTTTCCCATCCAAAATGTAAGAGAAAGTGAGCTGACAAGAAATTTTGTTTTTCATTCAACTCAAGGGCAGATAATTCAAAATTCCTCGGGAATTACTAGAGCATTTTGAATTGAAAAGTCTTATGCACAACTTTACATAAAAGAAAGTAATTGTGTAGAGTTTCAGCTCATTCCCATTGATAGTTTAGGAGGAGTTGCAGACAAAAAACAGTGATTTTTGTTAAATTAAGGACAGATAATTAAAAATTCCTCAGGAATGACAGGAGCGATTTGAAATTCCAAAGGTCATATGCACAACTAGACATCATAGGAAGATAATTCAGGATTTCTCAGGAATGACTGGAGCGATTTGAATTTCAAAGGTCTCATGCACAACTAGACATGATAGAGTGTAATTTTGCCAAGTTTCAGCTCATTCCCATTGATAGTTTAGGAGGAGTTGCGCTAACAAAAAATTGCTAACAGACGGACGTACAGACGGACAGACGACCGAGGCCATAACAGAATACGACCCTTCGGGCGTACAAAAAGTTAAATGTAAAACACACATTTGCGCAATCAATCTGAATAATTCGCTGAATCAACTTTGGAGGAGGGGGTGTCCAGTGTGGTTCAGTGAGCGCGCGGTGGGGGTTTTGGGGGCTCATTATCCGAGAGAAATCGGAGATCGAGGGTTCAAATCCCTGTCTCGCAATTGGGCATGTGCTTTACATTAGAGCTCTATATAGTCCTAGTAATAATCGGGAAGCGCACGAAGAGGTCAAATTTGTCAAACCATATCAAAGAGATGGTAAAATGTGCCACAAAACACCATTCCAAATTGAATTGATTCGACTCTGTTTTACACCTGTCCTGCGTTCAGGATGACAAACAGTGCAAATAGTTTTCCAATTATTCCCCGCTTTGCGCGCATTAGCACACGCAAAGCGGGGTATAATTGGAAAACTGTTGCACCGTTTTGTCATCCTGAACGCAGGGCAGTATTCGAGACGAATGTATTTTCTAGCATACGCTCTTTTATTTTGCGAATAAGGATAAATAGGTAGAACAAATGCCGATATATTGCCAGAGCAAATTATTTTTTCTAAACTAATTAGACGACTTGTTTGTCTTATTAAAATGTTTACTCGATGTTTACATCATTAAATTAATCAACGGCAATTGTTTGACATTGAACTTTAGATTTGTCGATACTTTGTCGCCATAGCGCCGATCCTTTGTCATGTTATATTTCGATTTTGGTAACACAAAATGTCACAGACATACAGGACCGTAGAGGGACAAATTTTCTTGTAAGGTCTTATTAATTTATTTGTTGATTTATTTATAAGTTCTATCTCATTTTTTTCTCTATTATCGTGGTCTGGTGTCCTTCGTGTGTCTGTTCGTTCATCCTTTAACTTTTACTTTTAACACCTTCTCTTCTAAAACTACTCTATTGGACAGAATTCAACAAAACATCACAGACATAATACTTAGGACATGTTCTTTCAGATTCCCTCTTTCAATCCAAATCGGACTAATAACAAGGGCGCAAGGGGCTGTTGATTCACCCAAAAATGGGCCCCATATGGTGAAATAAAAACAAGTCTTCTCTGCTGAAACTACTGAGCATAATCCAACCAAACCTCACAGGAATGATAGAAGGACATGCTCTTTCAGATTCCATATTTTTTCAATCCTGACCGAGTTGATAACATCGGCGCACTGGGCAGTCGAGTCACAAAAAGACTCCGTTTGGTATATAAAAATTTTTTTTCTCTGAAAGTACTGGGCAGAATCAACCAAACGTCCTAGGAAAGAAGTTAGGGACATGCTCTTTCAGATTCCATCTTGTCCCCCCTTCCTTCGCAGCATATAATTTAATAGCAAAACATCAATTTTACGCAAAAGGTAATGGGGGTATATATATATATATATATATATATATATATATATATATATATATATATATATATATATATATATATATATATATATATATATATATATATATATGTGTACATGTATGTTTATATATGTGCATATACATTCACCCTCCTTTTGCGTATATGCGTGTGTATGTGTTTATGTATGTATGTTTACATATACTTGCCAATTAAAAAATAGCAACAAAAATAACAATAGAGCTGTATAATAATAATATAATCGATATCTCTTGAAATAGTGAAAATCATCCACGGAGAAACCCTTTAAGAAGCTATACAGTTTATGTTCCTCAACATTTGAATTTCTTAAATATTTGTCAAAATTGTCGTTCTTCGACTACGTTTCTTATTAATAGTAAACTATCCACAGAAAATGGCATTACGATAATATTGTATGAAAATTTTTTCTGTAACTCTTCAAAATTGTATTGTTAAAAACA
Source organism: Fragum whitleyi (assembly GCA_948146395.1). Lineage (NCBI taxonomy): Eukaryota > Metazoa > Mollusca > Bivalvia > Cardiida > Cardiidae > Fragum > Fragum whitleyi. Next base: position 47,489,310 of record OX411544.1, read on the forward strand.
CGGTGTGTTTTGTATTGTGAACCAGAAGCCTTAAAGTACTTTTGTTGAATAAACTATGACCCTTGATATTTATAAAGGTGTAATGAAACAACGTATACGTTGAATAAAATGACGTTCTACCCCAATTCGCTAGCTGACACTACCCTTAATAGCTGACACTACCCTTAATAGCTGACACTATCCTTGATAGCTGACACTACCCTTGATAGCTGACACTACCCTTAATAGCTGACACTACCCTTGCTACTGACACTACTCTTGATAGCTGACACTACCCTTAATGGCTGACACTACCCTTAATAGCTGACACCAGCCTTGATAGCTGACACTAACCTTAATAGCTGACACTACCCTTAATAGCTGACACTAACCTTATTTTTACAGGTTACATTTTGCATGACAACAACTTTCTTACGTTGAATTCTTAACAATGTCACTTTTTGACGTACAAACGCGCCAATCTGAGCAACAAACAGAAATAAGCATCAACTTTAAGGCTGTGAAATTTTGTTTTGGAGTAGGTTTAAGAATAGATAATAATATAAGCACTGGGAAAATAGGGTGGGAGAAAAACATGTTGCTGTGACCTTTCTTTCTAATTAATAACTTTTGGGTTATACTTCGCGTTGGTAAATGATTATTAAGTATAACGAATCTCAAATTTTCCATGTTCTATTTGTTTGAATTTTTATCCTAACAATTATGTAAGGTCAAATATTCGTTATTTCTTTTTTCTCATTCTTTCGTTTGTAGACATGCATTAGATTTTATTTTCGCAAATACAATTATAATTGTATCAACGCAAGTCCACGATTGATCTGTAGAATGGTTAGAATGGTCTGCGATTCATTAGACCATTATGGTAAATAGATGTAGACGCTTTGCGTACAGTTAAGAACATGGTGAAATTGACCAGATGAATGGTTTTGGAATGATTTTGAAACGATTTTGGATGAGTGTGTAAGGCGAGTTTTGAGTGAAATTAAATCGAGGTAATCCAAGATGTACAAAATTAGCGATATTAATTACCTCCCTTTTACAAAATATGCATACATGTTCAATGAATAGCTTAATAGATCTCTGTCTTCACGAAGCTTACAAGATTCAATTATGTCAGCGAAATCGTGGATTTTTTTTATCAATTTTTACTTTGAATGTAGATGTTGATTTCCTAATTTCTAGTGATTTTGGAGCGTTATTGAATGGTTTGAGTGAGTGTTTAGAAATAATAAATGGAGTTCTGAGCGAGTAATTTAGAATGGTTTTGATCGAGATGAATGTCAATTTCATGATGTTATTAACTGTATTCATACAACGCAATCATGGTTTTAGTTTCATACCACTATGAAATATAGATATATACTGTAAGTCTATTACATGAATTGTATGACCAACCTGAGTTTCGGCTTGATTATTCATAGAATGTTTTTGACATTATGGATATAATGATCAAATAATATATATTTAATACTAGAAAGCCATGAATGGCTTGAGTCGCTCCACAGGCTTGAAATTCTTGTAAAGCAAATAAAAGTTTTGACTAGATTTTTAGATTTTTTGAGTTCTATTGATGTTGAAAAATGATTTTCAAAGTTTCAACTATATAACATAGAGAAATGACCTTCACCCATAAAAGACACATTTTTCATCTAATGACAATAATTTTTGCTTGCATGAAAATGGATCACCCAAGGATCTTACAAATGAAGTTTGATTGATATCCATCACTTACATTCTGAGAAAATGATTTTCAAAGTTTCCACTATATAACATTTTGAGAAATGACCTCCGCCCATAAAATGTACATTTTTCATACGATCACAATAATTTTGGTAGACTAATAAGGGGTCTCTCAAGGACCATTCCAGTAAATTTTGGTAAACATCCATTGATTACGTTCTGAGAAAATGATTTTCATAGTTTCCACTATATACCATATAGAGAAATGACCTCTGCCCATAAAATACATATTTTCCATCCAATCAAAATAATTTTTAGTAGCATGATAAAGCGTCACTCAAGGATCACTCAAGTGAAATTTGGATGATATCTGTCGATTAGATTCCGAGAAAATGATTTTCAAAGTTTCCACTATATGACATATAGATAAATGACCTCTGCCCATAAAATATATATTTTTCATCGAATCACAATAACTTTTTGTAGACTGATAAAGGGTCACTCAAGGATCATTCCAGTGAAATTTTGTTGACATCCATCAATAACATTCTGAGAAAATGATTTTTAAAGTTTCCACTATATAACATATAGAGAAATGACCTCCGCCCATAAAATGCACATTTTTCATCGGATCACAATAATTTTTTGTAAACTGATAAAGGGTCACCCAAGGATTATTAATGTAAAATTTCATTGGTATCCATCGTTTAGAATCTGAGAAAATTCACTTTTTACCATATTTGGAAATTATCCACGCCCATTAAATCCATGTTTTTCATTGGATCAAAATTTCTTGAACAACTTTGAAAGAGGGTCACCCAAGGATCATTTCTGTGAAGTTTGGTTGAAATCCATCCAGTAGTTTCTGAGAAGATTTTTAAAGAAAAAGTTTACGACCGGACGCACGGACGCACTGACGCACGGACGGACGCACGACGGACACAACGCCATGACAATAGCCCCAGTGGCTTTCAGCCAGTGGAGCTAAAAATGTCAAATCCTGCATGAACACTTTTCGTTTCGTTTAGGTTAAGTGTTCAAACGCGTCTGTAATTCTGCCTTTTTGTCTGTCCGTCTCATTCTTTCCTTCTTTGTTTCTTTCCTTCTTTCTTTCTCTTGTTCCCTTCTCTTTTCCCTTATTCCATACATTTTTTTTCTTTTTTTTTGTCCTTTCCATTTATCTTTAACACTAGACTTCATGCATCATGTTTCCTTTTCGTATGCATAACCATATCAAATTATACTACAGAAAATTTGATAAGGACCACTAGTTAAATTTTGAGTAATTTTTAACCCGAGATAAACTATGAGAATTTTTTTCTTGATTCTGAAATAATGTACAATTGACACTAAATTTTGTGCTAAAACAACAATGGGCTTACGAGCCAATGAAGCGAAACAACATTTTAATTCTCGTAGGGACAACAATACGGGATAACTCGGAATTTGAGACCAATATACCTTTTAGGAAAAAATCACGAAATTCTAAGGTAAAAATTAAGCGCTCTCCTATGAGTGGTCCTTATAAAATTTTGAGGAGTATATTATTGTCCATGTACAACATCTCGGAGTCAGTACAATAAGGGATACTTCGTTATTAAAACTACCGATCCTAATCGTTTGAACATTGTTTAATTTTCTTGTAATTACACCGTGACACCTGCCCTCCTTCATTTACTCCAAACTCTATTCGTGTCTCTAAAACCATGTTATTTTTAGAGTCGCGCGCAGTGCGCGTGCTTACTTGGAAATCCAGTACGGGATTCCCTGTCGGGGATTTACCGGGACACGTCCGCTATTGTTCTCAGCCAATCAACGAGAAGATCGGATGATAACCTTTGCGCATGACAGACTTCAGAAAACTGACAAGAAAATACCTGCTGATTTTCGAGTGTCAAACAACTCGGACAAAGCATTTTGGTCGGGTTGCTTCAAGACCCTCGTGAATGCAGCTTCGTTTTGGCTGTTATTAGGTATCAGAGGCAAACAGAAAAAGAATTAAACCTTTGGCCTATTCACCTTTAAGGGGATCTTCTCGAATTAATACAATTAATTTACAATGCTGAACGGTCGGAGTCATTGCAGATGATTGGTCCCACGGAAATCGTCAGTCTGAGAAAAACAAAAATTTAGTAGTTGAAGATAACATTTCCACATTTTCATTGATTCATGAAACTTAGAAGCTCACTATACTGTGTGGATCCTTGAAGCCTCGGCTAATATCCTAATTATAATCTTCATTTTCATATTAAAATATCACCAAGAAATCCTGGATCAGCCACAGAAATGCAGGAGTCCCAGTTAACTGGCAAATACGACTCGTCATTCGGAGAGGGACAATCTAAGAACTCAATAAATCAGGCATTTGAAATAAAGGGTACAGTTAATAACGTCGTAAAATTGACAGGATGAATGCTTTTGTAGTGATTTTGGAATCAAGGTGAACAAAATTAGCGATATTTATTACATTTCTTTTATAGAATTTACATAAAAGTTCTAAAACACAAAGGTTTATGTCTTAACGAAAAAATCAGATGCTTCCAAATTTAATAAAGTAAGTGAAATCATGTTTTTTTCTAGCGGTTTTTATTTTGAATACAGTTGATGATCTATTACCCTTTAGTGATTTTGGAGCGTTTTTGATTGGGTTGAGTGAGATTTTGGAATGAGTTAATTGATATATAATACAGCTAGCTACATCGTGAAATTGACTTTCACCTCGATCAAACCCATTCTTAATCACTCCCTTGAAGCGGTCAATTCACATTTTGGGGCGCGCGTCATACATGTACACTTGAATTGATTGATTGAATGGAGTTTTACGCCGCTTTCAACATATGTTCGGTTATATCGCGGGGGCTGGAACACCTAACACATGTACCACGAATCATGGTTCTTTTTTTTTAGATTTTTAGATAAGTAATTAAAAAATTAATCATATTGTATGAATGTGCACAGCTGATTTGTACATGAGAGTGATGTAACATTCATTACCCATAATTTGCATTATTTGACTAATACCATGAAGAATAATACAAAATGCCAATGACTAGTACAGTTAACAACATCGTGAAATTTACAAGATTAATACGTTTGGAATAATTTTTGGATGAAATTGAATGAGTGTGTGGAACAAGTTTTGAGTGAATTTAATGGGAGGTAATCAGAAATCGCAAATTTTGTTCAGTATGAACAAAATTAGAGATATTTATTACCTCCCTTTAATAAAATATGCTTACAAGTTCTATAAATAGCTTCCTTTTTCTTCAAGAACATATCAGACGCTTGCAATCTGGTTAATGTAAGTGATTTTTTTCTAGCTTTATTTATATTAAATGAGGTTGTTGATTCTATCATTTTCAGCGAGTTTGGAGCGTTTTTGAACGGGTTGAGTGGGTGTTTGTAATAGATGAATGGAGCACTGAGCGAGTGATTTGGAATGGTTTTGATCAAGATGAATGCGACTTTCACGATGCTGTTAAGAGTACCAGGTACTATTTAATTTTTCTGCCAATTACTCCGCCTTAATCAACCAAACGAGAAACGCGCAACGTAAAACATCATTAAGACGAGAAAGCGTGACATATTACAAAATATTTAAGGCATTCTCCTATAAAGCTCTAAATTCACATAATTTAGCTTATTACATATTTTTATAAAGGAATGGAACGACCATTTATCTTTTTTGATTTTACTTTTTATTAAATCGTCTATCATTAAAAAAATAATAAATAAGATTTTGGCAACTCTTCGCGGAAACTGTGCGAAGAAAAGTGACGTATTTTCAAAAAGCGTGATATTAGATAGAGATTTTCAAAAGCTTCACAAAATATGCTATTGTTTCTTTTTTTATCAATTAAAACACGATACGTAAAGCATAGGACTCACGATTACCCATTTCTGACCATTATTTCCCCAACTAACTATGTTCATTATCCAAAATTATTAACTCATGGACAAAATGATTGAAACTTTCTCACAAGTTTTGACCCCGCAGTTCACTGGTTTCTATTTATCCAAATTACGGCGTCCTGACAATTGAATTTCAATATTTCTGTAACTTTATCCGACATACCGTATTTGGGAAAACCAGAAATTGGCACCCTTTCGGACAACACCAGTAAGATAATTGCTAGAATTTGAGCTAAAACTTCAATCATGCCACGCTAACGGGCGCTAATGATGGCGAAAACACGAATATTTTTTCTAAGAGGGAAAATTACAGTGATATGTGTCTATCCAACAAATTATAATGTTAGAAAATATCTCAACTCCCTAACGAGGTATTACCGGCTTAAATTTGTTCCTCCATAACAGAAAATTGCATTAAAACACATTTCAACCCCTTTCCGAAATGAGGCGCCGTAAATGTCATAAAAAGCGAAAATGTAAAGGAGTAAAAACCACACAAACCGTTTTCTATGTTTAACACAAGAATAGCGTATGTCATCTTCCATTTAAGCCCTGATAAATTTTCTATTTGAACATCAAAGCTAGAAATGTATTTGTATGGAAGACGACGTTCAGCCTGCATCTAACCAGCCATGTGTTTGGGATAATGAAGCGCTCGTGAAAACATTTCTCTTGAAAATCGAATTACAAACTTTTTAAAGGAAAATGACAAAATGGTGCAAAAAGTTTGCAAATTATACCCGCTTTGCATGCAAGAGCTCGTGCAAAGAGGGGTGTAATTTGAAAACAGTTTTCACAAGTTTGTCATCCTGAATGCAGGGTATGTTGCTAATCATATTGCATGTGTGATATATGTAGATGTCACTTGCTAAGAAATATTCAGTCTACTAATATGTTTCTTAATTCGCGAAAAACGTGTAATACATGTTGTCTCCGTATTATTAAGCCAAACCCTTCAATCCGGGATTTGTAATTCATTAAACAGCAAAGTAAACTATGATTTTCTACTCAACTAGGATTAGAAACACGACACTATATCCGATCAAAGACAGATTACTTTTAACTCTTATACAGACGGCGATCTTACCAGACGATGATTGATTTTATCAACCCAATCCCACACAAGTCCTCTTAAGGTAGTGGAACCGTAATAGTTCCACAACATTTCGGAACTCATGAACTTTCACAATGTTAAAATTGATAAAGTTCATTATTGCCAAAACGTTGCGGAACTATAACGGAACCACTACCTTAATTTCCCCTTGAGAGAAATGATGCTTGGAAAAATTGTGAAGTAGATCGTCTGTTTCGCTCCACAGGCCTGAATCTACTGAAATGATAAGACAAGAATTAAAGTACCCCCTTTCTTTTTTCTAAAAGAACGATCAGCCAAGAAAAGAAAAAAATCACGAGCAATGAATTACAAAAAGAAAATTTGCATCTACCTGTTAAATACACAATTTTCATCTAATCACATTTATTCTTTGCATTCTGATAAAGGGTATTCAATGGAAGAGTCCAGTCGAATTCGGTTGATATCCTTCATCTAGGTTCTGAAAAAAAATCATTTTCAGAGTTTCTACTATATAACATATAGAGAAATGACCTCTGTCCATAAAACACATTTTCATCTTATCACAATAATTGTTGTATGCTGATGAAGGTCACTAAAGTATCATTTCAATGAAATTTGGCTGATATCAATCAGTTCGATTTGCAGATAAAAGTCAAAATTTGCCATGAGTTGAAATTAGCCAAGCCCATTACCGCCCTTTTTCACAGGATAACCGAAGGATCACTCTTGTGAAGTTTTGTTAAAATTCATCCAGTAGTTTCTAAGGAGAAGATTTTTTTAAGAAAAAGTTTTACAAACGCACGGACAGACGGACGCACGACAGATACAACGTCATGACAATAACCCAAGTGGCCTTCTGCCAGAGGAGCTGAAAAGATGAAATTACCTGTACCAAGCAATTTCCGAATTGACAATTGCATTTAGACTGTTGTTTGCAAGCAATTTGGATATGGACAAGTCCTTACAGTTGAAACTCGACAAAGGCTTGAATGAAACCCATGCAGAGGAATGTCGATTTAATAACAAACCAGTTCTAAATTGCAAATTACAGTGTTGTTGCGCTCTTTAAGATAGGAACAAAAAGAACGTGTTATCTACGTTGTAGTCCGTATAGTTTGAGCTCTAACTTAGAAAGGCAAATTGAGACTAATACTTGTAAAATCTAATGAACGAAATACAGTAATTGATGGCATACTCATAAATAAATTGAAATACATTTGGATGAAGAAATTGCAAATATCATATAAAATTATTGCACTCTGACATAAAAATCCCTATTTAAGTCAATGTTCTATGAATAATTTCAACTTGGATTTGAAAGTTTTATAAAATGATAATTCTCTAAGAAATGTTGACAAAGAATTCAAAAGTCTACAGCCTTTATATTCATTTTATTGTTTCATCCCAGATGTATCATCTTCGGACAAAAGAAAGCTATAAAAGACAGACTGTTTGCTTTCATTTATTATGCAGGACTTATTCTATTATATTAAACATATTGAGAATAACTATCTAACCAACACGTTTATCTACAGGAAGCCAATTTAATTCCTTAAATGTGCTTTAGTAAATAAGTGCTATTTGGTCAAAATTAAGAATACAGCTACTTTATTAGCTTTGTGTATTCTGGAAGTTTTTTTTTAATCAAGATTTGACCAAAAAGAACGTAAGTAGTCATAACAAATCATTAACTCCATAGACATAGCTATATGTAGCTTTGTCTGTTTAGATAGAAACATGCGTTTCCTTAGCCGTACATTCACTATTTTCAAGACAGAGGTAGGATTTTCTTTTTCTCACAAAGTCAACGTTGCCTTCTATAACAAACAGCCAGAGTTATCTATGTCTTAGAACTGAGTAGTATCACGATCTGATCACGTCAAAACATCATCTTACACACATTTTCGCGATAATTATGTCATAAAAGCGTTTCAAAATTGATTTTTAACGTATGAAATGTTGTTAATTTAAATCTGTTACTCAATTCTAATTGACAAAAGTTTATCTTAACCTCGTATTGAATAGAAAAGTAAGCGAGCTCGCTTAATAACATTTCAATATAAGACTTAGTTAAGGGCCACAGAGGGCCAGTATGGCTCCACTGGCACTAAGCTTATTATATCAATATATTTGTAAGCAGAAGGTCCCTTTTTCCATGACATTGAATAATATTTCCTAGCAGACTTAATGTGCCCATAATCATATGCAAAGGTATTATGCAACAATTCATTTCACAACCTGAATCCGAATAGTCCATGTTATAAGCCCTATCAGATTTTAAATAGGAAATCTTAGAGAGCATGTCTTTGGCATTATTCCTGTGGAATTTGGTTGAATTATGACCAGTAGTTTCAGAAAAGAAGATTTTTTTAATACATATATTTCATTTCATGGGACCACTTTTAGGTGACGCGACAGTCTCTAGAGCCCTCATTTTCAACCCGATAAGGCATTTACAAAGAAATCTGAAAGAGCATACCCGAAGCATTTTTATTGTTGAGTCTGGTTAATTTATGATTTGTAGCTTCAAAGAATTTTATTATATTTCATCATATGGGACCATTTTTGTGACAGGACATCCCATAGAACCCATTTTATCAACCTGATTGCAAATTAATTTTTGTGCAGTTTGTGGGAATTCTGATCAGAAGTTTCAGAGAATAAGATTTTTTTTATATTTCATCAGATGTGGGACCATTTTCTATGACGCAAAAGCCTGTAGATTCCAAGGCATCGACCCTTGCAGAAATTAACATAGAAATCTGAAAGATCAGGACATGAGCATTATACTCGTGAAGTTTGGATGAATTCTGATCAGTTACAGGTAACTGTGACGCAACAGCCAATAGAGACCACGTTATCATCAAAATTGGCTAAAAAATCCCCCGTCCTGCTTCGCCCAAATTTTAAGGGTCAATCAAAAAATCTTGAAGAATTAAGGCAAAGGGTCATCCAAGGAACAGCCAAACCAAATATCATTGAAATCGGCCAAATGATTTGGGAGGAAAATATTTTTAAAGATTTTAACGTGATAAATGCCACGCCCTGCCACGCCCATATTTGGGGGTCAATCAAAATTTTATGAGCAAGTTAAGTAAAAGATCACACAAGAAACATCCATGCCAAGTTTCATTGAAATAAGCTCATTGGTTTGAGAGAAGATTTTATAGTGAAAAAATACCCCGCCTTGCCACGCCCATTTTTAGGGGCCAATCAAAATTTCTTGAACAATTTAAGTAAAGGGTCTCCAAAGGAATATCCATTCCAAGTTTCATTGAAATCGGACCAATGGTTTGGGAGGAGTTTTTATAATGAAAAAATGCACGACGGACACTCCGCCATGACAACAGCTCGGTTGCCTTCGACCCACGGAGTTTAAAATTAATGGACGTACAGTGCGCGAATGGTTGCCTTATGTATTTTGAGACATATCCCTGCTATTTTAGTCAGATGTCCGATCTTGGAGTTTACCTAAGTGGATAATGTCTACTTCTAACGTCAACATTAGCCACTTACAAGCCAAGAGATGTAAAGGGAGATAATTCATTGACTTGGATATTTCATAAAGTAGTAAGAGGTGTCTCTCTTAGATAATTATAAGTTCGTAAAAACTCGGCATCTGTTTTTTTTTTGGTTTGTTTTTGTTTTGTTTTGTTTTCCATTGTGTTCCTTTTCTCGTGTTTTTCAAACGATCAGCACCATTTCCAAAAGGAATCTTCCTTGTGACGCAATTCAATCACCGCGCTAAAGTTTCAAGTAAATCATATATTTTTTGTTGACTATGTCTAACAAGAATATTATGAGCAAAAT